>JAJOZX010004384.1:277500-352500 GCA_023014485.1 Bathynomus jamesi
CAGCGGAGTAAACAGCAACAGTATAGTAACATCCTTTGCAGATGATACAAAGATCAGAAGAAAAATCAGCGATGTAAATGAAGTGGAGGCCTTGCAGAGGGACACGAACAAAATATACAAATGGTCAGAAGACAACAACATGACATTTAACACCGAGAAATTTCAGCTCTTGAGATATGGTAGAAATGAGGAACTTAGACTGCATATTATGCTCCAGATAGACAGGAAATTCAGAGAAGCACGAAAGCGATCGATCTGGAGGTAATAATGACCGATGATGCGAAATTCGAAACACAAAATCAGATAGCTATAAATAAAGCAAAAAGAGTAGCGGAACCGGTACTAAGAATGTTCAAAAGAAAGGACAGGACAGTAATGATTCCCCTGCTAAAAACACTGATTATACCAAAACTTTAATACTGCTCAGTTTTGACGTCCCGATATAAAAAGTAAGAAACTAATAAACCAAAAGAAACGCAGAGACATTTCACAGCCAAGATTGATGGCTGCAAAGAACTCAACTACTGGGAAAGACTACGTAACCTAAATCTGTACTCCCTGGAAAGAAGAAGAGAGAGATACACCATAATCTACATATGGAAAATGATCGAAAAATTTGTAACGAACCTAAAACTAAACCCAATTACCATTCAAACAACACTGGAAAATAGGAAAGGCAGGACGTGTAGTGTTCCCAAATTAAAGGCCCAACAAGGGACCTCCTTAACATTGAAGGAAAATAGCTTGGTTGTCAGGGGGCCAAGACTTTTTAACCAGCTTCCAAAGGACCTCAGAAACGTTACAGGGGTCAAAGTTGAAGTCTTTAAGAGAAGACTACATGCCTGGCTCAGGACGATACCAGATGAGCCGGGTGTACCTGGCTATGTACGGTGGAGAGCGCAAGAAAGCAACTCGCTCCTCCACCAAGCCAGACCTAGAGGCGAGGCCACCAGCTTGACCTTCGTGTGAAGAGAGACCAACGCACGGAACATCAACAAAGTTAACAAGGTATATATATATATATATATATATATATATATACAGTATATATATGCGTCTCGGTGGTGTAGTGGTTAGCGTCGCTGACTACGAATCCATCGGCCCCGGTTTCGAGACCCGACGGCAGCCAGCACTCAGCAAAACCCAGCTGTTCATCCTTTCACACAATAAAGAAAGTGGTTGGTAGATAGATGGGTACCCTAGGTGGCCTAGTGGTTAAGACACTGGGCTGCTGATGGGGGGTGGTTCGGATTCCACGTTAAACTGTAGGTCTAAGGTGGAGTGAAAAGCTTGACCTTCGTCAGAATGAACAATTCGGGCGGAAGCTAACGAAAGGTGTGTGTGTGTGTGTGTATATATACACATATATATATACTGTATATGAAGGAGTAGAGCCTTTTTAAATAAAAATAGACCAGAATGGGAAGTGTAAAATTGCTTTCAACTTGTGGAATGAATATCGAGAGGGAGAAGTCTTGTTTGTTTCAGGTCAAGAAAGGATCAGGAAGAGACGATTGGAAGGAAGAGACCAAACAGACAGGAAATTAAACAAGACAACAAGAACAAGAACAAGGAGAAGAAGAAAAGGAGAAGAAGAAGAAGAAGAAGAAGAATCGAAGAAACTTGAATGCAGGAAAACCATTAAACTTGCTTGATTAAAACAACTTAATTAATTAAAACAAAACTTTTGTATTAACTTTAAGGTTTTATGCTCTCCCCTTTGTACCTTTGCAGTTAAAGGTTAATTTCTTCATAGATAAACAACTGCTGGTTAAAACAATCAACATACAACCATCATATACACAACCATCATACATGCGCAGCTACTTGTTGAAACAACCAACGTACAGTATAATGCAATTGCCCTTGCTCACCCAAAATATAATGTTTACAATGTTTCCGACGCGTTCTGTAGGTATCGGTAATTGGTTGATGCAAGACCCAAACAACCAATAGGAAAAAAAGTGTGTGTGTGTGTGTGTGTGTGTGTGTCGAAAAATGCATGTTTAATGTTTTCAATTAATTTTTGTTTCAATATTTTTCCAATTTTTTTCCTTTTATTTTCTTTCTACTCACATTTTCTCACATTTTTTCACATTTTCTCACTTCCACTTCCTCTTTTTAGTTAATTACCTTAAGTATAGAATTAAGTGAAAGAATGGGGAGCAATTCGAAGCTTTGATTTCTAATTCTCATTCTTCTTTTATGGCTTCAAATATTTCGCGAATTGAAAAAAAAAAAAAATCAGGAAGCATCTGTGGCTGATATATATATATATATATATATATATATATATATATATATATAATATATATATATATATATATATATATATATATGTTGATAGATTGTGTATAGTTTAAGATAGTAAAATTAAGTTTTTTTAGTTCGGAACCCATATAAAATTGTAGGTCCCCTCCGCCACCACGGAGGACATGCACAGTACACAATTACAAACACGGTTAGGTAGACCAGCCATGAGTAGATCCTCGGGTCTTTGTTGGTCTGAAACATTATAACATTATAACATATATATATATATATATATATATATATATATATATATATATATGATGAATAAAACCACGAAGGGAAAAGAAACACAAAGTGGTGCTCAAGCGCTTTCGTCTAATGACATCCTCAGGAACACTGGAGTGAAGGGAGAGTTCAAGACAATATATAGGTTACAAAAGTATATATATATATATATATATATATGTTTATTTTTGTAACCTATATATTGTCTTGAACTCTCCTTTCATTCCAGTGTTTCTGAGGATGTCATTAGACGAAAGCGCTTGAGCACCACTTTGTTTCTTTTCCCTTCGTGGTTTTATTCATCATAAATATTTTTCACGTGTCACTTTCGTGAAATAATTTTCATATATATATATATATATATATATATATATATATATATTATAATGTATATATATATATATATATATTATAATGTATATATATATATATATATATTATATTGTTAATCACGTAACTTCTAGAGCATATTCAGCTAAACTAATTAAAAGGGAAGTACAAAGAATATATAGCTTCCTTCTACAACCCCATCTACAGTCCCTCAGTGGTTAACCGGTGTTTCCCTATGAGCGAACTGAAGATACTAAGGTCAGGGGTTCGATTCCTGATGATCAGTAGTAATTCAAGAGTTAGAGCAATCGGCGGTCGCGTTAGTTTGGTCTGGGCACTGTGCCAGTTTTTGGCACTCCTTTCTCGTACTATTATTATCGTTATTCCTTTTAAATATAAACAAATAATTACGTCAAACAAATTTTAAATTTTCCTTCTAATTTTTCAATAGAATTTAAAAATGTAAAAAAAATGTAAAAATGAATGATTAAAAGATCAAAGTTAAAAATATGAACTTTTAAAAAGCGTTCTTTAAAAACTGAAAAATAAAATTTTTAGTGAATTACGTTTGAGGTACGCGGTATAATAATAATGAGGTATCATACGAGTTTACCTCTCTAAAGAACGGGTAAGAACCTCTGAACGTTGAATAATATGGTTTAATTTCAGAGTTTTGAGAGAGAGAGAGAGAGAGAGAGAGAATTAAATTTTAACTCGACTCGTAAATACACGTGAAAGGCAAGTCGTGGACACCACTTCTCGTTAGATCAGCGAAGTCAAACGACAGCGAATCTTTTCAGTGGTTGGACAGATGTATGACTTCCTTCTTCTACGTTGAGATGATGTATCGACCCGTAGATATGTTGGGATCCCATCTAAATTTCTGTCACATGACCTTTGTAGCCATTACGAAGAATGTTAAATAATCACAATTATTATTATTATTGGCTCAGGCCAACTAATGCCGCTCCCATTGTGCTAGCGGGAATCGAACCCCCGACCTCAGTATCTTCAATTCGTTTATAGGGAAACGGTGATGCCCACTGAGGCGTGTGGACTGGCTTCGATTCCCGATGGTTTCGGTAATAATACTGGAGTCGGGGAGTTAACGCAATGGACCACATTCTCTTTTTTTATACAGGAAAGAGGTGCCAAAGGCAAATTCGTCTGGTCTGGGCATCTGTGCCAGCTCCTGATTCTTTTGCTAATTATTACCATCATTATTATTATTATTATCATTATTATTATCATTATTATTATTATTATTATTACTTAATAATAAAATATATTAGTTAACCTTTACAATTCCCTACACAGAAAACAAAGAATTTCCTCGACCTTGTATACAAAGAAATATTATCTTCTATTGTCTCAAATCACTCCAAAAAGAAGTTTTCAAAACCATTTCTTCGATCTAAAGAAGTTATGTATCACTAAAAAACGTTATTATATCATCTGAGAAAAAGTTTTGATACCCAAAAGAAGGAAAAACTTCTTTTAGAATGCCCCCTCAAAAAGAAGTTTTAAGTTCTAAGTTTAAAAGGTTTTATTATTGGGTGTGGGATGAAATCTATGATCATAAACAAATTTCCTACTTCCTTTGTTCAAAATGAAAAAAATAAAAAATTCTTTCTCAGTTATGCTTGCAAAAATGTTAAATTTTTTAGTTTCAAATTTGCATGAAATAAAATAGGATTAACTTAATTGGTAAACATATTTAACAAGACCAACAAATTTAACAAGACAAATTAACAACGAGTCGATTGACTGAAAATTTAATTAATTAATTAACAAATATCAACAATGGCAGATTTAAATTTCATCACGTCATATTTTGGTTGTTATTTTTTAATTAACATAATTAAACGTGTTATTACGCGTCATCGCTTTAACAACATTGTTAAATTTATAGCATAAGTTAAAATTTCAAAATATTCTGTTTGAGATCTTGTTAAAGATAATGTTAGTTAATGTTTTATACTAATATATTTAGTAATTTTATTACCTACTGCAGTTTAGTCAAATTTCCTTAAGTAGTATAAAATAGTTTGCTCGTACTACTGGTAAAACTATTCAGTGGAAGTACTAGTAATTTGGAAGTCCGGTGCTAATGTCTTCGAGAAACTGATACAGTGAGGAAATGAACATAACTAAATATGATTTTGGATGATTACCTAAAAGTTTTCAATACAGGGTGATTCACTCGCTGGTAGCCCCAGAGTATCGTATTAGCGATACTCTGGGGCTACCAGCGAGTGAATCACCCTGTATAATTTACTATTTATTCTCCAAATTCAGTGAATAATTTAACTGAAAACGTTAAATTAACTTGTATAATATGTAATACTTAAGGTCCACGCAATTGTACAATTTACTCTACTTTGGGGCGGAGGCCCCCAAACCACTTACATTAAAAGAATTTTACTGAATTTTATTCAGTAAATTTCATCAGTGGGTAACACCATTTCTATGTAAGCGAAGTCAAGACATTGAGGTCGTGGGTTCGACTCCCGATGGTTTTAGTAAATTAAAATTAGTAATAATAATGCAGGAGTTCGCTCAATGTGCCGCATTAGTCTATGTGCTTGAGCGCTGTGCCAGTTTCCGGCACTCTTGTCTCACTATTAAATTATTCAGTAATTTTTTTTTTACGCAGTTATTGTGAGTATACAGTGTGTGTATATATATATATATATATATATATATAGAATAGAAACGACATAAGTATTAAGGAACGTTTCTGCACACGAGGAGGAGAGATAACGTGTGCAGAAACGTTCCTTAATACTTATGTCGTTTCTATTCATTTATATACTGCGCGGTCATTGCAGTTATTTGCATATATATATATATATATATATATATATATATATATACTTACGTCGTTTCTATACATTAATATACTGCGTGGTCATTGCAGTTAAATGTGTGTGTATATATATATATATATATATATATATATATATATATATATATATATATATATATATATATATATATAAAGTTTAATTAACATATTTATTTACTTAGTAGTTAGTTGTTTATCAACTCTTTAAAGCCCGAGGGACTCTTTCCTATAATAAAAATCGTCTGACATTAACCACAAAGAAAATGGCACTCTGAGTGTAAAAGTGTTAAAACTCGTAATCGGTTTCCAGTAAATAATAATAATAATAATAATAATAATAATAAGGGTTGATTAACCTCGTTCGTTAAAAACAAAGGTCATGCGATGAAGGGGACTTTAGGCGGGATCCGAACCATTTATGGGACGCTACATCATCTGAACGCGGAGGAGGGTCCTCCATCCAACTACTGAACAGACCCAACGTTGCTTAACTTCGTTGATCTAACGGGAAGCGGCGTTGCTGCGACGTGGCCACGATAAATACAGTTCTAATATGACAATAGTGAGTGGAGATACGAAAAGCCATTTGTACTCATTAATAAAAGTCCTCATAACACCATAAATTAAATATATCTCCAAAGACATTCAGTAAAAGTAAATTCTTCTAAATTTAGAACTTAAAACTTCTTTTTGAGGGGTGCATTCTCTATAAGGGAAGTTTTTCTTTCTTTTCGGTATCAAAACTTTTTGTCAGATGATACAATAACTTCTTTTAATGATACAAAACTTCTTTACATAGAAGAAATAATCTTTAAAACTTCTTTTTGATTGATCTAAGCAAATAGAAGATAATATTTCTATGTATATAGAAGGTTGACAAAGGTAAATAGACACCACGATGGTTGTTCTGAAGAACGAGTGGCAAAGTTTATCAATGGAATGGCAGAACGTGTGTCACCTTTACATAATGGAAAGGTGAAAGCAGCACGATTCTAAATGTATTGATTCAATAAATTTGTTATTATTCACTGACTTTTATTATCAAATAAAAAACTATGAAAAAAAAACAAAACCCGAAGGTGTCTATTTACTTTTGTAAGAATATTGCGAAAAGTCTTTGTTTTCTGTATATAAAATTATAGAATACATCACCGTATAACGCTTTATAGGGACCGAGAGACCCTTAAATTAACTGTTCCAAAGTAGTGGCCTTTTTTTAGGTGGGGGGGGAGGGCCTTTTGTGCATGCAAAACGTGTGAAGATGAATAAATGACATCAAATAAAGTCTATATCATTCACGACAGAAAAAACATGTTCATAAAAGGATAAATATTTTTCTTTAGAGGTCACGCACCACGCAATTCTCACGAATCCGTGTCACGCATCACACTAAAATTTATTACCCTTATATATATATAATGTAAAGAACGGCGCTTGTGTAGAAGAGCGTTCCGCACAAGATGAGGAGGGAGAACGAGCAAATGAAAAATGAGGTACCTCCCAGGAATCGAACCCGGGATCATCCAACTGCCAGTCGGATATGCTAACCACTGCACCAAGGACCCCGATTAGTCAGTACTCGTAATTCTCCTACATACGAGCGAAATCAAATGCCCTGAGGGGGCACCTTCGCATGCCGTACATATATACATTTTAACTGCAAACAACACAGTATAATTAATGTAAAGAACGACGCTTGTGTAGAAGAGCGTTCCGCACAAGATGAGGAGGGAGAAAATGAAATTAATTATACTGTGTTGTTTGCAGTTATATATATATATATATATATATATATATATATATATATATATATATATATATATATATATATATATGTGTGTGTGTGTGTGTCTGTGTGTGTGTGTGGTGAATTTCACAATTAACTTTTTTTTTTTAATTGTAACATTAAGACGTTATTATCAATGTTAATTTGTCGTGGTTATTGAATTAAATGCAATTAACACATTAAAATCATTTGTGTCGAAACAAAGCTGATTGCTTCTTAACGAGGTTCCCAAAGAGGATATTGTCGGCCGTGAGAGTCTTCAGAACATTAAAATTATTCAACACGTTTGCCTCATTAAATATAAGCAAAACAACAATATATATCTTCTCTCTCTCTCTCTCTCTCTCTCTCTCTCTCTCTCACTCTCACACTCTCTCTCACTCTCTGCAGTTATTTAATAAAAAAACAACTTTGAAAACATTACTGTAACCGCACTATAATATTTCAATAGCTAAAAATATTTGCATTTACTGTGAGCATACTTTTTTATTACTTTAATGCAGAATGTTGAAGCATCACCCACTCAAATTAGGTCCAGGAGAGAGAGAGAGAGAGAGAGAGAGAGAGAGAGAGAGAGAGAGAGAGAGAAATTTTATTTAAAATTTATAAACTTTTATTACCCATTTATTAACAAGTGATATTCGATATTCCTGTGGGCAACTTCGCAAACAAAACATGTTACGAGCACGTTTTTCTTAGGTTTTCTCGTAAACATTTTCAAAATTTTGTCGATGTACCGAAAATGGCCTTTGCATAATAAAAAATATTTTTGGGAGGGCACTTTTTCATTTTTGTCTCTTTCACAAGGAAAAAAGAAACCACTTTTTCGAAATTAACTATTTTAAAAAAATTTCCTTGTGGTGAGTATCGTGTACGCGTAACAAAATCTAGGTTGTGATATAGCTGGACGGGGGTTGAGGGTGATGGGGCAGCTTTATAATGACGGTATATTAAGGGCACCCCACTTGGTGTACTCCAAATGAAAGTAGATGTTTCGTTTGATTATTTATTGTTCCAATGTCATGAATTTTGAAAGGTTTATGTCTATTGCAATGTTTCTCAAATGGGGCGGCGCGACCCCCACGGGGGGTCACAATTTTCCCCCGTAATAGTGATTTGTACGCAAAAAAACAAACAAACAAACTCGCTTCGTGAGTTTGTTTACCCCTGTAGGGATGATAAGGGATCGCGCCCACCTAAGACCCTGATACGGGGTCGTGGGGCAAATCCGGCTAAGAAACACTGCTCTAATGAAATGTTTAATGAATTGTCTGACAATGAAACATCTAATGAGTGAAAGTTTAAAGAATTTAAGCTTAAATTTAAGGAGTTTAAGTATAACTTAAAGTTAAGTTTGTATTAAAAGAATTGCTTCATTCTTTAAAACTTTTAATCTAAATTTATATCCATTCCTTCTTGTAATTGACTATGTCTTCCTATCAAGTAGTTTCCTCTAATTTACATTATGGAAGCCATTTAATTAAAGTCATTTTTAAATAGTCGAATTAGTTCTACTACAAGTTGACACTTTTCAAATGAATACTAGGCTAATTTAGGCTAATTTAGGCTAATTTTTTTTCAGATATTTTTACATCTCAGTTCTGGATTCATTGTGGTTGCCTTAGCGCGAACTCTTTCTAACTTATTAGTATCTTTTCTTGAGTATAAGCTATCTAACTTGGAGATTGAACCTAGGGTAGCCCTACTGTATATCAAGAGGCCTAGATCTAACTTTCTAAGGCTAGGATCAGGGTTCAGGGTCACACGCTGGTTCTTGATCTTGAAAGAGTTTACTAGCCAAAGCCTAACCAAAGAAATACACTTAATAAATGCATGAAACACATTTGGAAGACTTTAACCTACGTGAAATAAATGAATAAATGCATAAATATAATTATTATTTTCCACTCTTTTCGAGATAGCCTATAAATACGAACACTAAATAAACTGCTTCACAATTTCAAAAATTTTAACCCCACTGCGCAGAGACTTAAAATCCGTGAGTCTCAGGGAAAATCCGTGAGAGTTGACATGTCTGCATGCGTCTAGACACAAAGAATAGAACACTAACTTGCTATACAAATGAAATGTTTAATTTCTACGCCTTTATATATTTGAAACATTTAAACACCGTTTTCAGACATTTGAAATATCTAGTAAACATTTCAAAATACCTATTAGTCATTTCAGAAAGTAAACGTTTCATATATATACCGAAACGTCTGTTACCATTTGGAGTATGTGAAAGAGGAGTGAGTTTGAGTAAGGAAAGGACAAATGAGTGTGTTCAATGTATACATACATTTTCACTACAGAGGAGTATGTTGCACGAGTTTAAAAAAAAATCGAAGATGTCTATTTACTTTTGTCAACCTTCTCTCTCTCTCTCTCTCTCTCATATATATATATATACACACACTCGATAATCCTGTCAGATGTTTTGAATTTAGAACGGAGAATACTGGTATAAAAACAAACGGACAAAATGTACTCTGAACATGGTGCGTAAAGAGTAAAGTTGGTGAAACTAAGATACATTGATAGTAAACTGAAATGTTTAGTTAATCCATAGAAGTATGTATTTTGTATTTTTCATTTAGTTTCAGAGGACCCCGGTTGGCTAAAGGAGAACCGTTTTAGCCATTGTTTATCAACTTTCGTAGTCCATTTTACGCTCTTTGTTCTAAAGTAGGCTGGGCGGACACTTTTTTTTAGTTTTGTATTTGGTAATAAAAGTCATTAAATAATAACGGATTTATTGAATCAATATATTTAGAATCGTGCTGCTTTCCCCTTTTTATTATGTAACGGTGACATGTTCTGTCATTTCATTGATGAATTTTGCCATTCGTTCTTGAAGATAGTCATCGTGGTGTCTATTTAGTTTTGTCAACCATCTTTACATTATGACTATTATTACTGATACCACCTACTCTATTTCTCAATATGCTTTAACCTTCTTTTATTATTCGCACCTGAATTAGAGTGTAGAATTCGATCGATAGTTCATGGAAGCACCTAAAATAAACTAAACTTAGTTTATTGTGGCTTCCATCTTCTATTTATTAATATAGATGTACACTTGTACAGTCGTACGTTGAAGAATGATCTCCGAAAATGTATATTTCTTTTGCGTTTGTCTATCAAACCAAATTCTCCATTTTTAAAGTTAATACATGAGCGTTCCCAGAAGAGAAATACTTCGTATGGATGAATTGATCATGATAGAAATACGAAACTGGATGGAACTTCGGTCTCTGCCAATAATTTCTTTTTAAACAGCTGTAAAACCCTCGTTATCATTTAATTGATTTCGTATAAAACGAAAATGACTGTATAAAAGATTAGTTTTTATGACCAGAACTAGGAAAAAGCGTTTATCTTTATACGTTTCAGTGATAATAATAATAATAATAATAATAATAATAATAATAATGGTCTGAGTTGTTTAACTTCCTTCGTAACGGTATAAAGGTCGTGTGACGGAGGAGGATCTCCGTTCTTTCTTTACGAGGGGTTCGCACTATTTATGAGTAACTACGTCAACGAAAGACGGAGGATGGTCACCCATTCAACTATACTAAATAGATTCGACGTCGCTTAACGTTGATGATTTAATGAGAAGTGGCGTTACTACGTGGCACAACGTAACTCGTTTAAGTTACAGGATATTATATTCAACTAACCTGACCACAGACTGTCCCAAGCCAGTCTAAGAACTGGTGAAGAGGTTGTAGTGACCAGTTCGCTGCGGGTAATGTATTTAGCTCGACCCAACTCCCCTTTAAAAGGAGATTTATTTTTCCCGGTTGGTGGCGTTACCGTCCGTCTTAGTGCCCTCTGGTGGACGAAGGATTGCAAACGAACGAACCAACCAACCAACCACAAACATTCAGTTACAGGTTCAGGAAAAAAAAGAAGATAAAAGAGTAGATTTAATTTTTAAATGGCTATTTGTTTTTTCTTTACATAAGCTTATCATTTATCATTGTCATAGGCTCCCCTTGGCTGGGCTGTTAGTACGGGAAACAAAATCAACCGAGTCACCATCTCTACTCTTATCAACCTAAACGATTACAACCTACTCAAAACCGTTCCTATTCTCACTCGCTGTCCGCAAGTGAGACTAAACAAAGTGATCTACAGTAGAAATACGCATTTGTGAAAAAGGAATGTCACCCCCATTCGCATTCATGCTAAGGCACCAAATGACAATGGCTAATATTTATTAACGTAACTAAATTTAACTTAACCTAACCTGGACCAAAGTGTGAAAAGCGTGGATGGTAATGAGAATGTGATGAAGTAGAAATATAAATCGATTTCAAAATTGCCCCCATTTGAGATTTTCACTCACGAATTTCTCGCTCTTGGCCGTGGAATGAAATGGGAATCACATTGAACGAGACAATTCCACCCTAAATATAAATTCGTTACGCGTGAAAAACATTATTTCGTCATTTGTCATTATATGTATAATGAAGATAAATGAAAAGAAGGAACGGAGAATGTGTTCCCAATCTCTGATGCGTGGAACTAGGTTACATCTTTAAATGGAGCTGTAACGTGCGTAACCTCACAAATGTAAATTTAGTTGTAACCTCGCAAATGTGAATTTAGTTGTAACCTCGCAAATGTAAATTTAGTTGTAACCTCGCAAATGTAAATTTAGTTGTAACCTCGCAAATGTAAATTTAGTTGTAACCTCGCAAATGTAAATTTAGTTGTAACCTCGCAAATGTAAATTTAGTTGTAACCTCACAAAATTTGTAGAAGACAAAACAAAATAAATTTAAAAGTAAATTATTTAACATTTTATGTTGACAGGTGAGTCATGATTTTTTTAATGTAATTATTATTATATTTATAAAGGTCATGTGACGGAGGGGACCTACAGCTTTACGTGAGACCCGAACCATTATTAACCCATAACGGGAAACGCAGAAAGACACCTTATTTGCTGAAATATAAAGTCCGGGACGAGACTCGAACCCAGAACAACCCGGCACCTTTACCACTGGCTATGCCTGGTATTTTTGTACTACTACTACTACTACTACTACTACTGCTAATAATAATAATAATAATAATAATAATGCCAGCTTATTTTTATTAGTTAACTCGCACCCCGGACCCCTCCACACCTCCACCCCTACTAGGGAAAAAGGCAAACTTTTTGTAATAATTAAAAATGTAAATATATTATTTTAATATAATGAAGTTAATATATTTTCAAATATATTCACTTTCAATATATTATATTTTACTTCTATATTAAAAAACTTTCATTATATCTTATTTCGAAGTGGTGTCCGCCTCTCTCTCTCTCTCTCTCTCTCTCTCTCTCTCTCTCTCTTAAAAGTAAATGTTCTTAAAAAGATTAGGTCCAAAAGCGTAATTAAATTCTCAACAATTAAATTAGTCGAAAGAGCTAATTACATTAGATCTTTGAAAGCCACGAAAAAGTAATGTGGACTCTGACCTTGGACCTTATATATACATATACATATATATACTGTATACATATATGGTTTCTCAAAAGTCCTGCTCCAAAGGCTACTACCATGTTGTATATTATAGGGCAGGACTTCTGGGACACCATCCATATATATATATATATATAGAGAGAGAGAGAGAGAGAGAGAGAGAGAGAGAGAGAGAGAGAGAATCCTTAATAATGGTTAGTTAAAAGCAAAGAAGCTAACATATTGGCTGAAAAATGAGCATGTGAAGTACCAATCAATATTCCATCTCAATTTTCCACCCGAAGTTCATCTTACAAAATAAAAACCATCATCGATTACTGCGAAAAAAAAAAAAATAAATAAATAAAAAAAAAATAATGATAGTGAAATTGAACCTTATTATATCACATCTTTAAGGTTATTTTAACATGCAACTTTATTTGTTTTTGCTGGGATGTTTTTCTTTTCTTTCTCTCTTTCGTAAACGTGTTTAATCTCATTTGTGGAATGAATTGTCTTGGTGAAGAAGGGAATTGTCTTCTCGATTTGAACGACGGTTCAGGATCGACCTGCGGTTGACCCCTCTGCAACATCCCACCTCATTTGCGAGATTTGGCTGGTCATTTGCGCGTGGCTGGTCAGGGACTTTGCACAGGAATCTGTCCAGCTGGTTCTTGAAGTTATTCAGGTCGGTGTGCTGGAGATTCCTTACTTCTCTCGGTAGGGCATTGAAAAGCTTTAGGCCTCGTATTCTGAGGGTATTTTCTATCCTCATTTTCATGACCCCTTGTCCCACCGCAGCTGGGACTGTACAAAATCTGCCTCTTCTCTCATTCCAGTTTGTTTCTATTTCATTTCTAAGGTTAGGGAGAGAGCCCTCAAGTATTTTCCACATGTATAATAATGTGTACCGCTCGCGCCTTCTTTCGAGAGAGTAGAGTTTCGGTGATTGTAGTCGAGACCAGTAGTCTTCACCTTCCGTTTCTTCTATTTTAGACGTAAAAGTCCTTTGTATAGCTTCATGTTGGAGATCCAAAAAAAAAACCACCGAAAAAAACCCCACCGACAAAACCCCCGGCGACAAAACACCCACCGACAAAACCCCCAGACGAAAAAAAAAACCACCGACAAAACCCCCGGCGACAAAACACCCACCGAAAAAAACCCTAGCGACAAGGTAGCCTTATAATCGTTTTTCTTTTTCTTTTTCCTTGTGGGTTTGCAGCATATATATATATATATATATATTGACGATTGGTTAGGTTAAGTCGTAATATTTTGGTTCCATCCATAAACCAAATATCGGACTTACCTAAATGTTGCATACATTCTTCTGTAGCAAACACAATGACTCGATTCCTGGCTTCAATGCCACTATCGTGAATAAGAAAAGGCTTAGTATTTTCTCTACCAGTCATAGCCCAATCACCTGAGATTTGTAAATCATTTAAAGATACTGGATCCTTAGGTCGTCCTTCCTGACGCTTTCTTTGAACATTTCTTTTTACTGTACTTAATTTTCCCATAGCAAGTCTTCCTTCTTGAGTCATGCTTTCCAATGAATCCGCGACAACGCGACTAGTATTTCCTTTGTTTGCTTTTGGCCTGTTGATAGAGGGGTGCACGCACTTTCGCTGCCTCTATTGATCCTTCATCTCTCTCATGATTATGCTCTATACTTGAAATGATATCGGTTATTTCTAAATTAGTTGTTATTTTACCGTTACATCCAAACGCTGCTCTTCTAGCACACTCCCACCGCTTTGTATTAGAACTAGTGAATTTTTTAGTGTACATATAGCCATTATAACAGTTTTTCGCCACCTTTATTATTCCGAATGACTTCCATGATGGGTAAAAACGGAAAGAAAATATAATTTGCGGTGAAAATTTCAGAGATACTGCTGCAGTGAAGCTTATTCAGAAACTGAAACTGGAATTTCTCAAAACCTATAACCTAGACTCTGTCACCTTGACCTTGAATTTAAGTACACATTATATATTTATTTTTGTGAGTGGGGGTTTTGTCGCATTACCCTATTTCGGGGGGTTTGTCGGTGGTTTTTTTTTCTTGTGGGGTTTTTGTCGTACATTCCTTCATGTTCGCAATGTCTCGTTTTCTGTATGGGCTTGTGAGTACTGAGCAATACTCAATTATTGGTAGGACTAAACTCGTCCATAATTTGAGCATGATGTTTGCTTTTCTGCTATGGAAGCTCCTCCAGATGATTCCCATTATTTTTCTAACCCTTATAATTTTGATGTTGTAGTGCTCTCTAAATTCTGACTTGTGGATTTGGTGTTATCTGTTTGTCTTGCAGAGTTTTGTACCTTTTATTCTGCAGCTCCTTGTTATTACCATATCTTTTAGAAGTTGGAATTTTTCTTCGTTGAACTTCATATTGTTGTCTTCTGCCCACTGGAATAATGTTTCAATGTCGTTTTGTAATTTTCCTATGTCACCTTCGTTCACTATTTCCTTACATATCTTTGGGTCATCTACGAAACATGATACAATACTGTCCTTAATATCTGCATCAATATCTGCAATCATTATTATGAACAGCAAGGGAGCTAATACTGTCCCTTGTGGGACAGAGGTCACGACTTCCGAGATTTCCAATTTAACTGCGTTTACCACCATTCTTTGTGTTCTTTGCGTTCTGGAAAGCTAGGAAGATAGATATCTTCCTAGCTTTCCAGTAGTTCCTGTATTCTTAAGTTTGTGTGCTATGATTCCATGGTCACATATATATATATATCGGATTTCGTGTTTCCTTTTCCTTTTCCCTGTGGTTTTATGCTTATTAAACAGATCACGTGTTGTTCTGTGATTTTATTGCGTGTGTATATATTATATATATACACACAGTGTGTGTATATATGTATATATATATGGTGCTCCCGGTAGTTCAGTGGTTATGGTGATGGCGCGGACTCTGAGCGGTGAAGCTCTGGTTCCTTCCCGCTTGTTGGCTACTGGGTTGAGTTGAGTTGACCGTTTACTCTGTTAATTCTCGGACTAACGGTAACCCTTGAGGCACGCTCATCCCTACGGCATGGGGAAATGAGCTTTCTGGCTGTTATCTTTCTCCATATATATATATATATAAAACCCTCGGTGGTATAATGGTTAGCATTGCTGACTACGAATCCACCGGCCCCGGGTTCGAAACTCGGTGATGGCAGGCGGCGCCCAGCAAACCCAGCAGTTCAACCTTCCAGTGGTTAAGACGCTGGGCTGCTGATCGGGAGGTCGTGAGATCGAATCTGGGCGAGGACTGTAATTTCTGACAGCCCTTGGTGCGACGTGGTTCAGATTCTACGTTAAACTGTAGGTCTAAGGTGGAGTGACAAGCTTGACCTTCGTCAAAATGAACAATTCGGGAAGAAGCCAAACCAAGGTTTTATATATATATATATATATATATATATATATATATATATATATATATATTGTATAATATAACATATACTTGTGTGTTTGTTTAAAGCAACATTGACGAAATTTATACTGTTTCTTTGCCTGCGTGTCTTTCTCTCTCTCTCTCTCATATACACACACACACACACACACACACACACACACACACACACATTTCATTTAAGAATGACTATTACTAAGAGGAAACACGCAAGCACGATAGTGGTGAAATGAATTGTTTTATCGACACTAATTCACTGACTCAATTTCTGCGTTAGCAAACCTGAAAATCAGTGATTTGACGAACTTATTACATTTTTCAGACGTCCGAAGTATGAATCATTAATTTCGTGGTTCACGAAACGAGACGCGAGTTCTTAAATGGCCGCGAGTGGTACGCTTTCAAGGTATTAATATTAATTAGTTCGTGCTTTAACTTTTGGTGACGATCAACCGCATTTATTGTTATAAACGTGTTTAATAACAGAAAAACGTGTCTGATAACAGGAAAACGTGTCTAATAATAGGAAAATGTGTTTAATAATAGGAAACGAATTGCGTTTGTCATACAGTCATATGGTACATCCACCATTGCAGGATGATAGCCAATTGTGTTAAGCACCCGCTGGGCTTTTAAATGGAAAGGTTCTGAGTTCGCGTCTCGGCTGGAACTTCAGATTTGAGCGATTAAGGGATCTTTTCGGCTCTTCCTTGATGGGGTGTGGTTGAAATCCCACTATGGTTAAATAATCACCAAACATTTATGCTAATATATATATATATACACATACACACACAGTGGCGTTCAAAAGTCTGCGTCCACCTTATAATCACTTAATTTATTGTAAATTGTACAAATATATATGATAATTACAACAAAATTTGATTTTTTATTGTTACATTATTTGCTTCTAAATGTAATTATTATAAACTAGTAAAGAAATTAACACTTTAATAGTGTAATCTTATTAATAATCGATATGACCTCCTTTTGCTTTAATGACAGCTTCCACTCTGTGAGGCATAGATTCGACAAGTTTCTGGATAACATCTTGCGCTATGCCGTTCCAGCATTCTTCTACATTCTCCCAGAATCAAGAGAAGTCAAGAGAATGGTCCCATAGATGCTTTATTGGATTGAGATCAGGATTTTGTGGAGGAAACTTCATAATTTGTAGAACACCTTCATCTTTTTTCTTGTTGAGATAGTTCATGCAAAGGTTAGAAGTGCGTTTTGGGTCGTTATTCTGCTGGAAAATGAATCCTTGACCACAAAGCCTCAATCCTAATGGTATTGCATGTCTAATTCGTATGGAGTGGTACCTCTCTTTTGTGAGAGTGTAAGTGATTCTGTGAAGACCTCCAACTCCAGAATAGCTGAAATAACTCCAAACTTGAACGTTGCCTCCACCATGTTTTACTGAATGTTTTATGCAGGGATCTATCAGTTTTTCGTTGGTTCTACGTCTAACATAAACTCTCCTATGAGACCCAAAAAGTTCCACTTTTGATTCATGAGTAAAAAGTACTTTTTTTCCAGTCGTTTACAGTAAAATTTCGATATTCTCTTGCCTACTCCAATCTTTTAGTCTTATTTTGTTTCCTCAGTAGTAGTTTGGACACAGGAACCCTGCCATGGAGACTAACTTTTATGAGTCTTCTTTTCATAGTACTTGTACTTATTGGAGATTCCCGTTGTTCATTCAACTGTACCTGAATCTGTGTAGCTGTGGCTTTTCTGTCACGCAGTGATGTAACCTTGATGTAATGATCCTCAGAATCAGTAGTCACTCTAAGTCTGCCACATCTTGTCTTTGAAGAGCAAGATCCAGATTCTTCATATCTGCTTATAGTTCTTTGGATGGCCCCTTTTGAAACGTTAATTTTTGCCGAAATCTGGCGTTGGGACAATCCCTCTCTTGAAAGGGCAATTATTTGTCCTCTCTGGGATGAACTTAGTTACTTAGACATTTCAATTACGGCCCGTAAAGATAGAATAGAGAAAATTATTAATTATTTTTTAATGAAATTGCTACAATGTCATTGACTAATACTATTTTGAGGATTAATAACATTTGGCTATGATCTATCACCAATACCTAGGTTAAAATCGGTATTATTATACTTCAAAGAAAAAAAACGTAACAAGACAATAAAGGACCATTTTCATTAATGTGTCCTTTCTTATGAAATAAAAGCTACATTACTTACACATATAGTAGAATATATGAAATATCATTTCTTGTAAAAGAAAGTACCTTAATATAGCGGACATATTTTCTCAGAGTTGTATTATTTTCTAGAAATTGTCTAAAACTGAGGTGGACGCAGATGCCACTGTAGACGTGGCGTTCAAAAGACACCACTTTTGAACGCCACTATATATATATATACTGTATATATATATATATATATATATATATATATATATATATATACATACAGGGTGCGTCAGAAGTCCTGCCTCAAATGTGTTTATATAGTTATTTTTGATGCAAAAATTTTTACTCACCCTGTATATATATATGTATATCAGTAATGTAGTCGAGTTCACCATGGCCGAGACCGTGACCGAGACCGAGACCGAAACCTAAGCACTCCGAGACCGACCGAAACAGAGACCATATGCAATTTTTGCACGTATTCAGTATTGTGTAATGCCTAATTCCTAAACTCTGTATTTCACATTCAGGAATAAAGATTCTAAAGAGGTTATCAAGTAACAATTGCAAAATTTACTCATAATTTATTCACATAGCCATAGTTTTTGACATTTTTCAGCAGTTAACTGCCTACTTAAAACAAGGTAAGTGTTCGTTGCACTTGAGGAACATCACAGTGATATGTCTCGAGTCCTACATCATATACTGTATATACGATAGAAGTGTTCGTCGGGAATCTTATCCTCAACAGGAATATAAATACAAGAGACACGACTTAACATTTATTGGCCAAACGTTTCGGTCCACTCAGGGGGCCATCTTCAGTGACTAAATAAAAGCATCAAAATTAGAAAAAATCAAAAAAAAAATCAATAATATAACTAAAGAAACAAAAGTAAAAAAAATATAAGATAAATATACTGCACATAGTTATAAAACCTAATACAATAAGCAAAATAGTTAAAAAAATAGCTTAAAATTTTTTTTTCTGGATTATAAGACGATAAAACAATAAAAGTCAAACCCATTAAAAATAAAACACCAGAATAAACTAAAATTTAAAAGGACTAATCTGGATGGTAAAAGTTGCAAATGACAACTGGAGAGAAAGGAAAGGAATAAGAACCTAAATTAGTGTGTTAGTTGTGTTGAAAAAGGTGTTGGTTGGTTGATTATGATCGAGCTATTCGACGGTACGTCGCTAAATTTTGTATGGGAAGGATCAGGGAGACGAACCACGGACTGGGCGTCCTCGGACAAGCTGAAGTCCAACTCTGATTGAAATGGTTCGTGAAAGCGTTGAGGAAAATCCACATCAGTCCAACGACGCAGCCAGGAATTAGACATTTCAAGAAGTTCCTTACATCGAATTTTAAGAGAGGATATCGTACGCTAATGCGATAGTATTAAATGTGTAATTAAAATCGCAATAAATATATTTTCAAGTGTTACAAACCTTTTTTTATTTGATCCCCAAACAAAAGAGTTATAGCCAAATAAAACCCCTCCAAGACTTCTGGGACACCCTTTATATAGATAAATTACAAAGGATCTCAAAAGCACGGGGAGGTGATCTTTATGGCGAAAAGAGGATTGCAGTGAATTAAGATTAGAATTAATAACTATGAAATTGCATTGAGGGAAGTGTCTGTCCAAAATAGAGTGGACATCTTTGTTAAGTTTAAAAGTTAGTTGGTCTAAAAAAGGAAGCTTAAGGTAAACCTTCTGTTTCGAAACCGTGGACTGAATTATTTTAGACGAATATAAGTTATTTAAAATTTTTTAAATTAATGTCTCAATAGTCGAGGTACAATAAAAATTATAGTTAAAAAATCTCTTAAGATATTGAATTTCTAAGTTAAATGAAGAGCAACTTGAACAGAGGTGATAGGCTCTAAAAATACGACTTTTAATACTAGCTAGTTTAAAACTAAGTGGGATATTACTGAAAAAATGAGTACCGAGTTGGGTGATAATTGGTTTTCTGTATACTCGTGTTGAGAAGCCTGTACTATGCTTATTTACGGTAACATCAAGAAACGAAATTTTATCGTGTTCGTCTACTTCCGTAGAGAATTTAATATTAGGATTCTTAATATTAATGTAATTTAAAAACGAAGGAGCATGATCTTTATGCTTAAAAATGACAAAACAATCCTCTACGTAACGTTTAAATAAAATAGGTTTAAAGTCAAGCGGACAACCCCTCAGCTACTTTTCCTCGTGAAAGCAAAGAAAACTATTAGCAAAAGACGGACCAAGGGAAGAACCCATTGCCATTCCCTCGTGCTGGTGGAAAAGTTCTTTATTAAAAAAGAAAATGGTATCCTCGACTGATAACTTTAAAAGTTTCGGAAATAATTGTTTGCTTAATCCCAAAATGTTATTAGTGGAGCCAAACAAAGAATTTATAATATATATATATATATATATATATATATATATATATATATCATAGTGCAAACTATCATACATTTGGTACACTATGTTCGAACTGTTGGGTGCCCTGGGCACACACACTAACCTCACCATGACCAGGGGTATCGCAAATTTTGTAGTCGACTGTAGATGAAAGGTAACAGAAGTAAATTAACCAAAAACATAATCAGTGAGAGTGCCAGAAACTGGCACACCGCTCAGGCCAACTAACGCGGATAATTGCGCTAACACCTTTACTACCATCGTGAATCGAACCCTCGAGGTCAGTGTCTTCACTTCGCTTATAGAGAAAAAGGCGTTATACCCACTGGCGCTTTGCTCTTGGCCCCTCGTTTCTGCATAAAAAAAACTACGAGACTCTGCACCGAAAGGAAAAGAAGAAAGATCTAATCTCATAAAACTTCAGAAACAAATGAGATTTAAACCATATTTTCCACAAAACAATAATAATGTTTGTTTACCAAACGTTTTCAGATCGCTTTGTAGACGTTTCAAAAACGTTTGTAAATAGTAAATTGTAATTTGTAAATTGTAAATATATATATGCTTTGTTTTCCTGCCTGCCTGAAGTACGATAACAGCTGTTGGTTTTATTTAAGACCACTGATCTCTGAGTATATGTCTCCCTCCACACTATTTAAAGAATAGCATTTTTTTTCTGTTATTTTATGAGTTTAATAAAATTTTCAGAAGTCATAACACGTCCTACAGCTGCATGCGGAGATAACGCAACCAGCTGCACGCAGCGATAATGCAACCAGCTGCACGCAGAAATAACGCAACCAGCTGCACGCAGAGATAACGCAACCAGCTGCACGCAGAGATAACGCAACCAGCTGCTTATATAGCGTTATGCCTACCCTGTCGTTATATCAATTCCTCGGTTGTAGCAAAGCTGTAATAATGGACGTATAAACACTTTGTCTACGACATATTTTATCCACACGCTGTAACCTAACCTAACTTAAGCTAATCTAACGTTATAATTTAACCAATTTAACCTAACGTAATTTAACCTAATATAAACTATGTTAACCTAACCTAACTTCCTCTACTCTTCCGTGCCAATCTTTCGCTAAATTTGGAAATGTCCGTCACCTCCCTCAGTATCTTCAATTAACTTATATGTAAACAAACCTAACCGTTTCGTGACAAATCAGACTTGATTGCGCGTTAACTGTCTGAAACTACTTGTATTCATATACAAGTAATGCAAGTAATTAAGAACGGGAATGAGGACGGGAATGAAAACGGGAATGAGAACGGGAATGAGAACGGGAATGGGAACGGGAATGGGAACGGGAATTAGGAATTCATTTCTAGCTATTTTGGGATTTCTTAAAAAGAAAATGAATTTAAAATACTTTTAATCAAATTATTTTTGAAGAGCAAATGGCTCTTCCTTCGGTACCCACCGGGTGAATAATTGGGATGAGGCTCCTCAGTTTCGAGTCTCGATTTGAGTTTCTAATTTCTGCGACAAGGTACCTTTCTGAGTCTCACCTTGCCGGAGTAGTGGTTCGGTCCCCTCTGTTAAATGATCTTTGCCGTTACGAGGGAATTTAAACAAACCTCGAACATTATTATCATGTTTGGGGTTTGTTTAAACGCTCTCGTAACGGCAAAGGTCATATGACAGAGGGGACCCACACCACTACTCCACCAAGGGAGACTCAGAGAGGCACTTTTGTCATTGAAATCAGAAGTTCAAACCGAGACTCGAAACCCAGGCGTCTCAGCTTCTCCCTTTCATGACCTTTCATGACCTCTCCCTTTCCATGACTCTCCCTTTCTATGACTTCCCCTTTCTATGACTTCCCCTTTCTATGACCTCCCCCTTTCATAAACCCCAACTTTCTATAAACACGGGCTTTACAGCAATACTATTTTTCCTTTATATTTTACTCAGTTTTATGGTACTTTAAAATTTCACGGGTACAAAAGACCTTTTCGACTGACTGTACGTATCACTAGATTCGAACAATGAAGCAATTATAAAATAATTGCGTTGGCAAAGTTCGGAGAAAACCCTATTGAAGTTTAGGTTTCCCATAAGGATATGTTTTCACACACACACACACACACACATATACAGAGAGACAGAGAGAGACAGACAGACAGAGAGACAGAGAGAGAGAGAGAGAGAGAACATCAACTTCCATTTTTTTGTTCACATGAAATTCATTCTTGATATTATTTGCTTGCCAACCTTTTTAAATGAGACATTTTCCCATAAAAGCCAAATGCCGAATAAATGTGTCGAGCATCGATGACCAGATTGATTTTTTGTTTTTTTGTGATAAGAAATATAAAGCAAATAAATTTGATGTACATTATATTAAGACGATTTCTTACGTATTATAATGATAATATAACTTCAAGAATAGGGGTAATTATTATATTATTATTATTATATTATTATTATTTCTTAGGTATTTTGTAGTGAATATAAAAACGAGTCTAACAAACTAATAGTTTATTCCGACTTTGTTACTCGCGATTCCAAACTGGCATCGAAATTGATTAACAAACCTTTAAATCAATCAATAAATGTGAACGATTTTCATAGGATTCTTTTTATGTTAATAATTATGTTAATGTTATGTTAATAATTATGTTAATGTTATGTTAATGTTATGTTAATAATTATATTAATGTTATGTTAATAATTATGTTAATGTTATGTTAATGTTTTGTAAATAATTATGTTAATAATTATGTTAATGTTGTGTTAATAATTATGTTAATGTTATATTAAAAGTTATATTAATTTAATGTTATGTATTAACATAACATTAAATTAATATAACTTTTAATATATTATATATGTCGTTTAATATGTTAGTATTGTTGTTAATTATGTTGTTTAATATGTTAGTGTTGTTGTTAATTATGTTCTACAGATCTACAGAAGCTAAGGTTAACAAAGACCCTAAGATCCACTCTAAGGTTAGCCCGAGAGAAAGGAGAGAGTAGGGGGTTAAGGGGTTAAGGGAAGAAAATAAGGGGTTGTTGTTGTTTAATATGTTAGTATTGTTGTTAATTATGTTAATGTTACATTAATAATTATGTTAATGTTTTTAATCTTGATAAAAAGTTAAATTTTGCTAGAATTTCCGTCTTTTCTCAGATGGAAGTTTGAAAATGAGTACGAAGATATTGTGGCTATACGTTGTGGTCACGTTGTTTCGCCGCTTCACCCCCCTCCCCCTCCTCCCAAGACCAGTGAAATTAAGCGACGTCAGGTCTGGGTAACAGTTGAATGGGTGACCGTCCTCTGCATTCAGAATTCAGATGATGTAGCGACTCGTGGTTTGGAGGATTTCACGTTAAGTTGTAGGTCCTCTCTGTCGTCATTAGTACGGATGCCAAAAATCTTGCAGATGGCGACATCTGATTAACGAAAGACAAGATAACATCATTGTCGGTATTGCTTTCTTCGAGTCGATTCTTCTTGATTAATGAAGTGAAGCGGGATGCTGCAGAGGGATCGAACCCAGGTCGACCATGGCAGTTATTCAAACCCAACCAAATCAGTCAAAGTAACTTCATAAAACAATTAGAAGAATGTCGCTCGTCCATTACTTTTTTTAAAAACTTTATGCAGGAAGGAGGGAGCCAATGGTGAATGCCCCCCAAAACGCTCCCCCTACCCCCGCTATACAAGAAGAGGTGAGCCAAAATGGAAATTAATATGAATTAAGTAGGTCGTAAAAAGGAATTGCTTAAAAAGTATGATACTATTTACGTGTAGAAAATAATTTGACAGTAGAAAGTAGAAATCTGACAGGAGAAAGTAATCTGACAGTAATTCTGACAGTAGTCAACGTTACAAAGTCTGCCCTACATGCCCTAAATCAGGGTATTTTAAGCGAAGAAATAAAATGCTAATGAAACAAATTTTGATAATGATTCATTTTCGCGTTTTTTTAAATTTTGAGAACATTGAAATGCGAAACTGTTTAATCCTTGCAAAGTCTTTAGAGAACGTCCTCACTTCCTGTATCTCTTCCTTCCTTCCTTCTTTCCTTTCCGCCTCCCTCTCTTCTTTCTTCCTTTCTTCTTTCCTTCCTTCCATCCTTCTTTATCTCTTTCCTTCCTTCCTTCTTTATCTCCTTCCTTCCTTCCTTCCTTTCCTCCTTTTACTTCCTCTTTCGTAGGTTCTATCTTCCTCCTGATATAAAATTTATTTATCTTATAGCTATAACAGCGTTTTGAACTAAAATGATTTCTGTTTTATAACAGAAAATAATAATATAATCTCTCTCTCTCTCTCTCTCTCTCTCTCTCTCTCTCCTTCTCTCTATATATATATATATATATATTATATATATACACACAGTATAATGTACCCATTTTCCTGTAGGATAAAATCCATTGAATGGAAAATAATGATAAAATTGATGCCGAAAACATCTTTTACAAATGGCGTTAAAAAAAATTCTATAAAAAATTCTGTACCAGGAATGGGACCACGAAGTAACCTATTTTCGCTATACGAACCTCATAAAAACAGTCTCGGAAACGAGTACACCTAGAAACATAGAATTTCTAAAAAGCATAAAAAAAGTACTAATTAGTAATGAACGTTTTTTTTATTTTTTTAAAATTTTATTATCGTCATCAAATCGACTAAACTATCCAAGCAAAAGTCCAATAATAATAGCAATTAGTAATTTTTGTATGTTTTATAGAAATGTTATGTTTATATATATATATATATATATATATATATATATATATATATATATACAAAAGAATGTTAAATATTGGTTATAAAATTGAATTTTTCAACTTTATTCCTTTATTGCGTGTTTTATGTTGAAATAAATTTGTGTAAGTACTTTTTACGATTTTGA
Organism: Bathynomus jamesi; assembly: GCA_023014485.1. NCBI lineage: Eukaryota > Metazoa > Arthropoda > Malacostraca > Isopoda > Cirolanidae > Bathynomus > Bathynomus jamesi. The sequence goes on from JAJOZX010004384.1 coordinate 303,352, forward strand.
CGAATCACACACACACACACACACACACACATATATATATATATATATATATATATATATATATATATATATGAAAATTGTGTGTGTGTGTGTGTGTGTGCACGTCTGAAGAGAAGTTATGTTGAAGTCACTTCTCAAAAATTTTATATTTACAAACGTTTCGTAATTAGGTTCCATCTTGAATGCTTTTTTTCACTCCTACTCTATGTAAATGTCTAATTAGCCATTACGGCGAAAATTTGTGTAGCCGTACTTAAAATCTAAGCTCCTCGTAAGATTACGGTAAATATTTTATACTTTCAGTGGCTTCAAATTTCTTTACTCGCTGAAATGCGAACGTGACCAAGTAGTTTTTTTACTGTAAAAATAACTTTGGCTTAAAATATAGTTTGAAAACTGAATTTCATTTTTAAATTAAAAAAAAACAAAAAAAACTTCAGTAGACAAACTTTAGTAGGAAAAAAAAGAAGGAAAATTATTAAAATTTCTGGTCACGTAAGTAAATAATTTATAAATAAACTAATAAAAGACAATACAATCTCCTTCAAATTTGAGAAACCTCAGACGAGTGTGAAGATGAATAGGACTTATTAATTTAGTTTTTTGCGGGAATTAGCCCCGCCCTTGGCCCTCCTTCCTGTATGGAAAAAAATAATAATACAGGGTGTCCCGTAAGTCTGGACCCATAGGGATTTTTAATATATTTTTTATTGTTATTATTATTATTTTATTTATTATTTTTTTTATTATTTTTATATGATTTTTATTGTGGGGCCACTGAAAGCCAAAGTGTACGAGGTCAAACTTCAGAACATTTTCCACCTTAAAGCACGCATTGTGGAGGCGTGTCAAGAAATTTCTGCGACTGTGATTCAGAAAGTGCTGTCGCAGTGGAGATTGCGTCTTCAATATGTGTATGCGACACAACGCGGACACTTTGAACAGATTATGTAATAAATTTTGGACTATTTCTTAATTTTATATTTTTCCCTATGGGTCCAGACTTACGGGACACCCTGTAAGTGTATTCGCTGATTGTTTTCGACCTTTTGGAATGTAAAAAAAAATAATTATTTCTATGTATTTTTCCACTATGTTTTTCCAATTTTTTTAAAATGAGTTTATGATGTAAAGTTCTTATCATATTTGAGCCTTACAAACAAGCTCGGATCGTTGTAAGCTTCTCAAATCTATTTCACAAAGATGACGGAGAGAGAGAGAGAGACCTAAACAAAAGTTTTAATAAACTTGTCATTTCGCAGAGTTAAAGCCACCAAGGTCAGAGTACTTGTTACATAAGCCGGTTTAATTCTTCTCCCGGCACGCACACACACACACACACACACACACAGCTATCTTCATTATACCTAAACATGCAACCTCTAATAACAATCCAAAATATTCTTTGTTAAAAATATTGAAATAAAAATATTCAAATTTTTGACCTCGAATAAATAAATGGCTAGAAGCAAATACTGAGGTGAGACGAATTTCACAGTTCAAGGACAAGCTTTCTTTAAAAAAGGAAAAAGGAAAAATATGATATATATATATATATATATATATATATGGGTTAAATTTCACAATTTCTTGTGGGTTTCAACTATATATATATATATATACACACAGGGCTCTAGAAACCCATGCGCTGCCCGCCAATGCGAGTTAACTTTTCCACCGCCAAACCCGCATATATTCGTTGCCATAAATTCGTGCCTGCCAAGCCATACCCGCATACCCATACCATAAAGTGACTGTGAAAGGGTTAATAAATGTACGAACTGGCTGATGCATTTTGGAAATTTAAAGATGGTATTCTTAGTGTATGACCATAGAGGCCTTTTTTGCTTGGCAAGTGTGTGTATGTGATAATATTTTGCAGCCGTGTATGTATATATATATATACACACACACACATACACTAATAATAATAATAATAATCACTCAGAAGTCAGAAAGTAGTACATCGTTTAAAGCAACCAATACGGCCCATTGTTCTATCCCTTACATTATTATTACGAACATCACCGGGGGTTCGAACCCCTGACCGGGGGTTCGAACTGAATTACGGACTACACATTGGCCAGCCCTGATATATATATATATATATATATATATATATATATATATACTACTTGCAAGTAATTAGATTTCACAACCTGCATTAAGCTGTTACCTTATAAAGCTCCAATTGGACTGAAAACAAAATTGTTGTGGAAAAAAATTCGCCGACAAACCTGAAAGTCGAAAATCCATCAAAATTAAAATTAATTTAACCCTTTCAGGACGAGTGGTACAAATTGGTAGCGTTTCAATTACACGCATTCATACTTTAAACCTACAAAAAATTTTGGCCTTAAAGGGTGAATATAAATAAAAGGTGTTTCTTTTAGGCCTAAAAGTTAACATCAATAAACAAATAATTATAAATTTTTGATGACTTTTTTGAAAATTTAGATTTTGTGTGTGTGTGGGGGGGGGTCTAATTTTTTTTTCACAGTTGTGCAATCAAGAACAGATTTCTCCCAGGCGATAAAATTGGCATTCGGAGCTTTTGTTACTTCGTTCTGAAACTAAAAGACTGTAAGCCTATTTTTAAAATCTTACAGTGTATATATATATATATATATATATATATATATATTATATATATATTGGGACTGTGATAATATCCCACTCAGGTACGACCAAAATTTCTTTATACCCTATTTCGTCTACTGCATGTTAATTAGTCTGACTAAGTTTGTTAATTTTAATCTACAATTTTAATAATTTTAATATATATGTAAATTATTATGTGTAAATTAAAGTGGAGGTGATAATACTCGTTTCTAAATGAATATCGGTTGAAAGAGATTTTAAATGTCATCGCCTCCGATAGATGGTGCTTCATGTTCAACTAATTTGGTTTTTTTTTGCCATTTAATTAGTTCTAAAGATGAAAACTTAGTATAAATACTGGTTGCGATTACGAGTGAACTAGTAATTTTAATAACAGGGGATTAAAGAACCAAGTAAAATGTTTAATTTCATCTGGTGAAAAAACTGTTATTTGGTCAGCCGGTCATCTGATCAAGTGACTAGTGTCAGATGCTTGAACTGTTTTTTACAGCCAATTTTGACCATAATTGCTCGTCCTGTGTTTACCTGATCGCGACCAGTTAATTTTAGCAGTAAATTAAAATTTTGATGAAGGAAATAATATATGATAGTCAACGTTTTCGATGTCTTTATGAAATTCCTCATCAGTCCATGAAAAAAGACAAAATTAATTAAAATAACTGTAAAATGAACTATGAAACGATAAAAAACCTCCAACCATTTCCAAAATAAAAATGAGTAAGCTAGTGACCTACTAAGAATAAAAATTGACACCAACGCTCACAAGTTAATTAATCCTTTATGGACGACTGGTACACATTGGTAACATTTCATATACACGCATTCATAACAACATTACAGAAAATTCTGTCATTAAAGGGTTAATAAAGATATGCAAACAGTCTTACCAACATTGCTTGTTTGACGTCAATAAACATGTAATAATTATATAAAGAAATTTAAACGCTATAAAGAAAAAACATACAAGCTTTAAAGTTAACTTTTTGTGTCTTAGGAAGGGTAATATCTTTTGTGTTTGTCATGTCACAGTTATACAGTTGCGAAAAATCTCAGCCGAAATTTTTTTTTAAAAAAAAAGCTCCAAAAATTACTAATTACTAATTTTTGGGTTCCTTTTTTATTTATTTTTTAATTGAAAACAATAAAACGTTGAAATAATGACGCTAATTATTAACTTTTGGCCATTTTTTTTTTGCGTTTCACATTTTTCGGCGCATTTATTTCGTATACAGGGTGTCGCAAAAGTCAGGACACATAGTAAATATGCTTTTCAAATATACAGGGTGCTCTAACATTATCTAGTAAACTTTTATATGTTCGTCGATCAGTTGTTGTTGTTGTTGGTTAGCCGATCAGCACACCCTGATCGAGCAAGCCGGCGGCACGCAGGTAACCGATCGCCCTCTCCGGAATGGACCAGAGGTTCAGCGCACTAGTGATGTTGTGTTGTGTTCTATGTTATGCTAGAGCGGTACAATCTGTCAAAATGTGTTCAATTGTTTGTGGTGTGTCCTGGCACAGGTGGCAGGTGTCATCTGTGGAGTTGTCTAGTCTGTGTTTATATGTCTGTAAGTTGTGATGATGTCCACATCGGAATCGTACTAAGTTAACTCGATCCAATCTGCTATCTGCTCAGGCTGGTCTCTGACCTGTCAATGGGTGGCGGCTTCGAACCTAGGACCGCATTCGGACCGAGTCGTGTCAGTGCTTTGTGGGTTAGGTGTGTGTGTATGTGTTTTCTGTACTGTGTGATATCTGTGGGGCGTAGTATGGAATGGAGTATTTGGTTATAATGTCTCTCTGGTGTTACCTTAATGGTGCGAGGTGTTGTGCAAGATTGTACATGTAGTGGCAAGGGTATTGTGGGTTAGTTGTCGCTGCTGCCATGAATTGTGTTCCCCTCATGTCTAAATGTTCCCTTTTAGTATTTTTGTTTCTGTGTGTAGGTGTTCTATTGGTGTTGTTTGAGTGCATCCTGTAATGATACAAAGTGCGTTGTTTTGTATTGGCTGTAAGGTGTTTAAGTGTGTGTTTGAGATAATGGGTGCCAAGCATGGGCTAGCATAGTCCACAACTGAGCGAATATATTGTTTGTATATGAGTGATGTTGTTTCCTGCTGGTGTCCAAAGTTTGTGCCTGTTAGTACCCTAAGCGTGTTAAGTCTTGACGTACATTTGTTTTTAATGTCCTGAATGTGGTTTGCAAAAGATAATGATGTGTTGTATGTGACCCCAAGTATTTTGGTCCTGTGAGTGTGTGGAATGTTGGTGTTGTTTAGTGTAAGCTGTGGAGTTATCTGGTGTTCTTTAGTGTTGCTTGTTAGCAAGGTGATGGTTGATTTTGTGGGCGCTACTTTGAGTCTATTGTGTGTGAGCCAGTCTTGTATACTGTTTATGTATGTTTGTGGGTTATTTGTAGCGGTTTCGATGTTGTTGTGGGTGGATGTTAGAGTGATGTCATCTGCATATGATGATAAAGTAAGCTTGTTATCTATGGGTGTTGGACTGTCATGCATGTATAAGTTGAAGAGTGTTGGTGAGAGAACAGAGCCTTGAGGGACCCGTTCGGAAAAAGCTTGTTTTTGGATGACTTGCCATTAAATGTGACATGTGAGTATCTTCCTGAAAGATAGTTGCTCAGCCACCGTTTGTTGTTATTGTGCATGTTTGTCTTGAGTATTTTGCTTATGAGAGGGAAGCGTGGGCTAGCATCAAATGCTTTACTAATGTCTATTGTTGCTAATAGTGTACGTTGAGCTGGTCGTCTGGAGTTGATGCCATCCATGATGTGCTGCGTGAGTTTAGTGAGTAATGTCGTGGTTGAGTGGTGAGGTCTGAATCCATGTTGAGTAGGCGATAGTGGTATGTGTGGGTTGGTGATTTGTAAGATTAGTCTTTCTGTTACTTTGGAAGGTGTGCATAGTCAAGTAATGGGTCTATAGGAAGCTGGTTCTGTTGGATTTTTGTTTGGTTTGAGTAGTGTAATAATTTTACCTTGTTTCCATATGTCAGGAATAATACAGTGTTGGTATGAATATGTGCTGATATTTGTGAGAGCTAGTATTCCTTGTGGGCCCAAGTGTTTAAGGTGTATGTTAGATCGGAAGAACTGCCGGCTAGGTATAGGGACTTATTAGAGCGACTAAAGGAGAAAACTAATAAGACTGTTTTAACAGGTATACTTCCTCGAATTATCCAACGAAGCGATTTCTACAGCAAGGCGACCTATATTAACAATAACCTAAAGTCCCTTTGCCAACAGGAAGGAGTGCATTTTGCAAATTTTTGGAACAGTTTCTACGGCAGGAGGGACTTGTTCCTCGAAGATGGACTTCATTTTAATGACGTTGGAGCTGCGCGTTTAGGAAGACTATTTCATAATACTGTCTCTTCTTTTCAGGCTGCCGCAACCCGAACGGTCCCAGCGTAAATTCCACAAATTTCCCCTGCGCTTGCGAAGGTGTCGCAATTACAAACAATTTGAAGGTTCTATCCTTAAATGCTCGTAGCCTACGAAATAAAATGAACGAATTTTTTTCTTTAATTGCTTGTAAAGACTATGATTTAATTGCGATAAATGAATCGTGGCTTAGCACTGAAACACGTGACTTTGTAGGGGAGTATCAAATTAAAGGTTATAGACTTTTTTTAAAAACAGAATAGGTAGGCGAGGAGGCGGTGTTATGTTGTATATCAAAGATAATATTGCGAACGTTATAGAAGTAAAGCACTCAATTCCAGAACCGATAGATTCGACTATAGCAGAACTTAAAGTGAACGATTTCAAACTTCTTGTTGCGGTTATATATAGGCCCCCAAATCAAACAGCTGATACGGACGAAGCGTTATATCGTGAACTAAAGAGAATAATCGGTAGTGAGCAGGCTTTAGTTATGGGTGACTTTAATTGCGCCAACGTGAATTACGATACAATGCAGGGAGACGCGGAAGGTAATCGTTTAGTTAATTTTCTGGAGGATAGCTTTCTTATTCAAAAGGTTGGGGAACCTAAGAGGTTGGACAGTATTTTAGATTTAGAAATAACCACGGATGATAGGCTAATTACTGATCTTCAAGTAATAGAACCGTTAAGCAATAGCGATCACAATATGGTAGAGTTTGTCCTCTCAGTAAGTCACTCGAAACCAACTAACTCGACTAAAATTCCTAACTTCCAGCACGCAGACTTTAGTAAATTTCGAAATAAATTTTCACACGTCAATTGGGAAAATGTAATGGGGAACTCCAACGCAAAACTAATGTGGGAATCGTTCGAAACGGTATTTAGGACTATAAATGAGGAATGTTTACCGTACAAAATTAAGCGAGCGAAAGTAAACAACAAGCCCTTGTGGTTTACTTCTAGAGTAGGAGACATTATAAAGAGTAGAGATAGGGCTTATAGGCTATATAAGTGCGATAAAGATAGTCTGTTGTTACGAAACAACTACATCTCTCTGAGGCGTGAAGCGAAAAGTATAATAAAAAAGTCCAAGCGCGAATTTGAAATCTCCATAGCTCGTGACGGTAAAGAAAACCCCAAGCGATTCTTTCAATACGTCATTAATAGAAATCCAGTAAAAAGTGTCTTGGGGCCTTTGAAAAATGTAAACGGAGACCTAGTTTCTGAAAACAAGGAAATGGCTACCTTGCTAAACAAATTTTTTACGTCAGTTTTTACTATAGAAGATCTAACGAATATCCCTACGGTCAAAGACATAATACCTTTTGATAATGGTAATTATTTGGATAGTATCGTGGTTAGTGAAGGGGAAGTAATGCGCTATATTGATAAAATGAAAACGCGTAAATCACCGGGGCCGATTCCATATATCCCATACAACTAAAAAATTAAAAGATAGCATTGTTGTGCCGCTAACAAAGATTTTTAATGCGTCTATTTCTGAGGGGTGCGTACCAGATAATTTCAAGTTAGCAAACGTACCGTAACACCTGTCTTTAAGAAAGGCGATAAAGGTGCGGCGGGAAATTATAGGCCAATCAGTTTAACGTCTGTTGTAGATAAGCTACTGGGATCAATAATTAGGGATCGTATAGTCGAACACTTAGAAGTGCATAAACTAGTTAGAAATACGCAGCACGATTTTAGGCGAAACAAATCTTGCTTAACTAATCTTTTAGAATTTTTCCAAAGCGTGGTTGACGTTTACGATAGACATAGGGCGGTTGATGTAGTGTATTTAGATTTTCAAAAAGCGTTTGACACCGTGCTGCACAAAAGACTCATTGAAAAAACTAAGGCTCATGGAATCAGTGGTGTAGTAATAAATTGGCTAGAAGAGTGGTTGCGAGGTAGGAAACAGAGGGTGGTCGTTGATGGAGCGGAGTCGTGTTGGGCTAATGTAGCGAGTGGTGTTCCTCAGGGTTCTGTATTGGGCCCCTTGCTTTTCCTTATATATATTAACGATTTAGATGTCGGCCTAGTCAGCACAGTTTCAAAGTTTGCGGATGACACGAAGCTGGGTGGTAGGGCGATTAATGACGAAGATAGAGGTAAAATCCAGGAAGATCTGAATAAAATCGTTGATTGGTCAGTCACATGGCAAATGAGATTTAACGTTGATAAGTGCAAAATTTTGCATATAGGTTCGCGTAACGGTAATTTTGCGTATAGTATGTCAGGGAAAGATTTAACAAGCGTAGAGCAGGAAAAAGATTTAGGAGTTATAGTCACTGGTGATTTAAAAGTAGCGAAACAAAGTACAGCAGCGGTCAATAAGGCGAACAAAGTGTTAGGTTTTATAGCTCGAAATCTTGAGTACAAATCGCGCGATATTATAGTTCCTCTTTATAAATCATTAGTTAGACCCCATTTGGAGTACGCGGTCCAATTTTGGAATCCGCATATGCGCAAAGATATAGACAAAATCGAAAGAGTTCAAAGACGAGCAACTAAGATGATTCCGTCGCTTAGGTCAAAGTCGTACGAGGATAGGCTTAAAGAGTTAAAATTGACAACACTCGAGACTAGGAGGCTAAGGGGTTGATCTAATCCAGGTTTTCAAAATTATGAATGGGTTCGAAACGTAGATAGAGATAGCATTTTCGAAATATCTCAATATAATAGGACTAGAAAAACGGGTGTAAGTTGACAAGTAGAAGGTTCGAGAGAGCAGTTGCCAAAAACTTTTTTAAGCATAGAATAGTAAATAGCTGGAATAGTTTGCCGGTAGAAGTAATTAGTAGCACTTCTATAAACATGTTTAAAAATCGATTAGAAAAATATGTTGATAGATTGGGTATAGTTTAAGGTAGTAAAAGTAAGGCTTTGTGGTGATCGATCCCACAGCTCAACACAAGTGTGTGGGATATAGGGAGGCAGCATCTTGGGTTAGGGGATACTCTTGTCTTTACACACCCCATTTAAAGAGATTCCTCTGCCGAGCGGTGCCCCCCGTAGTACTGTGAGGTATGAAAAACTCATGATCTTCACTTGCCCCACAAACACCTTGAAATGGAAGACCCAAAATGGGTGCACACACATTCTACATTACTGTACAGTCTTTACAGCCACACCTACACTTTTCCTCCTAAGTATATATATTGTAATGTATATGTAAATTTTGACTTGGTCCGCAATCGATATGGATCGTGACTTATTTTCGTTGACAAGGTACTAGTATTGATGGATACCGTAATGAAATTGACTGGATCTTGGATCTGATATATTTGCATGTTGGTTATAAATAGATATAGAGTGTAACATATTTGTGGATAGTAGTCTATTATGACTTGATCCTCTGGATCCAGAGATTCATCTTTAGTTTTAAGTCGATAATTAATTAGTTTTAAATCGATAATTAATTAGTTTTAAATTGATAATTAATTAGTTATGCAAAAATTGGTCGTTGCCAAGTACAGGCAGTTTTGCATAAATTTCTTATGTTCTTGTGGTTCGGAACCCACGTAAAATTGTAGGTCCCCTCCGCCACCACGGAGGACATACACAATTACGAACACAGTTAGGTAGACCAACCATGAGTGGATCCTAGGGTCTTTGTTGGTCTGTAACATTATAACATTATTATAACATATGTTGTCTGGTCCAGTAGCCTTCGAATTCTTAATGTTTTTGATGATCTTGGTGGTCTGGTCTGTATTGAAGGGTGTAATGGTCGTGTCGAGTCTGTAGGTTTTCTTGTGTCTGGCTGTTTGTCTGTCTGCGTGTTTCTGGTTGTTGTCTCTGTTTAAGTGACTTATCTTTGCGTAGTGATTAACTAGAATGTTAGCTTGTTGTGTATATGTTGGGATATTATTTTGGCTGCGACAGAGAGCCGCGTGTGAGGTGTGAATGCCACTGTTAGAGTGGGTAATGCTGTTTATAGTCTTGTATAGCCTGGATGTATGTGTGGAGTGGTTTATTGTTATTATGAATTCCCTAAATGTTTCTGTTTGTTTTCTTTGAGTTTGTTGTTTATTTCTGTGTTGAGCTGTTGTATCTGCTGTTTTATGGCTTCTGTATGTGGTGTTTGTGTGTATGTTTGAAGTTGTTACGTTGCCTTATGAGGTGGGCTATTTCTCTGGTGTAATTTGGGTTGTATTTCCTAATGTTGCCCTTGGGTATGTATTTGCATTATTGATGATCTGATTAAATGTCTTGAGTGTTGTATTGATGTTTATGATGGATATGCTGTTTAATATGGTGAATTGTTCCTTAGTCTGTATTTTGAACTGTTCCCAATCAGCTTTCTTGTAATTTCTGTAAGTGTGCCTAAGGCTGTTGGGGCAGAGTGTAGAACGTGTTGTAATGATGATGGGCAGGTGGTCTGATGACAGTTGTTTTTCTGTTCTCCAGTGTGTGTGTGTTGCTAGTGAGGGGGAACAGAACGTTATGTCTGGGGAGGAGTTTGAGTATCCTGCTTGATGTGGTATGTGTGTATGTTCTTCTGTATTGTTAAGAATGAAGAAGCTGTTTAGGTGTGTGGCTATGTTGGCGCCTCTGGTGTTGCTTTGGTTGTGCAGGTACCAACTAGTGTCTTTAGCATTGAAGTCTCCTCCTAAGATGACATTAGTGAGAGAGGCCAGATTGTGTAACTGTGGATTGTAATTGGCTGGCACCTAAGGTGAACTATCTGGTGGGATGTAAATGTTGATTAGTGTGGTGTTGTGTTTTGCGCGTGTTTTAATGTTAACTGCCTGTATTTCTATCGTGTTATCTGCTTGGATTGTATTTGTAATGTTTTGAGTGGCATCACTGTAGCTAATGCTTTTACGTATGTAAGTGATGAGTCCACCCCCGTGACCCCCAGTACGATCTTGACGGATCACCGTGAAGTCAGGGATGGTGGGTGTTTTGTGTGTGCGTTTGTTTCTTGTATAAGTGCTATGTGAATGTTTTGTTTGTGTACGAATTCCCTAAGCTGCATGATTTTGTTTGTGAGGCCATCTACGTTGTACTGTAATATGTTAATATTATACTTCTGTATGTGTCTCATGGTCCTATTGTGTCTATGTCTTTGTGTATGGTGACATGTATAAGTTGTAGTCTGGCCTGGCTTATTTTAATGTCGCCGGAGAGTAAGAGTAGTCCGGGGAGCACGCAATTGCTCCCCGTAAATGAGTAGTGTTAAGATTGAACAAGATTGAACGTTGTAAACAATGTGTTCAAGTTGAAGGAAGACACTTTGAACATTTAAAATAAACAATTATTGTTGTTTTTCTTATCGTTGCTGTATCTGAAATAAAATTGTTAAATATGGTATAATCTTTGTTAAGATATTGCGTCCATATCAAAGTTTACTAGCTAATTTTTAGAACACCCTGTATATGTATACTTCCATTGAAAAGCATTGTTTCTATGTGTCCTGACATTTGCGCCAACCTTATACCTATATATATATATATATATATATATATATATATATATATATATATTATATATATATAATATATATATATATATATATATATATAAATTACACAAGATGAAGTCTTAATTGTTTGGTTTTTATCAACTTTCACAGTTATTTCAAACTCCTAAGAAAAACATATGTCGTACAGTCGGTTCGAAAAGTCCTCTCATAAAACTTAATATTTCTTACTGAAATTCTTACTGAATTTCACAACGAGATATTTTGACGTGACTACGCATCTCGCTAACATTTTTACTTTGGGGGGGGGAGGGGGGACTGGGGGTATCCTTGGTGCAACTTCGAACAAAGTCAGTTCAATTTCATTATAATTACAGCGTGTATGTACAGGCGGATATACAAAGAAACGCGGAAATAAATCTTAAATATACTGTACGAAAGGGTGAGGATCGTTCTCACGGACATTCACCCTTGGCCCTCCTTCCTGCATAAAAAAAAACCACCCCCATACATTTTCAAGCGTATATGACTTTAACTGCGCTGATAATCATCTTTGTACCTGTTTGCATGACCGGTTTTTATCATTATACAAAAATCTAGCTGCAGTGACAAGAGTTTTGACTCGAGACATTTTAGAGGCGGGCGTGGGTTCCCTCGGTTCGAGTCACTTGTAAAGCAATTTCATTAAACTTTAAAGTTTTTCTATCACTTACAGGAATGAGGATAAACCATTAAGTTTATACTTTTCTCTAACTTTTACGCAATTCTTTTAAAAAACGTCAGAACTTTCTCCATAAACGATCCTTATACCAACATGCCATATTTCAAGCGATATTTTGATGGAAAAAAATACAAAATAGAAAAACAAAAAAATATTCAATTTCGTTCGTTTTTTTATCAAAATCAAATTTATGAACTCGTTTTCAACCTGCAAAATACTTTAATTGTACAGAAAGTTTTAAATATATTGATAATTTACTCTTTTTGCGGGGGGGGGGGGGGGCAGGGAGGGAGTGGTATAGGAAGTGAGAGTTGGTGTCGTGTGGTGTGTGTGTGTGTGTGAGGTCATAATTTTTTAAAGTTAATTTTGGCTTTTAAGGTTTATTTTAGTAAAATTCACTATATTTAATACATTCAATATATTTTGGCTCTATCTTCTTCCTCTTTGAGACGGGGAAGGTAATTTTTGGGGGCATTCGCCTTTGGCCCCTCCTTCTTGCATAAGAAAAATTTAGAAGTTAACTATGTATTTTTCATTTTTTAAGTGTTCGATATATTTTGTTTTTAATACCGCTCAAATGGGTGCATGGCATTCGTTGGTCTGACCTTGGTATTTGGTGCATCTTAAATACCAACTCTCCGCTCAACGGGATATTTGCCATCTGGCGGGGGACATTTGCCATCTGACTGGCTAACAACATTTTTGCAATGTGACATTTTCATTGATACTTTTTAATCATTATATAAAGTTAGGTTAGGTTAGATTATGTTTGGTTAAAGTAGATTAATTTAATTATTTTACTATCTCTAGAATATATCTTCGACCAAATGGGTACAGTTTCCTCCCTCTCTGTCTTTTACATTCGTGAAATATTGGAAAATAAACGACTCCATTACAGAAAATTTCATTTTTTATCATATAAATAATACTAAATATTATTTTATTTCTCAGAAATATCACCAAACTCATCAACGTTCGATCCGAAGAGACATTTTTTCCCTTTAAATGGAAAAAACGAAACACAATATCAGATTTCCTTTAAAAGTATATAAATCCTTTTGGGGCACGATTATTTATTCATAGAATTCAAAAGTTACCCCAATTTACCGTTTTCTTTATATGTTTTTAGAAAGATCTATCTTTGCTGCATCACATTTTCAATTTCCAGTTAAAATGATTTGGTTATAAATTCTTTTCGACGAATTTATTTCTGTATTATGTTAAAACGTTTTTTAAAAATAAGAAACGTGACTTAAACGTTGAAATAAATAAGGTTCATTACGTCTGGGGGAGGAGGCACGTCGATTTGGCCAAGTCGAAGCATCTCTTCCCGTTAGATCTGCGAGATTAAGAGGCGCAGGGATGCGATAGTTGGATGCGATTAGATAATGTAGCGACCCGTCGTAGATAGTTCTTATCTCATTCACGTAAAGCTGTAGTAGGTTCCCTCCGTCACATAACAACCTTTGCTGTAACGAAGGAGGTTAAATGACCCCAAATATTATCAGCGTGTACCTTTATTAATACATATACCGTAATTAATTCACGTTTCAAAAGTAAACAAATTGAGTTTATTTCGGAAACTAAGAGAGAGAGAGAGACGAGGAGAGAGAGAGAGAGAGAGAAAGAGAATATAAATTTTAAACAATCTGATCTCAAGTTGATAAATTACACTAATAAAATCAAAATGTAAACTTGTATCATGTGTTACGTCTTACTATTTTCAGAGTCGTTTTTTCAAAGTGACGTTATCAACTTTGATGAAATAATGATTGTGAAAAAAAAAAAAAGATGAAATAAAGTTGATTGAAAAGTATTTTGTGAAGTTGGTGTCATGCGTCAAACTGAACATTAACTTGAAGAATGAGTATTGATAAAGTTTTGATTTATGAATGTTATTTCAAATTTTAATTTTTTTTTTTTTTGGTTTCAAACTTATCTCAAGTTCGATTCATAAATTTTGTTTCGACGTTGAAGCCATTTGTTTTTTTCAAAATCAGTTAATGCAACAGTGATTAATTTTCTTCCAGTCACTTTCAACTGATATCAAATTTGTCACCCTTGAACCAAGTTACTATTACACAATGCTGATATATATATATATATATATATAGATATATATATATATATATATGAATAGAAACGACATATAAACATATACACGATAGGATGAACCTCGTTATTAAGACCATGAGTGGATATGGTGCATAAATCTTATAAATGAGTGTTTGGTCACTCAACCTTAGGGATGCAGTCCCGCCGCTCCTGCGGCGGACCTACGCCAGGTTCTGTAGCAGATATCTAATTTGCCATTCCAGAAAAACTAGCTGACTTCATAGTTGTCTTTTTAAACCATCCAACTGTCATTTACTATGCCGTATACACACTAATGACCTATCACCTCGTGGTCTTATTAGCGAGTTTAATCCCATCATTTAAACCAGCAAAGAAAACACTGTAGGACCGGTGGGACTGCAACCCTACGATTCAGGGATCATGTATTCATTTAGTCCGTCCGCATTTATAGTCTAGTGATGGACCGTATATCCACATTCGCATCAGTTTTAACATCCGCATCCGCACTTCTGACTGCGGATGTTATGTGGATATTACCTATAATGAATTATGCAATTTACAATTAAATTAGCTTATAAAGTAGCTTATAAGGCCCAGTCATGCACAGTTCATGTAAAGTATTAATTAGTAATGACAAAAAAATATATAACTCAAAACATAAATAGCTGGTTAACGCAGAAAATGAATGAAACTTGTTTCTTTGAATTTTCTGTGGCTTGAAACTCTTGAGAAAGTTATTATTTTATCATAATGAAAACATTAATATTAATTTTAATTCTTATGCATTGCCTGCCATAATAGTAATATCACGAAATTTGAAAAATTATGTCATATATTCATAATTCTATATTATATTGATAGATTAACTAAATATCTGCATCCGCATCCGCGGATATTGAAATTAAAAATCAGCATCCGCAGATGTTGAAAAACTGACATCCAGTCCACCACTAAATTTTATACCATATAAATTAGGGGATAATTTGAGTGTTCATTCCTAAAATTTGGGGTTCAGAAACTAGGCTGCGAACTATAAGAATTTCGACAGAAAATTGCAGCTGTTCGACTCGCGGAAGAGATTGGCAACAGAGAAGGGGAGAGAAAAACTGGAATCAGCGAAAAGAATGCGCATGAATGGAGACAACCAGAAATATTTCAAGCTTTGCTGCAAACAAATCGAAATAAAAGGCCGATTTGCTTTGGAAAGCCACAGTTTCCTACGATTGAAACGAAACTTTTTGTCAAAACTAGAATAAACGAGGCTGAATCGGTTTCCTTGCCCAATGAAAATTTGAGTTCGACTTAATACGAAGTTTGGGCAAAGTGGGCTATCCCAGGACAAAAACCTACTTGCAATTTATACGCCAATGCGACTTATCCGCCGATTTATACGATATACTTAAGGTTAATTAAGGTGAGTTCGAACGACGGTTCAGGATCGACCTACGGTCGACCCCTCTGCAGCATCCAGCCTCATTTGCGAGGTTTGGTGAAGGAGGGAATTGCTGTCTGATCTTCTGCCCTCGTAGCCAGCCACGCATGGCTGGTCAGGGACTTTGCGCAGGAATCTGTCCAGCTGGTTCATGAAGGTATTCAGGTCGGTGTGCTGGAGATTCCTCACTTCTTTTGGTAGGACATTGAAAAGCTTTCGGCCTAGTATTCTGAGGGTATTTTCCATCCTCGTTTTCATGGCCTCTTGTCCCACCGCAGCTGGGACCGTACAAAATCTTCCTCTTCTCTCATTCCAGGTTGTTTCTATTTCATTTCTAAGGTTAGGGACAGAGCCCTCAAGTATTTTCCATATGTATATTATTGTGTACCGTTCGTGCCTTCTTTCGAGAGAGTAGAGTTTCAGGGATTGTAGTCGAGACCAGTAGTTTTCACCTTCCGTTTCCTCTGTCTTAGACGTAAAAGTCCTTTGTATAGCTTCAGTGTTCGCAATGTCTCGTTTTCTGTATGGGCTTGTGAGTACTGAGCAATATTCAATTATTGGTAGGACTAGACTCTTCCATAATTTGAGCATGATGTTTGCTTTTCTGCTGCGGAAGCTCCTCCAGATGATTCTCATTATTTTTCTAGCCGTTGTGATTTTGATTTTATAGTGCTCTCTGAATTCTGCATCCGACAACATTATTACTCCAAGATCCCTGCCTTGTGGATTTCGTGTTATCTGTTTGTCTTGCAGAGTTTTGCACCCTTTTTTCTGTAGCTCTGTGTTATTACCATATCTTAGAAGTTGAAATTTTTCTTCGTTGAACTTCATATTGTTGTCTTCTGCCCACTGGAATAATGTTTCAATGTCGTTTTGTAATTTTTCTATGTCACCTTCGTTCAAAATAAATATATATATATATATATATGCTGCAAACCCACAAGGAAAAAGAAAAACGATTCCAAGGCCTTTCGTGTTTTCAGAGCTACACCTCGTCAGGGAATGAAGAGAGAAGGCAAGATGCCCATAAATATATACAACGTGGCGGAAACCAAAGCAATTAGCACATACTTAACAAGAGTTAATGAGAGGCAAAAGGAATTTTAACAAGATATTGTCAATTTTATACATTCCCGCACTGTTATTGAAATTGTTTTTAAAATGAATAAATGCACATTCTAGAATATTTCTTTCTATTATAAGGTTATCTTTGTTTTCAACAAGCGCTTTAGAACTATCCCACTTGATGCTATGATTACATCTATACATATGGTTAAACAAAGCATTGGAATTATTAGCTGTTCTACACGCATATTTAGAACAGCTAATAATTCCAATGCTTTGTTTAACCATATGTATAGATGTAATCATAGCATCAAGTGGGATAGTTCTAAAGCGCTTGTTGAAAACAGAGATATAATAGAAAGAAATATTCTAGAATGTGCATTTATTCATTTTAAAAACAATTTCAATAACAGTGCGGGAATGTATAAAATTGACAATATCTTATTAAAATTCCTTTTGCCTCTTATTAACTCTTGTTAAGTATGTGCTAATTGCTTTGGTTTCCGCTACGTTGTATATACAGTATTTATGGGCATCTTGCCTTCTCTCTTCATTCCTGACGAGGTGTAGCTCTGAATACACGAAAGACCTTGGAATCGTTTTTGTTTTTCCTTGTGGGTTTGCAGCATTCATTCATTTCACGTGTTTAATTCCATATATATACAGGGCGTCCCAACAAAATGTATACACACTTTAAATACTTATAAAGGCAGTGTTTATTAAAATACATTTCATTTTCAAAATGTAATAGAATCTACAGACATTATTTAATTGTTTTGTCAACGCCTGTTTTCAAACTGACGTCCGTTCTGGTCCAGGCACTGCTGATAACGCGAAGCAATGGAATCGCAAACATCACGAAACATTTCGTTTGGTATTTGTGTGCATTCTCGTTCAATGGCTGCTCTCAATTCAGCGACTGTTGCAGGTTTTATAGCGTAGACTTTGTCTTTTAAGTATCCCCATAAAAAAAAGTCTAGTGGTGTGAGGTCTGGTGAACGCGGAGGGTATTCTACGCAACCCCTTCGTCCAATCCACTCACATCGTGCCAAGTACCACTCGCAATACTCCACTCTTCGGTCCGGATCATCATCTTCATTAATAGCATGGACTAATCTTGGAATGTAACTTTTCCATTGACAGCGCTTCAAAATGCGTTGGACAGACGATTCTGAAATTCCTACCTCACGACTCGCTTGCCGCACAGATTTTCTTGGACTTTGGTGATACGTTTCCAGTACTCTTTCTTGCTTTGTGGGGCTTGTCGATGTCCGTGGTCTTCCGGAACGCTTCTTGTGGACATTCTGAACAGTTCCATCGGCTTCAAACTTATCTCTAATTCGAGTGATGGTAAGTCGCGTTGGTGGATCTGTTTGAAACTCCCTCCTAAACTGTCTTTGCACTTCAACTGCGTTTTCACACTTCCAGTAGCATTTTAGAATGAATTTCCTTTGTTCAAAGCTTAGTCTGACTGCCATTATTAATTCTAATGGGTTTAACTTGGAAAGAAAGAAACATCAATTGAGCTATCAGCTGTTAAAGTGTGTATACATTTTTTTGGGACGCCCTGTATATATATATATATATATATATATATATAATATACACACACACACACACACACACACACACACACATATATATATATATATATATATATATCTATATATATATTCGTTCGATATATTTAGCCCGGGTCGAAAAGGGGTTAAGGTCAAGATTTTGCTTAGGTACATATTGTGAGGTTGATCATTTTGTAATAGTAGTATCCACACCAAAAATCAAGGTTCTGGGACCTTCGCCCCCACCCCCCCTACCGATACTCACTTTTTTCCATATGAATTTGTATGGGAAATAGGCCAAAAATCGAAAATCGTAAAAATCGACCCTAAATATAATTTTTTTGCTTTCGGATGGCAAAATCGGGTTCCCAGGCACGAATTACATCAGAATAGACCATTCACCAACTTTTTTTGAGATCGGGGGGTAGGGGGTAGGGTCTTAAATCGGTGCTGACTCATAGCACCGGATATAAGACCTAATATTACATTATTTTTGTTTTTTTCTCTCCAGATTCCTATTTAGGTACCTAGAATGTTAAAAGTTTGTATTAAAATACGTTATTTAATTTTAAAATATCAGTAATAAATAAAATATAGTTAAAATCTTATTAAATTAAATTATGGCTACTAGAAAAAGAAGCCACAATGCAGCCTTCGGATATCCAGCAAAATTTTCATCTGCCATGACGCCATCAAAAGCTGATGTTGTAAGGCACTTCCATTTTATTGATAGAGAGGAAGAATCTAAAGCACAGGGTAAAATAAGTAAAAATGATTGCTATAACGTAGTTGTTCAAGATATAAAAGAAATTTGGCAAAAATTTTCTTTCCCAACAATTGATACAAAGGGAATTTATGTTAGAATTACTAGACTTATAGAAGATGCTGATAAGTTAACTAAATGCCCTATGATAAAAAGAAATTAAAAATATTATGAAAAATTAAAGAAATATGACGAGATGTTTGACATATCTCCATGCCACTGTTATGATAAAGGCATAAGGGATAGAAAACTTTGTAGGTGTGAACATAAAATACCTATTATAGAATGGGAAGCTTTTATTGGTCAAAAAGAAAGAAAAAACCCAGTTAGGAAAAAATTGATAAAAAAACTATTTGAAGTAATTTGAGAAAGTTGGGCAAAATCCAAAAAGCACAGGAAAAGGAAAAGAAATCAAAAGAAAAATTAAGAGAAACAAGGGAATTTGTATCATCAGAAGTGATAGAAGATGATAATGAAAATGAAGATGTCGATTTTCAAGACAGAGAGGACTTAGATTATGAAGAAGACTTAGAATTAATAGATAATTTTCAAAATAGATATACCTATGAAAATTTAGCCAAAACTTCAGAGAGATATAGGGTAAGCAATAGGGCCACAGCAGCCCTTATAAACGCTGCCTTAAAAGATATGAAGATTTTAAGTTTAGAAAATATGCTTGATCGAAAAAAAGCTGAAAGAGGAAAAACAGAATTGGTAAAATAAACAATGATAAGTATAAAGAAGAAAACCAAAATGTGGAATGTATTGGATTTGATGGAAGAAAAGATGATACACCGACAGAATCAGGCAAAATAAAAGAACACTATGTTATAATTAAAGAGCCGCAAAGCGTTTACATTGATCACGTAGTACCAGATAATGGCACTGCAAGGGCGATTGCTGATGAAATAATTTCTGTTATTGAAGATTCAAATAGTGCTAATTCAATTAAAGGTCTACTTTGTGATGGAACCCAAGTGAACACAGACAGAGTTGGAGGGGTCATTAAATTAATAGAACTTCATCTTGGCAGGTCCCTTCAGTGGCTCGTTTGTGAATTACATTTAAACGAATTGCCCTTGATGCATTTTTACAAAAGCATCGAGGGCAGAACCACTGGCCCAAACACCTTTGAAGGGCCACTTGGCAAGAAATTAAAAGCTGATTTAACAAAACTGAAAGTAATAAATTTTGAACCGATAGAAGGTAAATTTCAAGAAATACCTCCTAATATTGTAAAAGATTTGAGTAGTGACCAAAAATACTTGTACGAAATGTGTCATGCAATACAAACAGGAAATGTTTCTGAGGGTCTTGCTGTAAGATCTCCAGGACGACTAAATCACGCCAGGTGGCTGACTTTGGCTAATAGGGTTCTCCGCCCATACATTTCTACATCAAATCATGATACTAACCTAAAAGATCTTGTCATATTTGTCATTAATTTTTATGCCCCTGCGTTGTTTCAAATAAAATCACACCCAAAAGCCACTGAGGGTGCGCGAAATTTTTGGTTTATAACAATTCTTCTTCGAAATTTAGATGTAAAATTCAAGAAAATTATTGAGCCGGTCATGAAAAACGACGCTTACTTCACTAATCCTGAAAATATACTCCTGTCAATGGTTTCTGACGAACGATTACATATTAGAGAGCTAGCAATTCAAAAGATAATTCTTTCCAGAACTGGGTTTTCAGGAGCCAGAAATTTTGAGCTACCAAGATCTATAAATTTTCTAGCAAATGATTATATTGATTTGATTAATTGGAATGAGCAGATAATCACTCCTCCACCTTTGCTAAGTAATTTTACCAATGAGCAATTGCTTCAGATTAGAACTAAACCTCTAGAAATACTAGATTTTCCATGTCACAGCCAAAGCGTTGAACGGGGTGTGAACTTAGTAACTAAATCTAGCCAGGAAAGAATTGTTTATATTAATCAGCATAAATTTATTTTAAATACTTTAGAGTCTAGAAAAGAGCTGCCTACTTTTGAGTGGAAAGGTCAATGGAAGGAATAAAAAAAACCATTAGTTTTAGGTCAAAAACTTTATTGAATTTCTGTCTCTTAATTTCTAAATTTCTACCAATAATAGCTAAAAATTTATGTAGTAAATTTTTTTTTCATGCATTTTTGTATTTTTTTCATTTTTTTCATTAAAAAATAAATATAACAGTGTTTTATAAGCGAACTTTTGCAATAATAAAAAAATTTCGAAGTAAATCGCAAATTATCTCGAATTTTATGAATTTTCTGAAAAAACTGAAACCGATAAGGGGGGTGGGGGTGGGTGGGGGGGTAAGGGTCCTCAGAATTCAAAAATATTTTACCAGGGTATTACTATGATTGATTGAATCACCTCACACTATGTACGTAAGAAATCAAAAATTTCGACCCGGCCTAAATTATATATATATGCAGCAGTTTCTTCTATACTACTCTCCGAGTTCTTCTATAGTGGCTCGGAGGATTCTGGGAGGCTTACTAAATTCTCTGAGGATTCCCGGATTCTTCTTATAACGTATCGGGAAATTTTAATGACTAAGTTCTCTGAAGAGAGCAAGGCTCGAAGGAGATAAAGACTATTTCTTACTGTAATTTACTGCTAAAGTGTACAGGCAGTGCTCAGCCTTTGAATATGATTCTGAATGAACATGGAAGAATTTTTGTGGGTTTATATACCCCAAAACTGCTAACATTATTATCATTAAATGTTGAAAAGGCTGCATTATTTTTGCACAATATTTGAAAATAAAGTAAATCTTTTAGCTGTGGTAATGTTTAAACGAATAAACAAGATATTTGAAGATGAAGCCATATTTTTTATCTTAAACCGCGTGTTTTCAGATCTGATGTTATCATGATCTGCCAAGTTAACTAAAAGTGGAAATTGAACTATGCATCTTTACACTAAAATATGCATATGAATAAAAATTAAAGGTTTAAGATTTACAATTAAATGCTTAGGCAAGACATGACTTCATCTTTTATAACGAAGAGAGAATGTATACAAAACATGATTCATTATTAAGCGAAATCTAAAAAAAAATGATTAAGAGATTTTAAAATGAACAAGTCACCAATTATTTGGCAAAGTAGAAAGCAAATAAAAAATTTATCCAAACTCGCGTTAGGCGATTTTGGTCCTTATTTAAAAATGAATACATACACGTACATACATATGAATATAGGTATTATATAAAGTTAAATATATACGAATATATACGATTATATAAATACATGAACCATATAAACACATGAATTTTAAAAATGGATACAAGACCTATATAAATGAATATAAGAATTACACGAAAGAATAAGATAGTATAGGAATATAGGAATTATTCATGGTTCATTTTTACACACACACACACACACACACACACACACACACATATATATATATATATATATATATATATATATATATATATATATATATATATTCGTTCGATATATATATATATACGGTATATATATTTCTGCTCGTCTGCAATTTCCTTGAAAACGTGTGTCTCAATCCTTGCAAACACTTTCTTGATTTTCATACTGTAATAAACACATTCGCGAACTCATTAATGTGTCTACTAAACATCTACAGAAAATATTTATAGATTACCTTCCATTTGTCTACCATTTATGTACTATTTGCTCATAACTGTTTATAATTTTTTTTCCATTTAACAATATCTTAACACAATTGTATGTATTTCTTTCACAATTTTCCTATTAAATCAGTGTAATGTAATTCAATATATACAGTATATATATATCTACACACACACACACACACACACACACAGTATATATGTATATATAAATACACACACACACACACACACACAGTATATATATGTATTATATATATATATATATATTATATATATATATATACACACAGGGTGTTTCAGGAGGAAAGGTCAATACTTCGGGAGGTGATAGTATCGGTCATTGTGAGAAAAAAAAGTTCATATGAACATGGGTCTAATTCTGAATGGTTACGGAGATAGAGCTGTTTGAATCTGATGCGCGCGCAGCTCTTCCTCCCCCTTCCCTCCCCTATAACCTTGAACCATGTAAGCTGTAATGTAAGCATGTAACATAAGCCAATCGACAGCTGACTGTTATGAAAGGTGGATACACGAGACGAATTGCTCGCGCGCATTTTGGATGCTGCTGCCCGCATAAAGGAACGTCAAGATTAACTCAGACGAACAACACGCGATCTTCGCACACGAGTTGCAAAGTGCATTGAGGTTGACGGTGGGATTTTCGAAAACGTATTGTAAACTGTAACAAATTTGTCATAAATAAAGAATTTGTGTGGGTATTTCTTCTTACGCTAATTAAGGAATAGCATGGATATGGGTCCAAATTCTCACTTAATCTGTAATTTGTCAATTTAGTAACAACGGAAAACCTAGCGATTAGATGTGATTTCTGCCAACGATTAGACGACTTTAACTGCATGAATTGGAATGATAGGGAAATAACTCTTATCTCAAACCCGAAACACGTCGTGGGGATCAAATTTCTATGTGGCGCATGTACACAAACCGTAAATTCTTTCGCGGTCTTTAAAGAAATGGAGATAGCAGAATCGAAAGTTACAAAAAAGAATGAAATAATGAGGACACATGGGTCCGGAATGGTCCCAACGAAAAACAGGGTGGATGAGAGAGAAGACGAAATAACGACTAACAGCATAATAACGAGCAACAATTTAATAACAAATAACGATATAAACAATATAATACGGGAGGAAGACATAGATGAAAGTAAAGAAATAAGTAAAAGTTGCGAAGTAGACAAACGGTCCAACGAACGAAATGATAAAAAGATAATAACTAAAAACGTAGAAAATAAACAGCCAAAGAAAAATAATGATAATGCCAAAACTAAGAACTTGGAAAATAATAAGAAAGAAAGCAGAAGCGTAGAAAATATCGTATGCAAATACTACGCGAAAGGAAACTGCAGATATCGGGATGGGCAATGCATATATGCACATCCCACATTATGCAAAATCCATTACACAAGTGGATGCTTCAAGTTTGATAAGAAATGCATGTTCCACCATCTTACGATCTGCAACACTTATGAAAGATATGGGAGTTGCAAATACGAAAAAAAATGCCGATACCACCACCCTCAAAGGAACGTAACGAGGGAACAGAAAAAACGAACATCAAAGAAGAATGGCAATTTTTTAGACGCAGCCAACACATTTCAGCTGCTAAATCTCTCCAACAATTACAAAACCAGCTGACAAATATAAATATAGAAATCCGAGAGCCGGACAGACGGTACGAACAAAGGCACTTCATACGTTATCGGGACAACAGGTACCGACGAAGATAAAAAGAGATAAATTCTCGGAGGACCACAAGGCAACGAAACCGGCACCCCGATTGGAAAACAAATCGGAACTACCTGTATGCGAAAAAGAAAGAGAAAAAATAAAAATAATCCTAGCCAACATACAGAGCCTTAAATCAAACCATTCCACGAACAAAGTTGTATACCTGAAAGGACTCATGCAAGAAGCCGGAGCAAACTTTGCATGCCTCACGGAAACTCATCTAAAGGACTGCCAGGCGAACTGTGAAAATTGTGAGTCCTGTATTGACAAAAAAGAAATACAAATTGACAACTATAACATCCTCCGAGCCGATAGAACAGTGATACGTAAAGGAGGATGTGCTATTTACACACGCGAAAGGCACATAGCAGAAATGGCTATAAGTACCTCAAACAACTACGTAGAATGTGTAGCAGCAAAAATTGAAAAATTAAATATGGTACTAATTGTAATGTACAGACCCCCAAACACGCCAACATCAAAATTTTCAGATTCCATTACAGAGGTAAGAAACTTAGTAAAAGATCTACACTCTCCAACCCCAAATATTTTTCTCTGTGGTGATTTTAATTTCCCATTCATGAAATATAAAAGGATGGGAAAAAATATATGTATACACCAGGACAAGGGGGATACACAAGAAAACCAGGAGCAGGTAAAAATGCTACTAGCTTTAGCTGATGAATTTATGTTAACGCAAGAAATAACAGAAAACACAAGAAAAAACAACTGCCTAGATTTGGTATTCACAAACAACAGTAATCTAATTGATAATGTAGAAATATCCCCAACTATGATATCAGACCACAACATCATTGAAATAACAACTAATATAAAGGCAACAGGAAAGGAAAGAACACGCACAACAGGAAGAAGCAAATTCGAAATTTTTAATTTTCACTCCAAACCTATAAACTGGAAAGATGTGACATCCAGCATGGAAGTAATAGATTGGAAAACCATTTTCGAGGCCAAGACAACGGAAGAGATGCTAATGACGTTAGAGGAGAAGACGTTAAAAATTGTGGAAAAACATGTCCCAAAGATACAACAAAGAGGAAAGAGAAGCAGGTTCGAAATACAAAAGAGGGCATTGTTCCGAAAGAGAAAAAGAGTGACTGCAAAATTAAGTAATTGCAAAGATAACATCAGAAAAATATTAAATGATAAACTACAAAGTATCGATGTCGTCATACAGGAACTAATTGAGAAGCATACAGAAAAAGAAGATGACGCTATAGAAGCGATAAAGGCTAACTCAAAGTACTTCTATAATTTCGCAAAAAGAAAGTCGAAAAACCATGCGACTATCGGACCTTTAAAAAATGAGAACAGTGATTTATCTGATGATCCAACAGAAGTATCTGAAATATTAAAAGCTCAGTATGAATCATCTTTCAGTATTCCAAAAACTGACAAATTGATATGCGATAGAAACGCGTTCTTTGAAGAAGAACCACAAGGGGAATGTATAACGGATTTCGACTTTACGACGGATGATATTACACAAGCCATAGGGAAAATAAAAACACACTCAGTGGCAGGACCGGATAAATGGAATGCCACACTGATCAAAAACTGCAAGAATGCAATCGCTGAGCCCCTATACTGGATACGGAGACGATCATTAGACACGGGAGAAATACCGGGCATCCTGAAGAGCGTGAACATAGTTCCAATATATAAAGGAGGAGATCGATCCGAGGCCAAAAACTATAGGCCAGTGTCGCTTACATCTCATCTCACTAAAATATATGAAAGAATAATTAGACAGAAAATCTGACTTTTTGGAAACTCAGAAAAAATTCAATGATAACAACACGGGTTTCGGTCATGCAGATCATGCCTATCACAACTAATGGAACACTACAACAACATTATTGATTCACTTGAAAGTAATGAAAACTATGATGTATTATGCACAGACTTTGCTAAAGCGTTCGACAAGTGTGACCACGGAATCATAAAACATAAACTGAAATATATGGGCATAACAGGAAAAGTAGGGAAATGGATATATAATTTCCTTAGTGAGCGGCGGCAAGTCGTTACAGTACAAGGAGTATCTTCATCAGAATCAGGGGTCCTCAGCTCGGTACCACAAGGAACAATATTAGCTCCGCTAATCTTCATAAACATGCTAACTGACATAGATGAGGACGTTACCAGAGACAGCACAGTAACATCCTTTGCGGATGACACAAAGATCAGTAGAAAAATAAGAAACCCAAAAGACATAGGATCTCTACAAACCGACATAAACAAAATCTACAAGTGGACGGAAGACAACAATATGAAGTTTAACACCGAGAAATTTCAGCTATTACGGTACGGAAAAAGAGAAGACCTAAAATCCATGGAATATTATACCCCAAATGGACAGGAAATTCAGAGAAATTCCAGAGCAAAAGATTTAGGGTTGTAATGATAGATGATGCGAAATTTGAAACACAAAATAAGATAGCAGTAAACAGAGCAAAGAGAATAACCGGTCAGATATTGAGAACCTTTAAACGAAGGGATAGGAATGTAATGATTCCTCTACTGAAAACCCTGCTAATACCCAAATTGGAATACTGTTCGGTCTTAACATCCCCATATAAAAAAGAAGACATTAGACAGCTGGAGGGGATCCAAAGAAGCTTCACAGCCAAGATCAATGGGTGCAAAGAACTAAATTACTGGGAAAGGTTACGCGAACTAGACCTATATTCACTGGAAAGGAGAAGAGAGAGATACACCATTATTTACACTTCGAAAATAATGGAAAAACTAGTCCCTAATCTTACTCTGAATCCCATAACTCCCCAAACAACGGTGGAAAGTAGAAGCGGTAGACTGTGTCGTATTCCCAAATTGAAGGCGAGACAGGGAATATCCTTAACCCTGAAAGAAAATAGTTTTGTAGTGAGAGGACCAAAACTGTTTAATCAGTTGCCCAAAGACCTAAGAAACACGAAGGGAGTTGCAGTGGAAATCTTCAAAAGAAGACTAGACGCCTGGCTCAGAACAATCCCCGATGAGCCGGGCGTACCTGGCTATGTGAGGTGGAGAGCGCAAGAATCCAACTCACTACTTCACCAGGCCAACTCGAGAGGAGGGGCGACAAGCTTGACCTTCGCGAAATGAGAAATCATCGCGCGGAACCTTTGTAAGGTTGTAAGGTAAGTAAGGTTATATATATATATATATATATATGTTAAACACAGACCGTGCATGGAACAAGGAACTCTTCTGGGAAAATTAAATCCACTATAGTCCGAATAAGTAATGGTAAATGACAAATACCATAGTTTTTTTCTTTTTCATGATTTAGCCCGACGTGGGCAACGGGTCTCTCGCAAAGAGATCCCATAAATATAGCTTCCCTCACCAGCTATCTGCAAAGCAGACAGGATCCAGCTTTGGGACGTGGATCCACGTCCCAAAGCTGGATCCTGTCTGCTTTGCAGATAGCTGGTGAGGGAAGCTATATTTATGGGATCTCTTTGCGAGAGACCCGTTGCCCACGTCGGGCTAAAATCATGAAAAAGGAAAAAACTATGGTATTTGTCATTTACCATTACTTATTCGGACTATAGTGGATTTAATTTTCCCAGAAGAGTTCCTTGTTCCATGCACGGTCTGTGTTTAACATATAATGTTCTCAGGGAACCATTCTGAGTTTGTGTATACTAAACGGACGTGTTTCGTGCCTTGAAAAGTGGACGCTCAATGTCCCGGTTGAGGTTTAAGTTTTGTTTTTTTTGGCTAAAATACAATAGTTACCCCCTTTTTCTTTGATTTATTCAACACGACGTGAATGCAACGAGTCTTTTACTTATATAGAGGTTCTGAGTGTAGGGATCTAGGCTTGCTTTAAACCCTAGATCCACGTCCCAAAGCTGGATCCTGTCTGCTTTGCAGATAGCTGGTGAGGGAAGCTATATTTATGGGATCTCTTTGCGAGAGACCCGTTGCCCACGTCGGGCTAAAATCATGAAAAAGGAAAAAAAACTATGGTATTTGTCATTTACCATTACTTATTCGGACTATAGTGGATTTAATTTTCCCAGAAGAGTTCCTTGTTCCATGCACGGTCTGTGTTTAACATATAATGTTCTCAGGGAACCATTCTGAGTTTGTGTATATATATATATATATATATATATATATATATGGTAGCAAGAGGATTAATATGAAGTCCTTTGACTAAGTTTATAAACATGAGAATTTTGTGTTTTGTTTTCATAACAAGATTACAGGATTGGTCGTCAACTGTTTTTCATTTCGAATATCAAATTTCAGAAACCATAAGTTCTACTTCTTTTTTGTTTGTTTGTAATGGGGTGTGAGTGCATCAGTAGGAGGGTGGGGTTAGAAATAAAGGAAAAAGATATAGGAAGAAGTCTAAAACTGAATTAGGTCCATTACCATGACTGTTTAAAGAACTTTTGCTCATTTATTTCAACAAAAAATACTCTGGCACTCGGCACTTAATGTGTATATAGATAGTAATAAATTTAACTTTTTAAAAAGAATATATATATATATATATATATATATATATATATATATATATATATATATATATATATACACTGAAAATATTCCTTTAAAATACCTTTTTCTTGTAAAAATAAAAATAATTTTAAATTTTAAGGCAAAATTCACACGAAAGCACCAAATCCCCAACATTACCAGCGGCACAATAGGAGCATCGTCTCAGTGCCTCGCTCTTTGTAGCAAATTATGTTAAGTACAGGGAAATGTTGAAATGTTTTTAGATTTTCGCCAGCTGTAATCGGCTCTTCCTTAGATTATATGATAATACATATTCCGCTATACTGTAGAATAGGTATGTGATATATATATATATATATATATATATATATATATATATATATATATATACAGGGTGGCCCAAAAAGTCAGACACCATGGGACTATGCATTTTAAATTTAAAAAAATATTATATATATATATATATATATTATATATATATAGGGTGAACCAAATGTAGGTGGACAGTAAATGATAACGTTTATTTTGAGAATACATATTTAATTTTTTTGTATACTATAATACAAAAATTTTTTTAAATAAATTTAGTTATAATATTTAATATAATAAAACACAAACACCATAGTTATAATGAACACCATAGTTATAATATAATATAACACAAACCGTATTCAACCTACTGTCCACCTACTTTTGGTTCACCGTGTATATATATATGAATGAAAATAAAGCCCAATGAGACAATACACCACATAACTTCAATCCGAATACCGACGTTAAACCGACGGCAAATATATTTATGTCTTTTTGAAGGAACACATCCTTGATACCTGTCCGCTTGATTTTCAGCCTATTTTTTAACGAAGATCTTTTTTTTTTTTTTAATGGAAGAAGGAGGGGCCAATGGCTCTCTTTTGATGTCCATCGCATGCCGAAAAGTTTTTAAATTACCTTTAGGCACAGCATCCTAATATTAAATTTAGCGTCGTGTTAGAGAATAACTATCGTCTCCGCTTTTATTTTTTTGGATCAATCCATTAGTGAGAAGTTGAAGGGTTTATTTTTAGTTTCATTATTTCGTAAATCAATTATACAGTTTTTTTTTTTTTTTTTTTTTTTTTTTTTTTACATCCTTTTTCTGTTCAAGATTAACTCCATTTGGACACTTCTTATATACAGACATTTAATTTAGGTTCATTTTATATTAGTTTAAATTATGAAATTATGAAATTAATGAACCTTTAGTAACCTTTGGTTAGCTTCCGCCCGAATTGTTCATTTTGACGAAGGTCGAGCTTTTCACTCCACCTTAGACTCGCAGTTTAACGTGGAATCCGAACCACGCCCCACCACCAGCCCAGCGTCTTAACCACTAGGCCACCAAGGATACCCATTTATCTACCAACCACCGACTGCCGTCACCGGGTGTCGATCCCGGGGCCGATGGATTCGTAGTCAGCGACGCTAACCACTACACCACCGAGGCGCATATAAAAAATTATAATAAATTATAAATAATAATTATAAATAATAATTTTATTTTTATTAATTATATTGTTTACCTCTAATGGTTTTCCTAAAAGATTTATTTAAAAATATATTTCTAAATTTCTTGGCAATTTTTATTTTGTTTTGAAGGATATGTTCCTTTCCTTTTGGTGCTCGTCAAGCGTTTATAAATTTGATTGCTCGCACTGCAGCAGCGAATCCAATATTGGAAGTACCATTCGGTTACTTCAGTTCCGCATTGACTAGCTCTTGGGTAGGTCGTCTAGCACCGGTCGTCTCATTAGTAATCCAATGGAGTCTATAATTTCTTAAGTTCCGGATTTTTAATGCAATTTTTCCACAAAGTAAGAAAACAACTGCGCTCTCACCCCGACTCATTTGGAAAATGAGATTGTTGATGACGTATTTAGAAAAAATAAATAGAATAGCACTGTCTACATTTGCAGTGTTTCAATGAAACAAAAGACAACCAGATTTTGAATAAACGAAACTCGACAAATCATTCCATATTTGATAAAATTAATCCAATTGCAACACTTCCATAATACGAGAGAGAGCATATAAATAATTCCTTTATCCGTTGTATTTTCCCTCTTCAGTAGCACTTTTCCTTCTCCCATTTTTGCTTTTACAGTATCCAGTATCTCGTTTGAAGTTCTGCACAATGGCATCCGTTGCCATTTTTACATATCTTCTATCTCTCTATTCTTCTCTTTTGTATTTTTATTTATTCCTTTGTTTTGATCTGTGTGTGTATATAGTACAGGGTGTCCCGTAAGTCTGGACCCATAGGGATTTATAATATATTTTTTTATTATGTTATTATTATTATTTTATTATTATTATTTTTTTATTATTTTTTATTATGATTTTTATTTGTGGGGCCACTTGAAAGCCAAAGTGTACGAGGTCAAACTTCAGAACATTTTCCACCTTAAAGCACGCATTGTGGAGGCGTGTCAAGAAATTTCTGCGACTGTGATTCAGATAGTGCTGTCGCAGAGGAGATTGCGTCTTCAACTATGTGTGCGACACAACGGCGGACACTTTGAACAGATTATGTAATAAATTTTTGGACTATTTTGTAATTTTATTATTTTTTTCCCTATGGGTCCAGACTTACGGGACACCCTGTAGTATATATATATATATATATATACTGTATATATATATATATATAATATATAATTTTTATTTTTATTCACTTCTTTTAATACGAGGGCCACTCAATATATTTTGCTACACCTTTTTTTTTTTTTTCCAAGTTTCCTCGTAAGTTCCAGAAATTTTGTACACAAGTTTTATAAGTTTTTATTTTTCCACATAGTCTCCTTCCTTGTCTACGGCTTTCCTCCACCTCGAAACAAGGGCCTTCATTCCTTGCTGGTAAAAGTCCGCTGGGTTCCGCTGGAGCCACCTCTTAACCTCCTCAACAACCTCATCGTCACTCTGAAACTTTCTTCCACGAATAGCATCCCTCATTGGCCCAAACAAATGGAAGTCTGAAGGTGCCAGATCCGGGCTGTATGGAGGGTGGGGTAACACAGTCAAGCGCATTTTTGTGATGGCCTCTCTCGTTTGCAAACTGTTGTGTGGTCTTGCGTTATCGTGCAAAAGAAGGATGTCTTCCAGTTTTCTCTCCGGTCGAACTCGCTTTATATAGTCTCTGGAGTCTCTGAAGGGTAGCAATATAGGCCTCTGAGTTGATTGTTTGTCCTTTCTTCATAATGTCCACCAGAATCACCCCTTTCATGTCCCAGAAGATGATGGCCATAACCTTTACTGCAGAGGAGCTATTTTGAAATTTTTCCTGCGTGGGGTCTGCGTGATGCCACTCCATGGATTGGCGTTTTGTTTCAATTCGAAGTGGTGTACCCAAGTCTCATCCCCGGTCACAATTCGTTAAAGGAAGTCATCCCCTTCTGTCTCGTATCGAAACGAACGACTCAAAAGCAATTTCTTTTCTTTGGGCTTTGTGATCTTCAGTCAGTTGGCGAGGAACAAACCGTGAACACACTTTTGAGTATCCCAGTTGCTGAATTATCGTATTCATACTGCCTTCACTAATTCCTAGCTCCAATGATAGCTCCTTGTATGTGACGCGTCGATTTGATCGAATGATGCTGTTAGCACGTTACGCAGTGTGAGATGTCACAGCCGATGCCGGGCGACCGCTGCGTGGCTCATCATCGAGGCTGGCTCTCCATCTCTCAGATGATCTCACACGTTTAGACCAGCGACCAACTGTGCTTCGATCAACAACAACATCTCCGTAAACGACGTTTGTGAATATTTCCAACTGTTTCCTTCTCTGCGGTTAAGACGCCATTTCGAAACTGCGTTAACCATCGGTTTTATACAAGGGCGTTTAAAAGCGGTTTTATACAAGGATGGGAGGTTTAAACTGGAAAAATCCTGTTATGTGAAGCGCAGAAAGTTCGAACTTACAGCCCAAAAGACACTTCAGCCTCATGGCCTATTATTTAGCTAAGAAAAAAGGGTGGGGCAAAATATATTGAGTGTCCCTAGTATATTTAGTATCTTCGTTTACCATTTCTCTTTTGTTCTATTTTATTAATGTCTCGTTCCCCCCCTTACCCCCGTTTGTGTTTTCCTTCTAGGGATATAGCAATACTGAATTAACCGAATACCTATAATAGTAATTATTCGGCTGTGCACATTCGGTCGGCCGAATAACCCAGTTTCGTAACAAAGTAATTAATCGGCCTTGAAATACCAAATACTCAGACTATAAATGTACCTTAAATAAAAATTATCGGTCCCCAAAGGTTTTCGATAATTATTCCTCAGGTGATGAATGTTGCTGATACGGTAAAGTATGGGTTAATTACAAGTTAAATTAACTTTAAAAAAAAATTATATTTTTAATGGTTAAATTTGCCCCAGATTGGATTAACAAATTTACCCTCACGCTGGTGAGAGGAATAAAAGCTACGTGTATTATTCGTCATGTATTATTCTGTCACACACACACACACACACACACACACACACACAGTGTGTATATATATATATATATATATGCGGTTACAATCAAAACCTAATTTCTTCCCTCACTAATTAATACATGCAAAACTTCACTTTTACGTGGAGGTCGAAATGTGACACTAAAACCCACACTAATAGACGGAGTTTATTTCCACAACAGTTTCGATGTCCACTGGCATCCTCTTCGGGTGGATACAGAAAAAGGAAGGTTCGTTTTTCTGTATCCACCCGAAGAGGATGCCAATGGGCATCGAAAGTGTTGTGGACATAAACTCCGTCAATTAGTGTGGGTTTTATTGTCACTAATTAATACACTGAAAAAAGCATAAATACCAAAAAAAAAAAAAAATCTAAAATGAACTCGCAGTTTACTTGGTATTCTTAAATTATTTATTCAGTATTCCAATTTTGATCCCTATAAGCGAAGTGAAGACAATGAGATCAGGGATTCGACTCCCGGTGGTGCTGGCAATAATATAACCCGAGAGTTAGCGTTATAACCCGTATTTCTTTGGTTTGAGCTCTGTTCCAGCTTCTGTCCTGTCCCTTTTAGCTGATAATATTCTCAAGTTACCCTTCGTTCGGAATAGATCTGTCTTTCGCAATATATAACTGAAGTTCAACGGGTTCTCGTAGAGTTTAGCTTACTTCATCTTTTAATTGGGTTACGTCGTAGCCAATGTGGTAACACCTCTTCCCATTGATCAGTTAAACGACATTAGGTCGGATAGTAGTTGGATGGGAGACCGTCCTTCGCTTCCAGACAATGTAGTGACCCTCAGATGGTTCGGATCCCACGTAAAGCTTTAGTAGGTCCCCTTTGTAATATGACCTTTTAAGATAATACGAAGGAGGTTAAATAACCGCATCATTACATTCTTAATTTTATGGTTGAATGCCTGTTTTTCCTCTTTAAATACGATTAAAAAATAGAAAGTTTGTCACTCGTTCTGTTTCTGAGGACGATCGAGGATTGGAGGAATGACTTTTCTGAAACAAAAATGTAAGACTGTCAGGTACTTTCTAATCGATTGGAGGAAAGGAATGATAATGGGAATACTACTACTACTACTACTACTACTACTACTACTATTAATAATAATAATAATAATAATTCAGGAAGACCACGCAGAAACTGGCTTAGCGCTCAAGCAAAGACGAACGTGGACCATTGCGCTAACTCGTAGATTAGTACTAACCATCGGGATTCGAAACCCTGACCTCAATGGCTTTACTTCGCGTATAAGGAAACGGTGTTACACACTGAACCATGAACGCTGGTATGATAGGGAGAACCGGAGAATGGGGACCCATGAAATGACAAAGGACCCAATTATTATTATTATTATTATATTTCAAGAGAAACAAAAAAATTACATTTTGGTTTTAATCTTACCTTTTAATGAAAATTTACATCACTTTGTAATCACAACATGTTCATATGACATCTAAAATTACATTTCTACTTTAGCTTTTAAGCCACCAGGAACATGGTCAGGTCCGCCATGGTTCAAGGTTAAAGAAAACTCACAGATGCTTTTGTGCGACAGAACTGCGAGAACTCCCCACAGTACATCAGAATCCTCGAAGAGGAACTCCTCTTTGCTAATAGCATTGCTCAGTCATACGAAGGGGAAGCCTTTTACGTAAAAAATGGTGCTCTATCACGCAGTGCCAGCTCAAAAAAGAAGATAGAAGACCAGCCATTTGACATCAGAACTTTACCCTCAGTGACATCACTCACATTATGTAAACACGAATGAATACATTTGGAATATCTTTAACAGTTCTCTAACAAAGAATCGCCGCAAATCGACTTTGAGCATTTGTTTTATCCGAGTTTTACGATGCAACAAAGGTTGAGTTAATCTTGCATAAAACTCCGCAGCAATGAACAATTATGGTAAATAGCTTTTCATAAAGCATACAAGGCTCAGTATTTGAGTTATGATATTTTTCTCTCGTTCTGTCTGTCTGTCTGTCTGTCCGTCCTCTCTCTCTCTCTCTCTCTCTCTCTCTCTCTCTCTCTCTCTCTCTCCCAGCAGTCGTACCCCAAAGGCTAATATCATGTTGTACATTATGGGGCAGGACTTTAGGAAAACCGTGTATATATATATATATATATTATACAGTATATATATATATATAAACCTTGAAAATGTGTTCTTAAATACACACGAAACCACTCATTTTCCGTGGTGGTTTTCAGTGCATATATTAATTATTTTACGAGTTCTAGTGCATATATATATAT
Organism: Bathynomus jamesi; assembly: GCA_023014485.1. Lineage (NCBI taxonomy): Eukaryota > Metazoa > Arthropoda > Malacostraca > Isopoda > Cirolanidae > Bathynomus > Bathynomus jamesi. The sequence continues at coordinate 339,065 of JAJOZX010004384.1, forward strand.
ATACACACACACGCACATATGTGTGTGTTTGTGTGGGTGGGTGGTGTGGTGTGTGTGCGCACGCGCGTGTGTGTGTGTATGAGCAAAAAATATCTTTTGACTCGATATTAAATTGAAAACAAAAATTCTTCAGAAAGTATTTTGTTTAAAAAAAAATGAAAAATAAAATATGAGCTTAAAAGATAAGTAACTTTTGTTAAATCAAAGTCTATCATTTAATCCGATGCAAATTTCTTTAAAAAAAAAAAAGTTAACTTTTTAGACACAAGAGAATTTTCTTTGTTCACTCAAAAGACCCGTTGCTGAGTGACACATTTTCTCTCTCTCTCTCTCTCTCTCTCTCTCTCTCTCTCTCTATATATATATATATATATATATATATATATATATATATGCGAATATCGCAATATCGCAATATAGCGGTTAGATTTTAACTTTATTTTAAAATATTCAAATTACAGTGTCTGGAACGGACATTTCAAAGTACCATAAAAGACCTTGTGTATACACAGTGTCTGAGCAATTTCGTTTAATTTAAAAACCTGTATTTTATTAAGGTCAATAAATATGATTTAGTTTGACCTTGAACTTCGGAACTTAAGATCAAAGAAAGCTTTTAAGGGCATTTATTATTCAATTTTGAATTTTAAAATGGATTTTGTTAATTAAAAGTAGACCTTAAAATTTTTTGTCAGTCTTTTCGCTATTTACATTGTTACAGAGGTTAATATTGAGGTTAACGTTTCGGTAATTTATTATTTTATTATTTGTCGAAAAATGATTTGTTGGTTTTCAACACTTTTGATTCATGCTAAAAAATTTTTTTTCTTCAAATTTAACACATTTTGGGGTTAGTATCACGATATATATATATATATATATATATATAATATATATATACAGGCCCGGATTTAGCTATAGGCGAACTAGGCGATCGCCTAGGGCCTCGCGCCAAAGGGGCCTCGCTCAAGCCGTTTTGCGCGTTCTATTCAAGTGATATTAATGATTTGAACTCTATGAAGAACTTAAAGTACTTTGCAGGTTTATACCTGAGAAAACAGATCTCGGAAATGCCCTTGTTTATATAGTGCAAAAACAACTAAGTGAGATTTATCCTAATGTTTATGTTGCACTTCGAATAGTATTAACCATCCCAGTTACTGTTGCTTCGGCTGAAAGAAGTTTCTCGCGTCTCAAACTTATTAAAACATATTTGCGTTCCACCATGTCTCAAGCGAGATTGCACTCATTAGCTATGTTATCAATAGAAAACGATATAACAAATTCATTAGATTATTCTCAATTAATTGAAGAGTTTAGCTCGAAGAAAAGTAGAAAAGCATTGCTGTAATATTCAAGGAACATCTGAACCAAATATTAAAGCATTAATATTTAGCCTGATAAGTCGATCGCTCACTATTATAAAAAATGAAATGTCAAATCTCTTATACATCACATATGAAAAACGTTTGTATACTATGGAAAGTCATTACCTATAATATTATATAAATCTTAGAATCACTGTCTTATATTTTCGATACAATCTTGATTCATATTATAATTTATACTTATTTGTATGGTTTATTTATATTTCTTATACAATTTCCATGCGGGATTATTTTGGTTTGGTTTAATTTTTAAGTGATGGCATAGTTCTGTCTATGCGGATTCTAATATTGCTGGTATAGTACCGATAATTAAGTCCATATTTTCATATATATAGGCCTAGGGCCTCGCAATTTCTAGATCTGCCTAGGGCCTCGCAACTTCTAGATCCGGCCCTGTATATATATATATTATATATATATATATATATATATATATATATATATAATATACACGGGTGATGCATAAGTCTGTTACCACTGTAATGGTGATATAAAAATATTGTAACTACAAACCACAGCAACCTGTGATGTTTTTTTTATTTGAGCTTATTTTTACACAATTACACATTGGAAATTAACAGTGGAAATTCTCTCTTTCAAATCATTGACATTACGAGGTTTTGTTCCATATACCCTATCCTTGACCATACCCCTTATTTTCACAAATCAACAACCTGAAACAGAAAATATTTCACCATTACAGTGGTAACAGACTTATGAATCACCCGATATATATATATAGTAATAATAATAATAATAATAATAATAATTATTAGTGAAAATAAAACGATGTTATTATGAATTTAAAAAAAAAAGAAGTTTGTTAACTTAACAAACCTGTAAAGTTTATTATAAGAAAAAGCATCTAAACTTTAAAATTTATTTAATAAGAAAAATTTAAAAGTAATTTTTTATAAGTTACATTCGCAGGAATGCAGTTAGGTTAGGTTAGGTTAGGTTAGGTTAGGTTAGATTAAACTTAAACAATATTATTCCAATAAATTATTTCCAAAATAAACGAAGCATATTTTAATAATAGCCATAGTTTATGTAATATACAAGGTGGTCCAAAAGTCCCTATCTATTTGGCTGAAATAATGATATTTCTTTTTTATTTTCTACATGCCATAGATGATGATGGATGTACAAAAACGTGTGATTGTAGTAACACTACGCATCCAAGGGAAGAAGTGCAAAGAACTTCGAGAAAAATTCGAAGAAGATTTCGCAGACCAGGACCTACAGACAAAGCAATTCGCGAGCTGGTCAATAAATTTAAAAGAACAGGATCTGTTTATGATGAGTAGGTTTAGGATAAATATGCACTTAAAAATGGGTAAATATGCATGCAAATATGCAGTAAAAAATGTATTAATATGCATTTAAATATGCAGTATCAAATATCAAATATATCATTGAAGAAAGCTGCAACTGTCGAATGGTTTACCTTATCCAGGACATCAACCGTCAATAAGTATGATTTGCGCCTCTCATTTTCTATTCACAATAAACCAAACACGAAATTTACAACACACCTTTGTTCTACATCGGTTGTTTCGTCTATCGACAGATCTTATTATTTCCAACTTTATTTCTCAGTTTTTCTATTGTTTCCTTGTAGAGTTCAGGAACATAGTTTTTTTCCTAAGCGTGGACTCATCTGGCAGATGCTGGTTTGTGTATTTTTCTAGAAATTCGCTAAGCTGCTTATTTCTTAGCTTTGTCAGAGGTATATCAGCGGATATAAATGCATTACATAAATCCATATTGAACTGTGAACGTTTGGGTCCAGGTCTTGGTTGACAGTCACTTAACAATTTTTGGTTTTGTTTAATAGTTTTAGCATTTACCTTCCCGACATGCTTGGCTGTTTGAAGGTGTTGTTAAACTTGGAACCTTTTAGGTGCAGAAACTACAACCTCACAATATTTACAGAACAAGACGCTTTCATCTGTACTAAATGCGTCAAACTCTTCAACGAATGCTCTAAGATTAACACTTTTACTCCTTTTTTCTTTCGGCATCTTGTAACGTAGGCCTATTGCAGTCAGACATCAGCGTAGCACTGATAACTTGAATGCGTGTGGAATAAGACAGTACTGCCAAATCTATCATAGATAAAACAATGTTGCCAGATCTAAAATTTCTTTCAAATATATCGTGAAAACAGAAAAATAATGTATAAAATGCACAATCACTCAAAATATCACAAATATGCAAAAACATTTAAAAATGCCTAAAATATTTATCCTAAAATATTTATCCTAAGTCTGATGATGAGGCAAGATCTGGACGTCTAGGTACCTCTCAAGAAAATATCGAATTGGTAAGAGATGCCTTTGAAACAAATCCTAGAATGTCAACTCGCACAGCATCACGTAGATGAGCACACCAAAAACGACTCTTCTAAGGATTTTAAAATCAACATTAAAAAAGAAAAGTTACCATATTCAAGTGCTACATGAGTTACACGAAGGCGATTATCCAAGACTAACCGCCATGTGCACAGAATTGATTGAAAAAATTCATACCGAAAATTTATTAAACCACATTCTCTTCAGCGATGAGGTGACATTCCACACGTGCTGAAAGTTAATCGACATAATTGCCGTATCTGGACTAATGAAAAACCAACCGAGTTCTACGAATGGGAGAGAGATTCTCCTAAAGCTAATGTTTGGCTGGGTATGACAAGACCGAAGATTTACGGACCTTTTTTCTTTGCAGAAGCTACGGTAACAGGGCCAATTTATCTTGACATGCTTCAGCAGTTTCTGCACCCCAGCTTCGTTCAGATAGCATTCTCGACACTGTTGTCTTTCAACGAGATGGAGCTCCATGTCACTATGCTCTTACCAAACTCGCTGGATTGGACGTTGGTGGAAACAGGCAACTGGCAGCACGCTCTCCGATTTGCGTGGGCTTTTTTATAAAGTCTGAGATTTACAAAACAAGTGTTACAAACCTGCAGGATCTGCGAACCCGCAGTGTCGCGGCAGTCGCTAAAATAACCCCCAGAAAACGCTTGAGAAGTTGAGAATTTGTTCCGCAATGTAGTGGACAGATTTAGATTTGCACAGACACTGATGGTGCTCCCATCGAATCTTCGGCCTGACGTTGATAAATAAATATACATCTAATTATTTACTAATTTTTAATCCTAAAAATACTATTATTTCAGCAAAATAGATGGAACTTTTGGACCACCCTATAATATATGTATAACCTTTGGTTAGCTTCCGCCCAATTGTCCATTCTGACGAAGGTTAAGCTTTTCACTCCCCTTAGACCTACAGTTTAACGTGGAATCCGAACCACGCCCCATCAGCAGCCCAGCGTCTTAACCACTAGGCCACTTAGGGTACCCATTTATCTACCAACCACTTTCTTTTTTATTGTGTGGAAGGATGAACAGCTGGGTTTTGCTGCGCGCCGGCTGCCGTCGGGTCTCGAACCCGGGGCCTATGGATTTGTAGTCAACGACGCTAACCACTACACCACCAGGCGCTCTCTCTCTCTATATATATATATATATATATATATATATACACGGTGGCCTAGAAGTCCCAATCGGTTATAATTAAAGCGAAATCCATCCAGCGGAGCTCACACTGACGCAATCGATGACTAAGGAAAGAATATTTGTCGAGATGGTTAGATTTTGCATTTTGAATAATCAGTAAATATTTTTAAACTTATTATAAACTTTTTACTTTGATTTTTTTTTGTATTTTCCCTTTAATTATACACATTGGGACTTATGGGTCACCCTGTGTATATATATATATCATTGTAATTGACAAAAAGTGTTTTAACAAAGCTGATTTTTTTTTAAAATAATTATTTCTGTGTATTTGTTGAACCCCGCCATTTTTGAGAATTCTCATAACTTCTCATTAGCGCTCACGAACGACCACCAAAGCGTACATTTTAACGTATTATGCATAATTATTACAGTTCGTTATAATTACTGTATGTTCGTTCTTATAAAGATTTCCTTCGTTATTTGTTTGTATGATAAATTTGAAGGGTACTAATCGCTAATTACTATTATTTTAGTAATTGGGGCATTCACTCGCCGCTCACATTCACTGGTGACGCGGATCAGACGTCGAATTGGGGAGAAAAACGTTAAAATGTCGAATATACCTTAATTAAAGCGAAATTAACTTTGTTTTTTTATGTTTCTGACGTATCATTATTATCATTATCATTGATTAACATTGTTAGGAGTAAATAATGTAATGTCATTGTAAGTCCTTCCATTTAGCTGACTTTCATATGTAATTTAGACAGACAGCGTCATTATATATATGGAATACACAGACCTAATGTCCATGGAACAAGGAACCCTTGTTCCATGTTCCATGTACATTACGTCTGTGTATTCCGTAAATACTAAGGGGGATCATTCTGAGTTGTATAACATTAAATAGACGTGTTAAGTGCTTGAAAGTGGGCGGTCAAAGTTGCCGGTTTAAGGTTGGTGAGGGAAACTATATTTTGAGGCCTCTTTGCTAGTGATCCGCTGCCACGTTGGGCGTCCATTATGGAAAAAGAAAAAAATTTAGTATTTGACATTTACCATTACTTAATGGGACTATAGTCGATTTAATTATCCTAGAAGGATTCTCCTTGTTCCGTGCAGTCCGTAAAAGTTATAATTCTGAGTTGCATTATATATATAGATATATATATATATATATATATTATATATATATATATATATGGAATGAATTTCACAATAAACACGTGACATGAATAGATGATGCAAATCCACAAGGAAAAAGAAATTATTGGACGAAAATTTGACAGAAAAAATAAAGATTAGCACATGATTAACAAGAGTTAATTAGAGGCAAAATATATTTTAACAGGATAGTGTCAATTTTATGCATTCCCGCACTGTTACTGAATTATTTTAGTTATTGAATTATTTTTTAAAATGGATAAGTGCACATTCTAGAATATTTTTTTCAATTATATCTCTGTTTTTAACAAGCGCTTTAGAATTATCCCACTTGATACTGATTACATCTATACATATGGTTAAACAATGCATTAGAATTATTTGCTGTTCTACACGCATATTTATGCTGTTTTACCCTAATATCTAACGTTTTTCCCGTTAGACATTGTGTACATCCGATCAAATGCATTATCCGGGCTATTCTTTATTAGGCGTGATTTAACAGTATTATTATACTTAAAGACTACGTTGATACCAATTGCTTTAAGTAAAGTCGGAAGATATTGAAAATTAACATGGTAAGGTAGGCTAAGGATATTTTTACGTTCAAATTCCTTTACAGTTACACTATTATAATACCTATTCTTAGCTTTCCTAAGGCAGTTATCTAGAAATGAAATAGGATAACATAATTTAGTACCAATATTCATGATATTGCATAACTCGGAATCTAAAAATTCAGGACTGACAACTCTCAATGCTCTAAGGGAAAATAGAAGATTTAATCGCGGGATGATGGTCAGAATAAAAATACACATAAGAGTTATTATTAATAGGCTTACGAAAACTTCAAATTTGAACTGATTCAAGCATCTCTGAATTTTTAGATCCAGAAAAGGTAAGCTTCCATCATTTTCTTTTTCAACCGTGAACTTAATAGATGGGACTAAATTGTTGAGCCTACCAAGAAAATAAGTCAACATCCAAATTGTCAGGCCAAAGGCATAAAATATCATCTATATACCAGTACCAAACAAGGTTAAAATTAACAATAGTAGGCAAAATTATACTTTCAAAAAATTCCACATAAATTAGCTAATACCGGTGATAGGGGATTTCCCACCGCCAATCCAAACGACATAGCTTTTCAATAACTGCGGGAATGTATAAAATTGACAATATCCTGTTAAAATACCTTTTGCCTTTAATTAACTCTTGTTAATCATGTGCTAATCTTTTTATTGTCTGTCTCGCTGTACACATGTATATATTTTCGTCATCTCGCAGTCTCCCTTCATTCCCTGACGAGGTGTACTTCCGAATACACGAGCTTGAAATAATTTTTCTTTTTCCTTGTGGTTTGCATTATATATATATATATATATATATATATATATATATTATATATATATATATATATATATATATATATATATATTATATATATATATATATATAATATACACACAGGGGTTGGACAAAATAATATGAACACCTTGATAATTGGCGGTTTTTATTCTTAATATGGAGTTGGTCCTCCTTTAACGGCAATAACAGCTGCAATGCGTCGGGGAATTGATTCATACAGCTTTTGGACAGTGGCTAGAGGAATCCTGAGCCATTCTTCGAGCAAACCCTGCTCCAGTTCCTCCAAAGACGCCGGCGGTGGGAATCGGCTTCTGACCTGCTGTTCCAACTGACACCACAGATGCTCGATAATGTTAAGATCCGGGGATTGTGGAGGCCAATCCAAGCGTTCTACTTCACTAACATGCTCTTCAAACCAGTTTTTAACGACCCCAGCGGTGTGGATTGGTGCATTATCATCCTGGAAGACGGCGCCGCCATTGGGAAACAGCGTTTGGACCATGGGATGGACCTGGTCAGCCAATATTGACAGATAGACCTGGGCGTTAACCCTACCATGCAGTACTACAGCTGGGCCAAGAGTATTCCACGATATTGCTGCCCAAACCATCACAGATCCGCCTCCATGCTTAACGGTTGGGGTCAGGCAGTCGGGGTCATAAGCATCTTTAGGCTGTCTCCAGACGTAAACTCGACCGGAACATGGAAATAGCGTAAAGGAGGATTCGTCGGAGTAGACTACATTCTTCCACCGGTCCATTGACCAATTCTTATGGTCATTACACTATTTTCTGCGCCGCTCAATGTTGATGTGCGAAAGGAAGGGTTTGGCAATTGCAGCCCTCCCATGGTATCCAGCTCCATGGAGTTCGCGACGTACAGTTCTGGTCGATACCAGGCTTGCAAGATGCTGGTTAAGCTCTGCAGTCACTTTTGGAGCTGGTCTTATGGTTCTTTGTCACAATGCGCTTTAGCACCCGGCGGTCTCGATCACACAGCTTCTTCTTGCGTCCACTATTGTATTTGTCGGTGCTTGTCTTTCCATGGTTTTGGTATGCAGACATGACCATAGAGACAGTTCCTCTGGATACATTGAACATCTGAGCGGTTTTCGTCACCGATGCACCAGCCATCCGCGCTCCGACAATTTGCCCTCTTTGGAAGTCTGACAGGTCTTTCATAACTGCTAATTCATAATTCACTCAGAACTGTAAAAACAACGTGAGGGTTATAACATGACGTATACACTCTCTGTTACGCATTTAAATAGGTTTTCCAGTCATTTGACCGTTTACTTTGTGTCTGAGCAGTCCGTAAAGATAACCGGTGAAATCGACGGGTGTTCATATTATTTTGTCTAACCCCTATATATATATATATATATATATATATATATATATGATACACACAGACAGTGCATGGAACAAGGAACTCTTCTGGATAATTAAATCCACTATAGTCCGAATAAGTAATGGTAAATGACAAATACCATAGTTTTTCTTTTTCATGATGCTAGCCCGACTTGAAAAAAACTATGGTATTTGTCATTTACCATTACTTATTCGGACTATAGTGGATTTAATTATCCCAGAAGAGTTCCTTGTTCCATGCACTGTCTGTGTGTATCATAAAAAACTCAGGGGACCATTCTGAGTTCATTCCCATATATATATATATATATATATATTCAATTTCCTTTAGAAATAAAAATAAAAATGTTAAAATACAAGTTACATTCCTTCGACTGTTATAATACTGTTGAAGATGTAAGTTCCGCTTACATTCATATATACAGGGTGTCCCAGAAGTCTGGACTCATAGGGAATATAGACATTATATTTTAAAGTGAAACAAACACATTTCTAATGTCAGTTTTACATATTTCAGGAAGAAAATACCCTGATGGCTCAGTATAGCAATCATGAGAAGGTGGAACTGGTATTGTTACATTTTTCCGGAAAAAGCCAGAGGGAGGCATGTCAGTTATTTCACGAACATGTCTCCCTCTGGCTTTTTCCTAAAACATGTAGCAATACCAGTTCCACCTTCTCTTCATTGCTATACTGAGCCATCAGGGTATTTTCTTTCCTGAAATATGTAAATCTGTCATTAGAAATATGTTTGTTTTACTTTAAAATATAATGTCTATTTTCCCTATGAGTCCAGACTTCTGGGACACCCTGTATATATACTGTATATGGCGATAATACTTGTTTTCCCCCGTTAGATCAGCGAGGTTAAGCGACGTTTAATCTATTCTGTAGTTGGATAGGTGACCGTCCTCCTCTGTGTTCAGATGATATAGTGACCCGTAGATGGTGTGGGTCTTCCGTAAAGTTGCAGCTCCCCTCCACCAAGTGTCTTTTGCCGTTACGAACGGGGTTAAACAACCCCAAACATTATTAATTTTATTATTATTACTACTACTTTTACTATTATTATTATTACTATTGGTTACTAAAGTTAGGATACAGTATAACAGTGAACTGCAAGGTACAGTACCAGAACCAGTTGTAGTTCGGTTTTGGTAACTGATGTTACCTTCAGTTGTGTTTCGGATTTAGTAACTGATGTTACCTTCATTTGTGTTTCGGTTTTGGTACCTGATGTTACCTTCAGTTGTGTTTCGATTTTGGTAACTAATGTTACCTTCAGTTTTCACTCACTGCACAAGTTAGCGAACTCATCTTGCTACATTCGCTTTACCGAGAATATACAGACAAATAAAATCAATGACAAAGGTCAGAAACTGGGACACGACTCGGACCAGACGAACGGGAACTACTGCGCTAATTCCCGGATTATGATTAACCAGCTCTATCGGAAGTCGAAGTGTCTCTACTTCGTTTACAGGGAAGTGGTGTTACCAAGTAAGTCACAGATGGTTTAGACAGTTCGTATAGGAAGAACTGTCTTATTCTGTTCCAACGTTATCCTGTAATGAAAAGTTCTTTGCTGTTTTAAAGGATTGTGTCTTTCTGGAGAGAAACTAGAGTATGTAACACTCTCAAAGCTTTAATAAAAACATTGGGTATGTCTAGTGATACCCATTTTCAAATAATTATCTTTCATATTATCATACGTTTCTTCCATTTGGCATTATCATAAAGTGTTTCAACAGCGAGAGAGAGAGAGTTACAAGGAAAAGAAGTACCTCAAAAGGCCTTGCGGCCCATACCGAGGAGGTACCAATGGCAACGGGTGCCAGGGAAAATTTTCTACACACTCAAATAGTGTGCAAGATTTGGTTTAACCTTTTCTTGAAATGATCTACAGAGGAACTGTTCACAACTTCTGAAGGTAACCTGTTCCACGTGTCACAGATCTTATAGGTAAAGTAATTCTCACACACACTAGTCCTAAACCGTTTCAAATCCAACTTCCAACCATTGTTGCGAGTTGGGTTATCATTTAAACTAAACATGCTTCTAAAATCGACATCGTTGAATCCGCGTAACAGCTTGAAAACCTCGATGAGTTGACCGCGCAGCCTCCGAGTTTCCAACGAAAACAAGTTCAGGGCGCGTAAGCGTCGATTGTAGCCCATATGCCTAACGTAAGGGATTAACTTTGTGGCCCTCGCCTGCACTCGCTCTAGCCTCTCAATATCTTTCCTGAGGGTAGGCGACCAGAACTGCACAGCATATTCCAGGTGCGGCCGAACCAGGGAATTGTACAGAGAGAGAACAATCTCCTTGTTCCGAAATTGAAATTGCTTCCTGATATAACCCAACAGCTTCTGGGCTTTCTTTTCCACCTCTACGCACTGTTTCATAAACTTAAGGTCGCTGCTAATTAGCACACCCAAGTCCTTTTCCAAATCAGGGATAGATAGCTAGAGAGAGAGAGAGAGAGAGAGAGAGAGGAAAAAACTATTTCATGTTTATGTAAAAACTAACTTTTATTTTTTTCAGAGTTGAAGCGTAATTTTTAGAGAAATTTACTTCAAAAGTAGATGATATTTTATTATAGCCTTAATCTATTTTTCTCATAGAGACTATATTAACTTTCGACTATTTAGCAAAAGAGCATTTCAGAATGCGAGCATTTTATCATTCTTAATCCAAATTTGTAAACAAGAATTTATTTTGGTTTGTTTTGCCTCAAAATTTTAAGTTTAAAATAGGAATTAATTTTTCATGTCCATATTTTTTAAAACTTTTATACTTTAAATTTTTTCACACACACACACACACACACACACACACACACACACACACACACACACACACACACACATTTGTTTTTGTTATCAAACGAGTTGCATCAGCTTAGGATCTTATAATGTCCAATGAAACCATCTGAATTCCAAACAATTTTCATACCAGTATGAAATATATATATATATATATATATATATATATATACTACACATCCACCGAGGAGACCCAAAATGGGTGCACACACACATTTCTACATTACTGTACAGTTTTTACAGCCACACCTACACTTTTCCTCCTAAGTATATATATTGTAATGTATATGGTTGTAAATTGTGACTTGGTCCGCAATTGATATGAACCGTGACTTATTTTTTGGTTGGCAAGGAACTGGTATTGATGGATACCGTAATGAAATTGACTGGATTCTTTGGATCTGATATATTTGCATGTCAGTTATAAATAGATATAGAGTGTAACATATTTGTGGATAGTAGTCTATTATGACTTGATCCTCTGGATCCAGAGATTCTATCTTTAGTTTTAAATTGATAATTAATTAGTTTTAAATTGATAATTATTTAGTTTGGTAAAAATCGGTCGTTGCCAATGTACAGGCAGTTTTTACATAGTGGAGCCACCTCGATGGGCCGAAGTGGTCCCTAATGTGCCAACTATAAAAATTTCTAATGTTCTTATGTTCTTTGTGGTTCGGAACCCAGGTAAAATTGTAGGTCCCCTCCGCCACCACGGAGGACATGCACAATACACAATTACGAACACAGTTAGGTAGACCAGCCATGAGTGGATCCTAGGGTCTTTGTTGATCTGAAACATTATAACATTATAACAATTAGGAATTTCACACTTTCAATGGTGAAATTTATATACACAGTATATATATAATCCAAATCTATGCTCTGCAAGTGCTTTATAAATTTCAAATGTGAGCACATTTGTAACAATTTAACTTTTATACCATGAAATTGCAACATACATATTTAAACTGCATACCAGTTGACAGTCTCTCTCTCTCTCTCTCTCTCTCTCTCTCTCTCTCTCTCTCTCTCTCTCTCTCCAAGCCTCGAAGAAAGCCAAACGAAAAATCAACTAAGGCACACATTTCATGGCAACCGTACAGACTTCATGACGAATACGTATATTAGATATCATGTACCGACATTTTGGGAACAAGGAGATAATTTCTAAAAAGTAAAAAGGTTCTTAATTAAATAGTCGATAAACGTGACAGAAAATTTGGGACCTGAGAAATGTCCCCCCAAAAGTTTCCACAGTCCCAAATTATCAGGTGTGTAGCACAAAGTAGGTGCCAATTTGTGCACGTAAACAAACATGCACACACAAGAAACCCCACCCACATATATATATATATATATATATATATATATATATATATATAATATTACAGGGTGTCTCAAAAGTCACTATCTATTTCGGTGACATTAGATGTTTTTTAAAAAATGCTATGCTGGCATAAAGATATGTACTTCTGGTGCAAATTTGTGTATTTAAAAAAAGTTAATTGGTTTATTATCTTGACATGCTTGAACAATTCCTCAAACCTCAACTTCTTACAGATGGCATTCTTGACACAGTAGTTTTTCAGCAGGATGGAGCACCGCCATTATGCAATAATTGTACGTGATTATCTTGACAGACGCTTCCCCGGTCGCTGATTGGTCGTGGAGGAACACAACCATGGGCAGCACGTTCACCCGATTTAACACCATTAGATTTTTTCGCCTGGGGTTTCATTAAGTCTAAGGTGTACACTGGTAGAAGAATTAGTGATGTAGCTGAACTTCGAAA
>JAJOZX010004384.1:357500-375000 GCA_023014485.1 Bathynomus jamesi
GTGATGCTGGAGCCACCTTTATAACACGTTCATGGGTTGCCAAAAAGTTGCGAAGAAGTGAGGACTTCGTCAAAAGAAATTGGAATAAAACTTTGGATGAATGCGAAATGGATACAACCAAATCTGGGCGCCCAAATTTGCCACTCTCTCAGGAAACAAAAGACATCATTGAAAGCGGTACGCGTAAGCGAAAAAACAGCTGTGCTAAACTTTCTAGAGCGATCGAAGTGTTGAGAGGAAAGAGCGTTAGTGGTGAGATCATTCGACTGTACCGTCATAGGCAAGGTTTAAAGCCTTGGCATGAACTTCCAAAGCCAAGAAAACTCAACTTAACATCGATGACAGAATGTGGTTTGCCCATTATCTTGAAGATTGGTATGTGGATGATTTCATGCATTTAGCTGTCTCCGATGAATTTTTTGTTTACGTAACACGTCGGCCTAACTACCAAAATGATCGAGTGTGGGCCACAACACCAGATGAAATCGATGACAATGAACATTATCGCGAATTATTAAAAAGTCCAGACTGTGTTGGTGTGTTTGTTTTGTTCACTGTAAAGAAGCTCACGTGGGTGCTGAAACCAAATGGTCAGAGTTGGGATGGACAGTATTTTCGTGATATTATTCTATCCCAGCATGTCATTCCTTTTCTAAGAAACCCAAACAATGTTATGGATGTCGATCAGGTCACACTTCTGCACGATAAGGTCCCCCTGCTTTAAGGCATTAGTCACTCAACAGTTGTTGCGGAACCATGAGATCGATTTCTTTGGAAATGAAGAATGGCCAGGAAATTCTGCTGACCTGAACGTCTGTGAACACATTGGATCAGTTATAAAGGACGAGGTTGAATGTCTCTTGTTTCAAGAACCTGCAGCAAATCGATTTTCGAAGGATACAATGCCGCAACACATTGAAACTGTTTTAGCAAATTTCGTAACGAGCAAGATCTATTTACGTCACTTTTGGCAAGCTACCCAAAGCGAATTCAGGCTGTCTTGGAAGCCAATGGCGGAACACCAAGTTTTAATTGTTTCTCATATGTTTAGTTTTACTGTACCTCTAATGGTTTAGCCCTTTAGGGCATGGGCGGGGGGGCTAAGGTTTATTGGAGCCCCGTACAGTTAATTCTGAGGCGGAACTTTTGAATCAATCACCATTTATATATATAATATATATATCACACACACACACACACACACACACAGATGGTTGTCAAAAGTAAATAGACACCTTCGGTTTTTTTTTTTTCATTTCATAGTTTTTGATTTGATAATAAAAGTTACTAAATGATAATAAATTTGTTGAATGAATATATTTAGAATGGTGTTGCTTTCCCCTTTTCATTTTGTAAAGGGGACACACACACGTTCTGGCATTTCATTGACGAGCTTTGACATTTGTTCTTGAGGACACTCATCGTGTTGTCTATTTACTTTTGTCAACTCTCTCTCTCTCTCTCTCTCTCTCTCTCTCTTCTCTCTCTCTCTATGTATATATATATATATATATATATATATATATATATATATATATATATATATATATGTGTGTGTGTGTGTAAATTATAAATTTGAGAGGATAGTTCTTGTAGAGAAACGACGAATCGTCTGATGTACTTTGAACCTACTTTCGATGTACTAAGAATGTACTCTGAAAATAGTTTATAATTTGCAGAGCACATTAAAGCTCATTTGTACTCTCAGTTTGAAAGTAGACACAGCGGACAGGATTTAAAGTGATATAAAGCGCGTCTCTGAATATGTCTTGGACGGATAATGGTTCAGATCTCACGTAAAGCTGTAGGTCTCGTCCGTCGTACGACCATAGGTGTTAATAAAAATCGTTGAGGAGGGTCACAAACTGGCATGACCTTCGGGCAAACTAATACAGTCCTGTGTTCTAATTCTATGTTTATCATCAACCAGCACCAACGCGAGTCGAACTCCCGACCTCACTGTTTTCACTTCGCTTATAGCGAGACGTTGTTAACCACTGAGCCATGCATGGACACTGGCTTAGGTTTGGTTAGGTTAGGTTAAATAATTTTTTTCCCTTCGCTTTCGCTTGGGAGGTTTAATTATTTTCTCCAAAAAATTTGCCATTTTACAAAAATTTTTTTGGAGCCTCAAAAATTTGTTGTCAAAATATTTGTCTTTCAAAAAAGTATAATAGGCCCTCTTGAACACATATATATATATATATATTATATATATATATATATATATATATATATATATATATATATATATATATATATAATATATACTGTTTGTGACATCCTGCATATATAAATATATACTGAATTTTGGCAAAAAGGTTATATAGAAAATATGGAAATATACACACACACACTCGTGTATATATATGTTAACCCTCCGTCTATGGCAGGGGTAGTGAACCTTTTACAATCGCATGCCAAAAAAAACATGTAAACCACAAAAAAAAATTCGTGTGCCCACCAAATTTCTATATATTACACCCAAATTATAAACATTGAATCTATTATTTTATATTCATTTTCTGGATAACAATTTCTATGCTTAGTCGTGCTAGGCAAATTTGATCGCCATAGGTTCACCACCACTGGTCTATGACCTTGGGAAGTTCGAAGTTGGCGGGGGTTCTGGTTAGCTGGCAGCAACGGATTTGTTACTCTGGAGTAGCTGGTACCGTATAGGGAATCGTAGTAGTTTATCTTATACTACTCTCCGATTTCTTCTCGTAGTAGATCGGAGGATTCTGTGGAGCTTACTAAATTCTCTGAAGGTTCCCCGATTCTTCTTGTAACGTATCGGGAAATTATTTTTCTCTATTTAAGATTAAGTCCTCTGAAGAGAGCAAGGGTCGAAGGGGAAGACAAAGATATTCTTTTATAGTTTACTGCTAAAATGTTACAGGTAATGCTCAGCCTCTAAGTTAGATCAGACAAATCAGAATAATAATTTGAAAAATTGTTTGACTATTTATACTGAATTTTTGGTGGCATTATTATTATTTAATGTTGACCTGTTTTGGTTTTTATTATCAATAGGCTGAGTTATTTTGCAAAATATTTGAAGATAAGGTAAATATTTTAGCTGTAGCAATGTCTAAACAGATAAGCAAGATGTTTGAAGATGAAGCCATATTTTCATTTTAAACCGCATATTGACAGATCTGATGTTATCATGATCTGCCGAGTTAACTAAAAGTGGAAATCAAAATATGCATTTTATTATGAATTTCACTTAAACATGCATGTGAGCAAAAATTAAATGCATAAAATTTAAAATTAAGTGTTGAGCAAGACATGACTTCATCTTTTACAACGAAGAGAGAATATATAAAGAAAATGAACGTTGCAGAATTTAACAAGATTACATTATGAAGCTAAATCTAAAAAAAATGATTAAGTAAATTAAAAAGAAATAATTCATCAATTATTCAACAAAAGTAAATAGAAAGAAAATAAAAAATTTATCCAAAATCGTGTCAGCATTATGCGAATTTGGACTCTATATGTAAAAATGAATATAAGAATATAAATATATACAAATATAAGTATTATATGAATATAAGGATTATATGAACATAAGAATTATATGAATATAAGAATCATATGAATATAAGAATTAGCCTATATGAATATAAGAATCATACGAATATAAGAATTATGTGAATATAAGAATTATATGAACATAAGAATTTTATGAATATAAGAATATATGAATATAGGAAGTATTCATTGTTTAGTTTTACACACACACACACACACACACATATATATATATATATATATAAATATATACATATATATATATATATATATATATATATACACACACACACACATATATATATATTATATTATATATATATATTATATATATATATGCAGGAAGGAGGGGCGAAGGTGAGCGCCCGTAAAAATGACCCCCTCTATATAAGAAGGAGAGAGCCAAAATATATTGAATATAAAAAGATATATATTTAAACATAAATGAAAATCTGCATACAAGGATATGTAGCCTACTTTAGACCACCACCCGGAGTTCAATGTGTAACACCATTTTCCTATAAGCGGAGTGATGACACTGATGTCGAGGGTTCGATTCCAGATGTTGCTGGTTAATAATAATCCAGGAGTTAGTGCAATGATCCGTATCAGTCTGGTTCTCCTCACTGAATATTATTATTATAAATATACTTTCATATAAATATTATCTACCTTTAAATATGGCAAGAATTGAACAAGGGGGTCAACTAGTACCACTTCATTTTACAATTGAACTACACACACACACACACACTCAGATTAGCATATAAATGATAACGACAATTATCATTAACCAGCATTAACAATAAACTCAACTTCCTTATTCAACACTTTATTCATCGTCTCTGGTTGTACGGAACAATTAAAAATATCGAAAGAAAGGAAATACTCAAGGCCTTTAGGGAAAATTTAATACAGACGCATAAAACTTATTCAAAAATCATACCTTTTTCCTCAAGGTTAAATCTCTTTCATGAATAATGTCTGTACTTTGAGCATCTTTGAGACCTCAAAAATCCACATCTTCCATTAATAATGTTGGTATTCTTTAATTCCCTGCCTCCACTCTTGCTCTTTCGGTCTTTGTTCGAATCGACAAGAAAGACAGTTTTTTTTCTTTATAAACGGATGTAGCAGAATATATAAACAGACAATAAAGACTTCCCGCAATCTTCTATACAAAGAGATATTATCTTCTCTCGTCTCAAGTTACTCAAAAAGAAGTTTTGAATATCATTTCTTCTATCTAAAGAAGTTACGTATCATTAAAAGAAGTTATTTTATCATCTGACAAGAAGCTTGATACCCAAAAGAAGGGAAACACTTCTCTTATAGAATGTACCCTCAAAAAGAAGTTATAAGTTCTAAATTTAGAAGGTTTTTTCTAGTGTAGTCAACTTTAGCCTTTGTTATTAAGTTTTGAACGTTCATTACTTTGCAGTGAAGGGCATGATTTTTTCCTTCGCAATTTTTCCTTCTGTCATATTGACAGAAAATGATCTACTTTATAATTCAGCGTAGAATCCGAACCAACCACGGATCGCTTCATAAGTAAAACAAAATTTTTGTTTGATCTAAAAACAGTTGTGAATTATTAAAATATGAGTTTATTCTTAAAGCAAACAATCAAACAAATTAAAAAAGCCCTCCGCGTAGTACAAATTGTTTGAAAACAAGTTATATATATATATATATATATATATATATATATATATATATATATATATATATATATATATGGTGAAACGGAGTTCCTTTTTCAGTGTTTATTTTAAGAGCATTTTGAAAGGCACTTTGCATAAGGACGGAAACCAAAAGGCAAATCTTCGCGCAAGTGAAATATTTTTCTGAAAACTTTTTTCCAAATTATCTACTCGTACATAAATCTGAAAATGTACCAGAAAAGATTCTGGAACAGTCGTAAAATGCTTTCACGACCCGTAAAAATAATATATCACAACAGGAGAGGTTAAATTCTATACAATGGAAGTAGTTTTGGAATTTATAATGTCATTTTCAAAGAAAGGTGAAATATATATATATATATATTACACATCGTATATATACAGCGGGGGGGGACACGCTTCAGGAAAATATCTGCTGCAAGGTGGTCATTATCAGTGACCATGGTAACGTGTTTTTCTAATGATCTAAACGGTCTCAAAGATTTATACACCAAATTATCATCCTGCAAAGAAGTATTCGATATACGGGTGCCAAAATATTTTATAAGAACCCTGTATACACAAACACACAATAAAAATCACGGACGTTGGAGGGGGGGAGGGCTCTCTTAAGTGGGGTCTATTAAGCCTAAAACAGGTTGTGAGTATTGAAGATTTCATGTTAATTCGATTTCAATGGAACCTAATCAACATGACATCTTCAATACTCACAACCTGTTTTAGGCTTAATAAACCCCACTTAATAGACCCCTCCCCGACGTCCGTGATTTTTATTTATAGTCTCCCATAAGTTCTGGGAAGCTAACCTAATAAATTTTTTTTTTAACAATTACGTCACTGATTACGTCACTGATTACGTCACTTACGTTTAATAAAAGTATAATATTTTTTACTATTACTTTATTACTATTATTATTTTATTACTATTACTGTATTACTATTATTACTTTATTACTATTACTTTATATTACTTTATAATATTTTAACTTTTTATCATTTAATCATGTTTAATCATTTGTATTAATTATAATTATTCGTTCTTTTAATATTTTTAATATTTAATATTTTAATTATTAATATTTTAATATTTTAGCATTGATGATGGAAATAATTTCCCGAAACGTTTGTCAATTAAACATTACAATATGGGCAAACTCTTCGTCTCCTTCAATATTTCAGACAAAATTAAATAATAATCTTTTGAAACCTACAATATCCAACAATTTATATATATATATATTAGCATTCAAGCATTTTTAAAAAATATTCCCCCTTCCCTCTATATCCCTCCCCTTCGCCACCCCCCCAAAAACCTCTTAACCTAAAATATTAAATTACTTTGAAATCCAAATTTGTAATAAATAAATAAGAAATATAAAGATTATTTCCATAAAAGCGACGCTGAACTCGGACATGCAACTTTGTAATGACGGTAACTTTTTCATGTAAATTTGCCATCATTAACATTTAACATCCTGAATATGAGTTAATTACGATGATATGTTAAAAAAAAAAATAGTGAAAGGAATTTTTCTTAATTTTGTCTGAAATGGTGATACAGCTGTAATTTTACATCAAAATTACATTTTAGTAAAAAAAAATGATCGCGAGTATGTATACATTTTTTTTTTATTGATTTCAAAGAATATGTCTTACCGCATCCGAGAAGACTTCACCAATGATCTCATTTGGAGGAGTAAAATAATGTCACAATGATCTCATTTGGAGAAGTAAAAAACTCCACCAACGATCTCATTTGGAGAAGTAAAAAACTCCACCAACGATCTCATTTGGAGAAGTAAAAAACTTAACGAATGATCTCATTTGGAGAAATAAAAACTTCACCAATGATCTCATTTAGAGAAATAAAAAACTTCACCAATGATCTCATTTAGAGAAATAAAAAACTTCACCAATGATCTTATTTGGAGAAGTAAAAACTTCACAAATGATCTCATTTGGACAAGTAAAAAAATTTAACAATTATTTCATTTGGAGAAATAAAAAACTTCACCAATGATCTCATTTAGAGAAATAAAAAACTTCACCAATGATCTTATTTGGAGAAGTAAAAACTTCACAAATGATCTCATTTGGACAAGTAAAAAAAATTAACAATTATTTCATTTGGAGAAATAAAAAACTTCACCAATGATCTCATTTAGAGAAATAAAAACTTCACCAACGATCTTATTTGGAGAAGTAAAAACTTCACAAATGATCTCATTTGGACAAGTAAAAAAATTTACCAATTATTTCATTGGGAGAAGTAAAAACTTCACCAATGATCTCCTTTGGAGAAGTAAAAATTGTATCATCCCAAGGCAGATGGAACATAATAATGGAATATCATAAACTAAATTATTCCATGCCCACAACTTGCTCAGTGAATGATATGAGTAAACTGTAAATTTAACAATTATTTCATTTGGAGAAATAAAAAACTTCACCAGTGATCTCATTTAGAGAAATAAAAAACTTCACCAATGATCTTATTTTGAGAAGTAAAAACTTCACAAATGATCTCATTTGGACAAGTAAAAAATTTACCAATTATTTCATTGGGAGAAGTAAAAACTTCACCAATGATCTCCTTTGGAGAAGTAAAAATTGTATCATCCCAAGGCAGATGGAACATAATAATGGAATATCATAAACTAAATTATTCCATGCCCACAACTTGCTCAGTGAATGATATGAGTAAACTGTAAATTTAACAATTATTTCATTTGGAGAAATAAAAAACTTCACCAGTGATCTCATTTAGAGAAATAAAAAACTTCACCAATGATCTTATTTTGAGAAGTAAAAACTTCACAAATGATCTCATTTGGACAAGTAAAAAAATTTACCAATTATTTCATTGGGAGAAGTAAAAACTTCACCAATGATCTCCTTTGGAGAAGTAAAAATTGTATCATCCCAAGGCAGATGGAACATAATAATGGAATATCATAAACTAAATTATTCCATGCCCACAACTTGCTCAGTGAATGATATGAGTAAACTGTAAATTTAAACATTATTTCATTTGGAGAAATAAAAAACTTCACCAGTGATCTCATTTAGAGAAATAAAAAACTTCACCAATGATCTTATTTTGAGAAGTAAAAACTTCACAAATGATCTCATTTGGACAAGTAAAAAAATTTACCAATTATTTCATTGGGAGAAGTAAAAACTTCACCAATGATCTCCTTTGGAGAAGTAAAAATTGTATCATCCCAAGGCAGATGGAACATAATAATGGAATATCATAAACTAAATTATTCCATGCCCACAACTTGCTCAGTGAATGATATGAGTAAACTGTAAATTTAACAATTATTTCATTTGGAGAAATAAAAAACTTCACCAGTGATCTCATTTAGAGAAATAAAAAACTCACCAATGATCTTATTTGAGAAGTAAAACTTCACAAATGATCTCATTTGGACAAGTAAAAAAATTTACCAATTATTTCATTGGGAGAAGTAAAAACTTCACCAATGATCTCCTTTGGAGAAGTAAAAATTGTATCATCCCAAGGCAGATGGAACATAATAATGGAATATCATAAACTAAATTATTCCATGCCCACAACCTGCTCAGTGAATGATATGAGTAAACTGTAAATGATTATATATATGATTAATTCCTTGATGTATGCAAAGCTGTACAGGGTGTCTATCAATTATCTTTACACATTCAATTGAAACTGAATTAAATTTGTAAATATAAATTATGAACACCCTGTACTTTCCAAGACTTTTAAATGCTGATACAATTACCCAGGAAAAATAGTTCCTACATATACACAATTCCAGAAACAAGTTCGCCTAGAAACAAAATTTCTAAGCAAAAAAATTATTACTTGGTAATGATCTGTTTTTGTTTGGATATTTTTTATTTTTTATTTTGGTGACGGTAAATAAATTTGAAAAATGAAAACCAAAAAATTACTAATTAGTAATTTTTTTATGCATTTTAGAACTTCATGTTTGTAGGCGAACTTTTTTCCGTTAGAGGGTTAACTGAAACGGAAGAGAGGAGATGTACTACATGCTTTTATTTCCCTCGCAAATACACCTTTAACCCTTTAACGCCCAACGTTTTTGTAGGGTTAAGTCTAAATGCGTGTATTTGAAATGGTACGTATTCGAACCAGTCGGCGTTAGAGGGTTAAAATGACGCTTCTCTCTCGCTCGCTCTCTCTCTCTCTCTCTCTCTCTCTCTCTCTCTCTCTATATATATATATATATATATAGCAAATACTATTAAAAATTAAATCCATACAGTCAAAAAAGGGTAAACTATGCTTATGGCATAGAATATACAGAGAGTTGCCAGAAGTAAATAGAGTGCACTATCCCTATAAACACTAATAAAAAGAAAAAAGCACGATGTGAGGCATTCGTTTGCTCTGAGCACCGTCCCACTTTCTGGTCTCCCCTTGATTGATGTGAAGAAAAACAACAGTAACTTTAAAAGATTTGCCAACTGTTTTTGCCACCATTCGTTTGAAGTTCGATATAGAGTGTTATCAATGGTCGCCTTGAAACGGAGTAAATGTATTTATAAAGAGATGCTTCGATCCGTTTGAATCTTTCATAGAATCCTAAATGTATTCAAAGCTTGGCTCACTTTAAATATTCATGAATGGAATTATAACTATCGCGTTTGGAATTATACCTAAAGTAGTCTAAATATAATGAATGCTAACAAAATTTCTTGTAAAGTTTATGGGCCTGTTTTGAAGTGTATTTAATACAATATAATATGTATTGCTTTCTTCAGTATAGTTTAGTGTAAAATCGTGGGTCAGTATTTTGTTAATTGAAGGTAGGTTCAAGCCAGGGGTCTCAAAGTCCCCAACTGTGTTCCACCGGACACACGGGCCGGAAATGTTTAGTGACCCCAACCCAAAGTCTTCCAAAATAATTGTAGTAGACAATAAATACATTCAGAAGACTACAAAGCACAGGCGGATCCAGAGTGGGGGGGATGCAGGGGGCTTAATTGAAGCAACGTGGACATAAACATTCAAACGTTTTACCTAATTTCGTTTAACCAGTTAACCAGGATGTATGGTGCCTCCAAATTAAATCCCGTTGCTTCATTTAAGTCCCCTGGCCCCTCTCTGGATCCTCCTATGCTAGAAAGCGTTAAAATTAAGCAACATTTTTGCAAATCGTGAACTTAATGGTTCAAATCAGCAGAGCCGCTGGCATATCTAAATGCTTTTACTTTTGATATAATATAAAAAACTAAGGTGTTTTTTACTGCCAGACGTAAGACGACAATAACAGTATAATAACGTGTACTGCGACATGATGTAGTAATCGTGGTGTAGTGGAAGTTATTGTACTGCAATTGCTGTTCGTACGTCCGGCAGACAAAGCAACTTGAAAATTTTAATTTTAAATAGAATGTAAATAAACTTAGATACTCGTGGTAGTCCGTATCTGAAACACGGGCTGTAAATTGGGATCTACTGTAGGTAATATTGAAGAAATACTTGGTAATTACCGTATTAAACAAACTCAGTTTGTACGCTCCAAACTCATTTATTTCTCGGCTGCATGCTTTACGATGGTACTAACAGCCATGGGGGAAAGGGGGTTATATGACATGGCACCTACAGTTTAACGTCGAATCCGAACTACAGCTCATTGCATTATCTGGACGCAAAACGTGTCACCCATCCACTTACTCCCCAGATCCCACCTTGCTGAACTGGGCTAATCCTACGGGAAGCTGTGTAACCACATGGTCAGTGGTCACAACATAGGCTTTTCAAGTATAAAATAGGTCTTTATCAAAACTAAGTCTTGAAGAGTATATATATATATATATATATATATTATAGAGAGAGAGAGAGAGAGAACAAAATTAATAAAATTCTCAAACAGAGAAACTACACACAAACATGATTTAAAATTCCGCGCTCGACAATTGAATTATGCATATCTGCAAAATACCCTTTTGCAATTCAAGTATTTAATTGCATAAAGAATTAATGTGATAACTTTTTCTCAGGAATTCTGCATTTGGAATTATAATTCCTAGAGAAAATTATGCTATTCTTCTTGGCTTAGTGGTAAAAACTTTGAATAGTCAATCTGAAGGACGAGGATCGATGCTTGCCCTCGGGAGACGTGAAGTTTTGAAGAAAACTCACATCTAAGCTATATACATGGTCAAGTCGGTAGATACAACATCATAAGAATATAACGTCGGGGGCTCCAGCTTTCACTTGGATATAAATAATTGGCTGAAAAGCCTTGTTTGCCGATAACTCCCATCCCCCGCCCCCACCCACCCTAACTTAACAGTTGTTTCTTTGTCTTCTTACTGTATAATATATTTTTTATATGATAAATACACGCTATTTTAACCCTTTAAAAACGCGGTCATTTACCAAAATGGTTTAATAAAACGTTTATAAACGTTTCTAAATATTCAGGAACGTTTCATAACGTTTCTAAATATTCAGGAACGTTTTATAAACGTTTCTAAATATTTAGGAACGTTTCATAAACGTACCTATATTTCGTGGTAAACTGCTTCTTCACTGAAACCATCAAACTTGAAGACCATTCCTTCAATTAATTTTAATTAAGGTTTTACATTTTTATAACATTAAATACAACTTTATCCATAAAAGTTAATGGCTATCACTGTGTAAATGCCAACATGTGTTGTTTACAAGTTTGCACACATACACACAAACAGAGAGACACATACATACATACACACGTACACATACTCACCAAAAAACATATATATATATATATATGTTAATCACTGATTAAAACACACACACACACACACACATATATATATATATATATATATATGTTAATCACTGATTAAGTATGTGTGTGTGTGTGTGTGTGCGCGTGCGTGTGAAACTCCATTAACACAAAACTTAGCTAGGAATGACTAAAATATAGAAGAGAAAATAATTATAGAGCGCGTACATGTACAAGTAATAATATTTTTTTTAACATATAAATTTAGCAATACGTCAAGATGTCTTTCTTGCATGCATGCAAGAAGGAACCAAAGGACTCAATTTGAGATTGATTTACGATACTTGATTCAAATCAGTGAGAAAACCACTTCCTCGTTCTGACAGCAAGAACGGTGGAGTGTACTCGATAGGCAAAAAGCTTCAGGATTAAAATGAACCGTGAATTTTAGGATGCATAAATATTGACAAAGGCTTCAGGATTAAAATGAACCGTGAATTTTAGGATGCATAAATATTGACAAAGGCTTCAGAATTAAGATGAACCGTGAATTTTAGGATGCATAAATAGTGACAAAGGCTTCAGGATTAAAATGGACCGTGAATTTTAGGATGCATAAATAGTGACAAAGGCTTCAGGATTAAAATGAACCGTGAATTTTAGGATGCATAAATAGTGACAAAGGCTTCAGGATTAAAATGAACCGTGAATTTTAGGATGCATAAATATTGACAAAGGCTTCAGAATTAAGATGAACCATGAATTTTAGGATGCATAAATAGTGACAAAGGCTTCAGGATTAAAATGAGCGGTGAATTTTAGGATGCATAAATAGTGACAAAGGCTTCAGGATTAAAATGAGCGGTGAATTTTAGGATGCATAAATAGTGACAAAGGCTTCAGAATTAAGACGAACCGTGAATTTTAAGATGCACAAATAACGGCAAAAGCATGAACCTGAATCATGATAGTTAGGATACAAAAATGTTAGCAAAGGTTTCAGGATTGAAATGAATCACTAACTTTAGGATACAAAAATGTTGGCAAAAAGCGCTCAAGGATTAACGTGAATAGTGAATTTTAGGATGAAGTGACTTGGTTTCACTTAAAATTTAATCCATTGATAATAAATTAATTTAATTTCAGCGTTACTCTTCACATTATTATTATTATTATTATTATTATTATTAATAATTATTATTATTCATTATTATTATTAATTATTATTATTTGATTTCTATGGTGTTAGAATTGCGTATAGTAAAGTTGACCATTGGAAAACGAATGCGTTTCTCTTACTTGCTTTAGTTCTGTCTGATGAAAAACAAATAAATCAATTTATTAAATAAAAAATAAATAAATACATACATTTTTCAATTTCGGATCAGATTCAACGATCCGACCGTGTTGAACACTCGTTATTATATAATGTGTATGAAGCAGAAACAGGTCTTGTAATTTTTCTAGAAATTCTTGAAAAACTTATAAAAAATCGTGAATATATTTGAGATTATTGGAGGTCTGTTGCCGATTCTCCTTTTAATCTCGGAGGAGATTACTGGTGAAAATTTGTATTGCGTTTTCTGGCGGTTTTTTTTTATACTTTTGGCACTTAGCCACTTCTTCCTCGGAGAGCCTCAAATATTCTACAATGCAGTATTCGATAGTTTTCTGACGTTTTTCCTTTGTCACTTAGCTACTTCTTCCTAGGAGGGCCTCATTTACGTTCAACCAAAACTACTAAATTTTGCAATCCATTAACGACTTCCTATAAAGACATCACCCCACCCCCAGATAGTGGGGATAAAGTTCGGGGGGGGGGGGGGGGGTGAAGTAAAACGATTCTTTGGACGCCATTTTGTCGGAAACTGTAATATGTATCCACTTGACAGATTAATATAAAACGGTTGTTATAGTCTTCGACCAGAAAGAAACGTTATGACATTTATATTCTCTCTCTCTCTCTCTCTCTCTCTCTCTCTCTCTCTCTCTCTCTCTCTCTCCTTCTCCCCCCCACTAATAAAACAATAGCCCTTCCCCCCGTAAAGATCAGAAACTCGAAAGTTACGTATATTAACTGATATCACCCATCGTCAGGAACATGTATTTCACATTAGTGGGGACACTGTTCGTACACCTGTTCTCGACAGCTCGACAAACACCAACCAGCGAATGAGTGATGTTGAAACAATTGCTAAATGAAACCCAATTACCTTCGTGAATGACCCCTATTAAGCCTACAAATTGAGCAGTCAAAGAGACTGATTTCCTATAAACTCGATACGATTGTATACCGTTTAGGCTTCTCTATATGGATTACGGCTTTAGGTTTATCCATTTTCAATCCGCATCACCAATTTATACAATCTGTGTGTGTGTGTGTGTGTGGTGTGTGTGTGTGTGTGTAATAATAATTCACAGATAAGTGGGGTAATTTTTTTCTGAGGTAACACTTTTGCTACCTCGGAACATTTAAAATTTTATGCAATAAAAAAAAAGATATGTTGGTCCTGATTAAGGTTACGCTAAGTTAGGGTAGTTAAGGTTTGGTTAGGTTAGATTAGCGAGTACCTCACTATTTAACTATTTAACTTAACGGTAAAAACGTTCGAGCCCTCAAATACGTCCGAAACACTTATCACGGCCTTTTCTGCGCGATCACACTTAGGTTAGGTTAGGTTAAAATTGGTTTCGTTAATTATTTTTTTTAGATATAGGGCTTAAAAAAAGAAGAAAGTCGCTACCTCGTTTATGCAGAGACACGCGCGCGCGTATGTATGTATGTATAAACGTTGATAATGACGAAGTTGCCTCAAAAGAATTAGTGAAAATAACCTTTACTGAACCTGATCATTCCGATTCGTTCTTCAATTGAATTTGAATGAAACTCATTTAGATAACGTCTTTCTGTGTTTACGTTACCCTCACACGGAAATCGGAACAAATTTCCATTCTTATCAGTATCACCCTGTCTTACTTCAATGCACTTCACAGACGCCTTCTTTTAAACAGGGTTTTGAGTTACGACGTTTGTAATTAAGTTTTGTGTATATAATATATATATATATATATATATATATATATATGGGTGGTCTTGATTTAAATCAAGTGATATTTTAATTGATTTGAATCAGAGTATGGAAAAATCATGATTCAAATAAAAATTTTAGGTTTATTGTTGATAAGTAATCCTTGATCTGTATGTTTTCTTGCGGATCTTCAGTAGTGCAATTCGTAAAGCTGCTAATGAAATGATTAGTTTTATTTAACCCTTTATAGACGACTGATACAAATTAGTAACGTTTCAACCCTTCGTGTTCTAGCTTAGGTACATTTGGAGTGTTGGCAACATTTTTCCCGAGTCTCTTGTGTAGCCTATTCTTTACATCGTTCTTATTATTCCTTCAATAAAGGATTGAAGTCAGTGGCAAGAAAAAGGACCCACTTTGGTATTCTTCTATTGGAATTCACAAGGGGAAAGGTTATAAAATGAAATGAATGAAATTAAATGAAATGAAAAGGTTTATTGGCAGACCATAGTCCATATGACAAATATTAATAATACAATTACAACTCACATACTAAGGATATAAATATATACGATTAATGAGGAATAATACAGTAATGTCCAAGTTAAGTGGAGCTACAACAGACGTTTTCGTACTATGAGAGCCATAGCTTAGAAGATAAACGGCAGGACTCATGGATAGCTTGGGTAATCGGGTTGGTTAATTTTTTAATTCTTTGCATTAGAAGCTCGGGATATTGCGGGTAGTAAACATTCGCGAAGCTGAGCATCTCGGGGGTAATTTATGTAGGAGTCTAAAAGACCTGTTGTACAGCGAATTTAGGGTTCTGCCAGAACCTTTTTTATAATTCACCCAGAGTCGCTGTTCGTATATATTACCGCAGAAAGTACGAAAGAGTGTCTTTAGCTTCACTTGTACAGAACCGGAAAGGCTTCGAGATTGTTTTCTTATATCTGAGTCATCACTCAAGGAGCTGGTGATAGTTTGAAGGAAATACTTAAACTCTTGTACTTCTTCAGTTACTTCACCTCTCATTTTAAAACTAATATCAGCTGACTGATTACAGCTTTTAGGATGAAATTGCATAACCTTAGTTTTTGTAACATTAAAAAGAATATCATGTTTCTGCGAATACAGAATACACTTCGCAGACTTTTGGCAGCCGATCCAGACCTTTAACAGAGGGACTTATTAACACCATATCATCGGCATAAACTAAGTTATTTATCTATTATAGGTCGAAATGCAAAAACTGCAAGCAAGATATGCAAGCACTTATCACCAGAATGAAAAAGCACTTGGAGATTTGCATTCTTACAGTATTTGCTTGGTGGGAGAATTTTTCACATGATCTGGCAGACAATGTAATACTGTTCCAAGGCAACTGCATACAGCCGTTACATCTTCAGCCGGAGTTGAAAGGATTTTTTCAACATTTGGACTTGTGTTCTCCAATACCAGAAATCGCTTTGGAAAAGAGAAGGCGAGTTTCGGTTGGAAACTACCTCGAAAGACATCACTTTCGTGGCTGCTACCCATGGTTCAATGAAAGACTCCATCTCCAACAAGAGAAGGTTTCAAACCCTGTTACTCTATACAAACATTTGAACACAAAAGATTTTTAAGGCTTTCATTTAAGGCTTTCAACCTTTCAAATATTCCGCGTGATGATTCCTCATTTCACGAAAGTCAAGCTTGTCGCCCCTCCTATACTATTATAATACTATTTACTATATACTATTATTATTTAATTTCTAAAAAAAATTTATATTCTCGTTTTTTATCGAGATTTTTTACTTTAGAATTAAATACATTAACACAATATTTATTTTTCTTTCTTACGACTGGTGAATTTTTTCTTACTGGTGAATTTTTTTACTGGTGAATTTTTTCTTACTGTTAAATTTTTCTTACTGTTGAATTTTTTCTTACTGGTGAATTTTTTCTTACTGGTGAATTTTTTTACTGGTGAATTTTTTCTTAGGTGAATTTTTTTCTTATTGAAAAGCAATAAATTAATGTTTGTTAGGGGGTTTTAAAAGTGTTGTTTAAGGCTTTAGTGTCTATTTAACTAAGAAATTAAAAATATGACTTTTTCTTGTGCATTGTATTACATTTACGAGTGCTAATTAGGTCTTTACCTGTATTTTTATATGCTAATTCAATAATTGTATTTCAAATAAATAAATATTACAGATACGGAAAGTGTGTTTCATTTTTTTTTTATTAAACATTTCGAAGAAATTAATTAAATTAAAAACTAGGCTTTCGTCTAAGCAAAAACGAAAGATATATATATATATTAGTGATGTAGGTCACATCCGCATCCGCATCCGCGGAACATCCGCACATTTTCTCGCATCCGCATCCGCATCCGCACTTTGGACTGCGGATGTCGTGCGGATGTGGACCGTTGAGATAAAATGTCATTAATAAGCGGAAATTATCAAATTCTACTATATTAATAGAACTAGTTCATTGTGCGCAAAAGTGATGCAAGCGACAAGACGAG
>JAJOZX010004384.1:380000-401821 GCA_023014485.1 Bathynomus jamesi
TATGTGTATGGGTTTGGAGTTGCTTCGGTTGTTAATTTTTGCATATTTTGTGTACGTGAATTCTGAAGGTTAATTCAATGTAACAGCTTGTCTATGTATAGGAGAAACCGTGTTATTGGCTTAATTCTTATGTCGTGTAAAAGCTGGAACACTGAGGGGGGGGGGGCCGCTGCATTTTATTATAAGTTATTATAAACAATACTTTAGAACAAAGCTTCTCACTTATTAAGTAAGTTTTATGAGCGTAACGTCATATTTTATAGACACGACATACCAATATCATGACGTAAAATACTGAAATCTTTATAATTTCGTTTCGCAAATTTAATTTTAAAGTTTATTAAGGTACAACTCGTTCCAAACTTTCGAATCCTCTGGCGACAGCCAGAACCGAGTCGGTGAAATTTGGTTTAATAGACCATTTCGTTCGTGTTCCTCGTGGGTATAGACCGGGTATCCGGGTATATAAGTTGTTTAATGTTGGAAAAGTAAAACCTCGAGTATAAAAAGGAATTCACCGGTGGTGTCACGGGAAATGAGGACGAAACTAAAACCAGAGACGAGCAGAGATAATTCCTGTTAGCAGAAATTGGACGAAAGAAATGGATGTCCACCCAAAAGTGTCGTTGCGTTTGTCGTAATGACATAACAAACAAACTCGGAAACAGTAACGTTAAATTAAAAGTGCATTTCTGTGTGTGTGTGTGTGTGTGTGTGTGTGTGTGTGAAGATCTATGAATTCAGGCAAAACTTTGCTGTGCACCGGCAAATCTTATTCTCTCTCTCTCTCTCTCTCTCTCTCTCTCTCTCTCTCTCTCTCTCTCTCTCTCTCGTTTTATTCAAAAAATTTAACTTAATATAAAATTTGTGCCTCATTTTAATTAGGCCCTTAAGCGAGACAAGAGAACTAGTTTCCTTATCACAAAGCGAAGAAAGTTCTAACCAACCTTTTTTTTTTTATATACACATTTTTATCTCTGTTTTTAATGTATTTTTTTTTTACATTACCGGCTTTAAATACTTATAAAATATTAATGAAAACGCTAATGGAAAAAAACAAAATATATATATATATATATATATATATATATATATATATATATATATATATATATATATATATATATATATATGATGAATAAAACCACGAAGGGAAAAGAAACACAAAGGGGTGCTCAAGCGCTTTCGTCTAATGACATCCTCAGGAACACTGAGGATGTCATTAGACGAAAGCGCTTGAGCACCCCTTTGTGTTTCTTTTCCCTTCGTGGTTTTATTCATCATAAATATTTTTCACGTGTCACTTTCGTGAAATAATTTTTATATATATATATATTATATATATATATATATATATATAAGCAAACAACCACAGGGAAAAGGAAACACAAAGTCCGAGCGCTTTCGTGATATATTCACATTATCAAGGAGGAACAGAAAATAGTTTTCTGTTCCTCCTTGATAATGTGAATATATCACGAAAGCGCTCGGACTTTGTGTTTCCTTTTTCCTGTGGTTGTTTACTTATTAATAAGGTCACGTGTTATTTTGTGATTTTAGTGCATATATATATATATATATATATATATATATATATATATATATATATATACACACACACACACACACAGTATATACAAGATTTAGTAAGTCTTTTTAAAATAAAAATTGAATATGCAAATTTTAAATGATTAAAAATGTGGTACAGGGTGGTCCAAAAGTCACTACTAACGGTGAAATATACTTATGTATTTTACTATTTGTACAATGCGATTTTAAGAGGTGCAAACCTAGAATATCAACTGGTTTAAATTTGCGAGTTGGCTACTTTACAAGCTAGACTAGGACAAAGCTGATATGATCATAACTTTTGGATCACCATGTATTGCTTTTTATGTTTATATTTCAAATTATAATCCATTTTAATAATAATAATAATAATAATAATAATAATAATAATAATATAATAATTTTTAATTATGAAATAAATGCAATTTTATAATTTAAAAATTCTTGTTAAAATAATTTTAACATAAAATAAATAATTTTATTATGCAGGAAGGAGGGGCCAAGTGCAAATGCCGGATTTTTTTTTTTAAAGAAGTGGTTTCGAAGTCCCAACCCTTTTTGGCTCAAGGCATCCCGGAGGATTTTCGTGTCCTGGCACTGTTAAACGTCCAATTCCGGTCCCACAAAACCACGTAATAACGTTAAACTGAGCGGATTTTTGTTGTTTCCTTTGAAATATTCCTATCCTTGATAACTCGAATTTTTATTTCTTTATTTTTAACATTTTCGAAAATGAAATTTGTAGTGGGCACCCTCCAGCTGAGAAACATTTTGCGTTAGAGGAATATCTCTCCCGTTAATGCAGGAAATTCGATTTCGATACCATGATCGAAACGAAATACATCCACATGAATTCGGTTGATGGTCAGGAAATTAAAACACTCTTAAAATTGAATGAAGGTGGTGAGGAGGGGGGGGGGGGTGGAGGGAGAGCCGGAGCCACCACGCAGTTTTGATAGGTGCAGTCTTTCATCAGGATTTATTTAGTTATTTTAAAGGTTGAAATTTGAAATATGTTTATGGAAAAGGAAATAATAGTATCGATTTGGTTATTTCAATCGATAACAGAATTCAAACCGTTTTCCTCATTGGAGATAAATTACGCGACCATTAGCGCTTATCCATCACTATTACTGAGTTTTTGAGGCGTAGCGAGAAATGAAACTAGAATACAACTCATGACACAACTGACAGACCACTTAATAAACTATCCAAATCCACCATTGTTTCAACAGCAAAAAAAAAAAAAATCCTCTTTTCTCAAATACAAAACATTACAAAAATCAACCAACCAAATAAACGATCAATATATATATATATTCAACATTTGAAACCAAATCAGTCTTACCAACCCAATCAAGGACTGTCTCAAGTCAGTGTAAGAAATGAAAAGACACGCTTAGAATATTTAATGTCACTATTTTTTGAATTAACCCCAAAAACTTTCTTAGGCAATTCAATGCGAGATAAAATATTTTTACTTTTATACACTGTCAAAATTTACATTTCATCCGCTTCTAAACCCGAAGTACATGAAATGTACTTTCGAATTACGATGTACGTGAAATGTACGCAGGAAGTACTCTACTAGCCCCGAACCTACACCAAATGCCGAGAGTAGTACTATTATACATCGGACATTAAATATACTTTCCGAGTACTCTTTTTACGGAAAGTACACAAAAAGTACAACGCAGCACGAGAAACTAGTAAAAATGTAAAACCAAAAATTAATTAATTTTGGGTTTAGTCCCGTTCCAACATACCGTACGAACTCTAAGGCTAGCCACACATAGGATCGTCTTCGACTGACGACTGACGACTTGGGTCTCGACGACTCAAACCGCGTGCGATTTTACATTGGTACAATGGGAGCCCCGCACATTGGAGCGACCGCGACTACCGTATATTCAGATATGCACATTTTATGTAAAGAAACGAATATATCAGTTTTTTCCCCTTGCCGGGTTCGAATCGACAATTTTATTAAAAAACATTTTTTAGGTGAAAGTTTTGTATTTGCATTTAAAAATATTATATTTAGAAGAAAATAATGATAACAAAAACATTTTAAAAAACTAATAATATATATACTGTATATATACGTATTGCGAGAGAGAGAGAGAGAGAGAGAGAGAGAGAGAGAGAGAGAGAGAGAGAGATCCACTGTAAACATGGTACTAGATTTAATAATTCCTACATCGATTTCCTTTTCGCATTCAGAAAAGCAGATCAACAACATCACGTGACTTCTAACACTAGGTTCACCGTCCGACAATAATCGACTTTTATGACCAAAATCATTATTATTATTATTATTATTATTATTATTACCATTATTATTCAGAGAAACTTAATTAATAATTAATGGAAGGAATTTAATGAAATAAAAGCAAGTTTTTTTTAAAATCTGAACCGGCATATTAATCAAATTAAAAAACATTTTTTCAGTTTTAAATTTTTCTGGCCAAGGTATAAACGCGGAAAGAAAACTTTCCCTATTTTTGAACGAAGTTTTTTAAACGAAGTTAATTAGATTCTATTTTTTTTTAATACCGAAATGAAGTTTTTAAACCTTAAGAAAATCAAAGGCGTATTAGCGTGAAAAGAAAATAGTTGATAATGATGAATTGGGTCTTTTCAAATTTTTCGGGATTTTTTTATTTTTTTATCTGGTATAAAGACATTTTTTTTCCCTTATATCGTGGTTACTTCTTTATACACCGCTTCCCATAGGATTAGCAAGATAAACGACGTGAGGTTTGGGTGGTAGTTGGATGGATGGCCTCCCTTGTTTGGGTTTCCCGTTAAGCTGTATATGTCCCCTCCGTAAGTCTCCTCTGTTATATGACAGCCCTGGCTGCTAATACGAAGACATTCGATTCATCAGCAGTTGGATGAATGCGTTCAAGATGATGTAGCGACTCGCGGTTCGGATTCCACGTTAATCTATAGGTCTTCTCAAATTATAGAGACATGGCTGCAAGTAGACAAAGGCAAGTATTATGCAATAAGTAATAACCTTTTTGTAAATGAAACTTTTTTGCGTTTCATTGCTTAAATTGCTAAAATTGCTTAAATAATAAAACAAATCTAAAAATATTTTTAGTGTCTTCATTTAGATAAAATGAAACACTTTTTGAAAATACATTTCTAAATACATTTCTCTCCTTTAGAACGAGTATCTTAATGGGTTTACCTCTTTGACCAGCCAGCTTGATGCTCCTATACTACTGTACTACCTTAGAATCACACTCCTGAAATGAGTCTGTCAGGTAACGGCATTAATTCCCATCAACGGAACTAACTCCGAACCTGAAATGCCAACACCAAAACGACAACGACAGCGGTAAACATGAAAGTATAAGCAATATCGCAGACAGCTGTCTATTAAGGTCTTAATAATTAATACAGCATGATCCAATGTATAAAATAGAGTTGCATTCTAAAATGATGAAAATGTCGGAAGGGAGATTTCAAGCCGTGAATGGAAAATATGGAATATACATCCAATTTAGATCTACATCTAGTCTATATCTACGTCTAATCTATATCTACATCTAATCTAGCTCTACATCCAATCTACATTTTAGTTGTCGCGTTTCCTCGAGAGAGAAAAATAAAGCAATTAAGTAAAATAGGAAGATTGAGAGAGAGAGAGAGAGAGAGAGAGAGAGAGAGAGAGAGAGAGAGAGAGCAGCCCTGTGCATCATTTTAAAACACATTTTCGCAGAGGTTCGTGGTCGAAAGACGCATTGCGTTTCATAATGTTTGTCTAACGTAAATCCCGTTAATTATAGTCGGTTCAGGCCAACTAAACTTCTTTCCCTTTATCACGTCGTAGTCATTTTAATTCGCCCCACCTTTAATTACCGTCTTTCAAAAGTTCAATTGAAAAAAAAATTGTATAAAATCTGTTTTGTTTTGGTCTTTTTTTCTCATCCGTTCAGCCTAATCAGACACACAAACCGAGTCACTGCAGTCAAACAGAATTCAGTATAGGGTAACAGTTAAAGTTTGCAGTACAGTACAAGCTATATATATATATATATATATATATATATATATATTCAATTTTTCATCTACTCAACCGGTCAACTCTGGAACAATCTTTCTTAGTTCATCTTTCTTCCTATCTACGTATGACCTTCAATCTTTCAAACGCAGAGTATCCAGGCATCTCGGAAACATTGACCTTGATTTCGATTCTCTTCTTCCTCTATGGGGGGGGGGGATGTTTTTGCGAACATTCGACCTTGGCCCCTCCTTCTTACATATTATATACGAGTGTAAGTATATATAAGAATCATTACTTTGGAAACCCCAATCATTACACAATGAAAATGAAAAGATTTATTGGCAGACTATAGTCCATATGACAAATATTATTAATACAATTACAGTTCACATACTAAGGATAGAAATATATACAGTTGATTAGAAATAATACAGTAATGTCCTGGTTAAGTGGAGCTACAGACAGACGTTTTCGTACCAAGAGGTCCATAGCTTAGAGGATAAAGGGCAGGACTCATGGATAGCTTGAATAATCGGGTTGGTTGATTTTTAGTTCTTTGCATCAGACTGTGTTGAGCACGTCTTGTTACCTCCGGGAAGCTCGGGACATTGCGGATAGCAAACATTTGCGAAGCTGAGCATCTCGGGGGTAATTTATGTAAGAGTCTAAGAGACCTGTTGTACAGCAAATTTACGGTTCTGCCAGAACCTTTTTTTATAGTTCACCCAGAGTTGTTGTCCGTAAATATTACTGCAGAAAGTACGAAAGAGAGTGTCTTTAGCTTCATTTGTACGGAATCGAAAGTTCCTTATAGTCATATTCGCATTAGCACAAAGGTTTCGAGATTGTTTTCTTATATCCGCGTCATCACTCAATGAGCTGGTAATAGTTTGACCCAATTACTTAATTAAACCCTTGTACTTCCTCAATTACTTCACCTTTCATTTTAAACCTAATATCAGCTGACTGTTTACAGCTTTTAGGATGAAAATGCATAACCTTAGATTTTGTAACATTAAAAAGAATATCATGTTTCTGCGAATACACTTCGCAGACTTTTAGTAGCCGATCCAGACCTTTAACAGAGGGACTTATTAAGACCATATCATCGGCATAAACTAAGTTATTTATCCTTGTGTTATCTATACAACATCCCGCTGTTGCCTCATTAAGTGAAGCAATTAATCGGTCAATATACACATTAAACAGCACAGGGAGAGCAAGGAGCCTTGTCTCATCCCGCAAGAGGAGCCAAAACATTCGGATAGTACATTGCCCCACCTAACGGTAAAAGATTGGTGGTGTAGTGAATACTCTTATTTTAGTTTCAAGATAAATGTTAATTTTACCGTCTTGAATTTCGGAATAGCTATAAATTCATTTTAAATTAGTTACCCATCATAATTCAATTGTAAACCACATTAATACTAATTTTATGTATACTGTATTATTTTTATTGTATGTAAACATAATTAATTATATATCACAATTGTCAGTTAATTATTTATATTCAAATAATTATTTTAATCTAATACCATGTCCATTTTGCAAATAAATAATAGAAATCCAAGGGTTATATTTTCCATCCTTGGTACTGTCGCAGTTTCGCCTAACGGACTCAATACGGCTAGTGAGTCCAGCGGCAGTGCTTATGGCTACATCATCCAGGTTAACCTATACCGGATAGATGCGCTACGGTCCCAAGCCGTAGCTTGCCTAGGCACGACGACGACGAAAACCAACAATTGGTGACCCCGGAGTTGGATTCCCCAATTTTACCCGAACGACTAGGACTAGACTGTAACGTCGTTCGTGCCCATCACCCCCTTCACCCGAGCGACTAGGACCAGACTGTAACGTCGCTCGTGCCCTCTGCCCCTCACCCCTGCCCGTGCGCTCTGTGCCTGCGCTCGTCTCAACCTCCACTCCTTCGTTGGTAACTTGTCGTCTTGCTTGTACGTCAGCAAGCATAGGAGAAGATGCCTGACGACGCTGGTGCCATCTCCCACTTGAGCGTAAAGCTCCCCGTCTTCTGGCCGGGTGATCCATTTATTTGGTTCCACCAAGTGGAATCACAATTCAACTTGGGAAGGATCACCGCTAGCAGGACAAAATACGATCATGTTTTATCCTCTCTACCAGCGAGCATCATCTCTGAAGTCCGTGACGTCATCGTGTCTACTTCCACGAGTGAGGACCCATACAACGATCTGAAGTCTGCCATCCTGTGCCGCACCACTGTCTCCGAGCGTGAGAAACTACATCAGTTAATCTCAAAAGAAGAACTTGGAGACCGTAAGCCCACTCAAATGCTGAGGGCTATGCAGTGCGCTCTAGGCGAACGCGCACAAACCTTCGATAAGGACATCTTTAGACAGTTGTTCTTGCAGAAACTTCCTCCATCAGCTCAGCGTGTCTTGGCCACTATGGATCCTGCTACTCCAGTTGATAAACTAGCAGAAACTGCCGACAAAGTAGTGGAGATTGACACAGCTCCGGTCAACAACGTGAACACACAATCGGAACTGGAGTTGAAAGTGGAAGAGTTAAGTCAACAACTCAACCACATTTGTTCTCTGCTACAAAATCAACGGCAAAGAAGCCATTCTCGGTCAAGATTTACGAAGAGGCATCGTTCGAGTTCCGGGAAGATCTGCTTCTACCACTCTAAATTTGGAAAGAAGGCTAGGAAGTGCATCTCCCCTTGCAATTTTTCGTCGGAAAAACCCCAGCAGCGAGTCCTAATGGCGTCTAGTACTCGCACTGCCAACCAGTTATTCATAAAGGACAGGAACTCTGGTGTCAATTTCTTGGTCGATACCGGAGCGTCAGTCAGTGTATTCCCTCAAAAATCTGGTCATACGCACTCGGAATCTCCGCCTCTATACGCTGCTAACGGTTCACGCATACCCACGTACGGTACTCAGTCGCGTGAACTAAACTTGGGCCTTCACCGATCCTTCAAGTGGATTTTCATCTGTGCTCAAGTGCAGCATCCCATAATCGGCGCTGACTTCCTCCAGCATTTCAAACTCCTGGTGGATCTTGACAAGCGACGCTTATGCGACCAGGCCACACTGCTTTCTGTTCTTGCCAAACAGGTTGCCCTTCCGGACGCCTCGAACTCTGCACTTTCCCTCGTTCCCCCTAATTCCATGTACCAGTGCCTTTTCCAGCGATATCCAGGAATTCTTCAACCGATGCAGATGGGTGATACCATTAAGCACACCATTACCCATCACATTACAACAAAAGGTCCCCCTGTGTTTGCAAAACCCAGACGTCTTGCCCCGGACAAACTGAAAGCTGCCAAATCGGAATTCCAGCTTATGATAGATCTTGGGATAATAAGACCTTCCAAAAGCAGTTGGTCCTCTCCCCTACACCTGGTCCAGAAGAAGTCAGGAGACTGGAGACCATGTGGGGATTACCGGTTTTTGAATTCGACAACCATCCCGGACCGATATCCGGTACCAAATGTCCAAGACTTTACTTCTCTTCTCCACGGCAAATCTATCTTCAGTAAAATAGACCTCGTTAAGGCTTTCCACCACATTCCCGTAGAGCCTTCGGATATTCCCAAGACTGCAGTTTGTACACCATTTGGGTTATTCGAATTTGTGAAGATGCCGTTCGGGCTACGGAATGCTGCGCAAACCTTTCAGAGGTTTATAGATGAGGTCACCAGAGGCTTAGACTTTGTTTATGCCTACATCGATGATTTGCTTGTGGCCAGCTCAACGGAAGAGGAACATAAGGAACATCTTTCACTCCTCTTTCAACGCTTAGAACAATACGGTGTTACTATTAATGCATCTAAGTGTGTGTTTGCACAGCCAACCTTGGAATTTCTTGGTCACACGATTTCGCAGCACGGAATTACCCCCCTTCAGGACAAGTGTGAAGTGATAAAAAATTACCCTATGCCAAATAATCAGCGTGAGTTACGTCGGTTTCTAGGTTTGGTAAATTATTACCACAAGTTCATTAAAAACTGTGCCAGTGTTCTTGCTCCTCTACACGCTATGATCACACACAAACGCAAGGTAACGAAATTGGTATGGTGTAGCGATAGTTTACAGGCGTTCGACAATGCCAAAAATGCCATCAATAGTGCATTGTCTCTGTCATTTCCTATCAGTGATGCCCCCCTAACTCTGACGGTCGATGCATCAGATGTTGCGATCGGTGGGGTGTTGGAACAAACCATTAACGGTCAACAAGCACCCATCGCGTTTTACTCGAAAAAGCTGCAGCCAGCCCAAACGCGTTATAGTGCTTTCGGACGTGAACTTCTTGCTATTTACTTAAACGTGAAGCATTTTCAACATTTCCTTGAAGGCCGAGAGTTTTGTGTTTTTACCGACCACAAACCTTTGGTCACTGTCTTCAATAAAAACAGCTGTAACCACTCTCCCAGAGTCATCAGGCAACTCGATTATATCTCGCAATTTACCACAGATATCCGCCACATCAAAGGTGTCTTGAACACTCCAGCGGATGCACTTCCAAGAATAGAGATTACTTCTGTTACCCTCAGCTCTACACTGTGGAATGCTATTGCACAGGATCAAGATAAGGATACGGAACTACAAGACCTGCTCAGAGAAGACTCCACTCACTCACTTTCCCTCAAGAAAATGAGTATGCCAGGATTGTCTGTGCCCCTCTATTGCGACGTATCAACAGCTGCTATTCGCCCTTATGTCCCTCCATGTCACAGACAAGCAGTCTTCACGGATCTTCATAAGCCCTCCCATCCTGGTATCCGTGCTTCGCAACACCTGGTTACCTCTCGCTTTGTTTGGCCCTCGATGCAGAAGGATGTCAAACATTGGACCAAAACGTGCCTTGCCTGCCAGCGTGCCAAAGTCCAAAGGCACACCAGGTCCCCCTTTGACGCATTTCCGCCCCCATCCCAGCGATTTGAGGTAATTCATGTAGACATTGTTGGCCCTCTTCCAGTGATTCAAGGCCAACGTTATCTGCTCACCTGTCTCGACCGCTTTTCCAGATGGTCTGAAGCCATCCCACTTCCTGATATCCAAGCGGACACTGTTGCAAGAGCCTTTCTTCATGGATGGGTATCAAGATTTGGATTGCCGACAAAAGTCATCACTGACCAAGGTCGCCAATTTGAGTCTTCGCTCTGGAAGAAGTTTACCAGCTTGTTGGGTACAGTACATGCGCATACCTGTGCGTATCATCCGCAAGCTAACGGCCTCGTCGAACGCTTCCATCGCCAGCTGAAGTCATCCCTTATGTGTCACGAAGACTCCCATTGGATGGATAAGCTTCCACTCGTGTTGCTTGGTATTGGCTCTGCATTTAAGAGTGATCTGAAGACTACAGCGGCTGAACTAGTCTATGGAACAACACTGCGGCTACCAGGTGGCTACTTCACTGCAGGGGATAAGTCATGTGATCCTACGGAATTCGCTCAAACACTTTCCTCTCACATGCAGTCCCTTCAGCCTGTTCCCCCTCGATTGACTAGCCAACAGAACATCTTTGTTTCCCCAGCCCTCCAGTCTTGTACCCACGTTTTCGTTCGTGTACCTGTCCCAGAACGGCCTCTCCAATGTCCATATGACGGGCCCTATGAAGTTCTCCGACGTACGCGCAAATCATTTCTCATCCAGCGCGGTTCCAAGGTCGACAAGGTTTCTATCGATCGTCTTAAGCCTGCGTTTTTGGAATCAACCTTAAGCGAGGTACATGTAGCTACCAAAAAGGTCCAGGGGAAATCTGTGTCGTTCGGAACTCTTTGAACTTCCTCTCTGGTGGGGGAGTGTGTAGTGAATACTCTTATTTTAGTTTCAAGATAAATGTTAATTTTACCGTCTTGAATTTCGGAATAGCTATAAATTCATTTTAAATTAGTTACCCATCATAATTCAATTGTAAACCACATTAATACTAATTTTATGTATACTGTATTATTTTATTGTATGTAAACATAATTAATTATATATCACAATTGTCAGTTAATTATTTATATTCAAATAATTATTTTAATCTAATACCATGTCCATTTTGCAAAAAATAATAGAAATCCAAGGGTTATATTTTCCATCCTTGGTACTGTCGCAATTTCGCCTAACGGACTCAATACGGCTAGTGAGATAATCACTGGTTGGCACTTAACCAGCGGCAGTGCTTATGGCTACATCATCCAGATTAACCTATACCGGATAGATGCGCTACGGTCCCAAGCCGTAGCTTGCCTAGGCCCAACGACGACGACGACGAAAACCAACAGTGGGAATACCAAAATTTCAATAAATTTAATATGTACATGGGAACCTTCCTGTCTCCTAGTTTTTTAAATAAAATATTGTGGTTCACTCTATCATATGCCTTACTTATATCTCGGAAACAGCTATAAATAGTTGAATTACTTTCAATGTATTTAGATATTGTTTCTTTAAGTACATAGATACACAGTTCAGTTGAGTGGGACCCTTTAAAACCAAACTGATTAGATGTCCATAAGAAATCATTTAATCGGAGTAACAAGAGTTTTTCTAGTAGTTTCGAGAAGCAGGAAGCGACAGCAATAGGCCTGTAATTATTGCTGGACAGAATGTCTCCATACTTATTTTTGACCAGGGGCAAGATATATACCCTCGTGAACTCTGCAGGGATATAGCTATGAGCAAGCATGGCTGATAGGAGCAATGATATATGCAGACTCTATATATAAATATATTATATATATTATATATATATATATATAAATATATAATGTAATATATATATATATATATATATATATATAATTATATATATATATATATATATATATATATTGGACAAAACCAAATGCATAATGAATAAGTTCGAAAAGAAAATGAATGAAATGAATCAAAATGAATAAATTTAAGAAGGATATAAAATTCTCACAACTATGTCTGCCATCCGAATTTCCTTGCAAGAAAATTAAGATTATCGTTTTCACAAACAGGGTTGCCTTGTATTTCTTAAGCTAATCACGAAACATTTCCAGGCTTCATATATATCGTTACAGTCTGTGAAAACAGCAACGTTCTTGGAAGGGAACGTTCTTGGAAGCTATTTATAGGCGCGATCTATAAGGGTAACAAACATAAAGGAAGAACGTTCCAATTTACCAACATTTTCACTGACATTGTTCAGAAATAGTACGATATATATACACACACACACACTACGTTTTAGGCTCCTAATTTGTAATTAACTGTAGCGATTCATGATTAAGTAATTGGACGAAACAATTATATAGTTTTTTTTGTTTTTTTTTATTATTTGAGAGTCTCTATTTGAGTTTTTGATCAACAAAGAAAAGAATAAACAAATCAGCTTTTCATTCTTTATAACAAAACAAATAAACGTTCATAGCGAATATTACGATAGCTTCAATTGAATGTGCAGTAATGCAGTGATTGAATTATTGGAATTAATGTTTATTATATTGAAAGACAAATACACGGTGGATTATTAACGAATTGTAAGATTAAGCTCGAATGAATTTCAGTATTGTTTACAGTTCATAGGAATTACAGGTAGGCCGAAGACCTGTTGAAAATAGCTGCTACATCTTCGAAGAACTCTGAGTGGTAATATCTGCCTGGACAGGCAGGAGAAATCTTCGTAAGGGTGACCCTTGTGATGCCATTCGAGAAGTATAAAGAGCACCGCTCCACACACACACACACACACACACACATACACACAAATATATATATTTGTGTGTGCGCGCGTGTGTGTGTGTGTGAGAGAGAGAGAGAGAGTTACAAGGAATTACAAGGAAAAGAAGTACCTCAAAAGGCCTTACGGCCCATACCGAGGAGGTACCAATGGCAACGGGTGCCAGGGAAATTTTCTACACACTCAAATAGTGTGCAAGATTTGGTCTAACCTTTTCTTGAAATGATCCACAGAGGAACTGTTCACAACTTCTGAAGGTAAACCGTTCCACGTGTCACAGATCTTATACGTAGAGTAATTCCCACACACATTAGTCCTAAACCGTTTCAAATCCAACTTCCAACCATTGTTGCGAGTTGGGTTATCATTTAAACTAAACATGCTTCTAAAATCGACATCGTTGA
Source organism: Bathynomus jamesi (assembly GCA_023014485.1). Classification (NCBI taxonomy): domain Eukaryota; kingdom Metazoa; phylum Arthropoda; class Malacostraca; order Isopoda; family Cirolanidae; genus Bathynomus; species Bathynomus jamesi. The sequence goes on from JAJOZX010004384.1 coordinate 393,681, forward strand.
ACCCGCGTAAGAGCTTGAAAACTTCGATCAGTTGACCGCGCAGCCTCCGAGTTTCCAGCGAAAACAAGTTCAGGGCGCGTAAGCGTCGATTGTAGCCCATATGCCTAACGTAAGGGATTAACTTTGTGGCCCTCGCCTGCACTCACTCTAGCCTCTCAATATCTTTCCTGAGGGTGGGTGACCAGAACTGCACAGCATACTCCAGGTGCGGCCGAACCAGGGAATTGTACAGAGAGAGCACAATCTCCTTGTTCCGAAACTGAAATTGCCTTCTGATATAACCCAACAGCTTCTGGGCTTTCTTTTCCACCTCTACGCACTGTTTGGTAAACTTAAGGTCGCTGCTAATTAGCACACCCAAGTCCTTTTCCAAATCAGTGGCCTCGATATTACTCCCCAACATCGAGTAGTCCGACTTGGGATTGGCGTAGCCAATGTGCATCACCTTGCATTTACCCAAGTTAAACGGCATTTGCCATTTTTCGGACCACTCTCCTATCCTACCTAGGTCCGCACGCAGTTGCTCGATCGCTTCGGGCGTCCCAACATTGGCCCCAAGCTTGGTGTCATCAGCCAATTTGGCGATCCGACTGACGATGCCACCGTCGATATAATTTATGTAAATGATAAACAACAGTGGCCCCAAAACGGAACCCTGAGGAACCCCACTAGTGACCGAGGCCCAACCCGAACTAACCCCTTTAATTACAACCCTCTGCCGCCTATTCTTCAGTTCAGTTTTCAATCCACCTACCTACTTCCCCACCGATACCCAGCGCGCGCACTTTCGCCATTAGCCGGCAGTGAGGTACCTTATCAAAGGCTTTCTGAAAGTCGAGATAAAGTATATCAATCACCATACTCTTATCATACTCACCCAACATGACGTGGAAAAACTCGAGCAAGTTGGTGAGACACGACCTATGCCGTCTAAACCCATGTTGGGAGTCCCCAAGTGAGACTAATGAGACGATAGTTCCCTGGACTTTCGTGATCCCCTTTCTTAAAGATAGGGGTCACGTTGGCTTCCCTCCAGTCACCAGGCACCTGGCCCGTCTCCAACGATTTGCTGAAGACTGTAGCCAGGTGGAGAGCCACCTGGTCGCGCACATCCCGCAACACTCTGGGGAGAAACTGGTCTGGCCCAGGAGCCTTAAACGCGCTCAGTTTGTCTATTCTATCGGCAACGACTGTCGCGGTACATCGAACACTATCCAGGCCAGCACCTTCGTGCCTGGCGCTTGGCTCGGGGATGACGCGGGTGTCCTCCCTGGTGAAGAGAGAGAGAGAGAGAGAGAGAGAGAGAGAGAGAGAGAGAGAGAGAGAGAGAGAGATAAATGACACAAAGCTGATTTGTGCTCTTTATACTTCTCATTTCATTTAATTTCATACGTAAATCCACAAGAAAAAAAACGAAATGTGTTCAATATGCAGTTTCATCACTAAGTAACCTTTTCAAGCGCTTTCAACCCTTTCATGCCTGAAGTATACCAAAAAGTTTGAAAAATCTGGTGCAAAAATCATCTCTAAATTACTAGGAGTGAAGATAACGTTCACATACGTCACCATACGGTAGGTAAACGTTAATAACGGAAATATTGTGCATAATTTTTTTAAATTTTTCTTGTGGACCTCATATATATATATATATATATATATATATATTACAAAAGTTACACAAATGACAGGCTAACAAAGACCCTAAAATCCACTCTCGGTTAATCCAAGAAGGACGTTAGAAAATAGAGCAAAAAAAAAAAAAGACAAACAAATGAAAATAAAGAATACTAAAATCTCATAACATGTTTACACTTATAAACGTGCGTAAAAGCTCCACACAGAAATAGCAGTAATAGTAAAGTATAGAGCAGAGAAAGCTCTTCTTCTTTCGTCAGGTACTGCAGACAGAAAACAGTGGTGAAAGAGATTTATAGGAAAGTAGGAAAAAGTATAATAAAACGAATAACTTCAGCGTTCATTCACACCATGCGTAAACTTATTTCTTGTATCTAGTTACGCATTTGCGGACAGCAGACATTAAAGGATAGCATGAAGACGCTAAACTACTTAATCTAATCTATACTATGTATTTTTTTAAGAATAAAAAAAATGTTTAATTATATGCAAGAAGTCATCATTTCATCGGCGCGTCATTTCTTCGATGAATAATGAGGGCACCGTGCTGAGAGACTGACTCTCCAAAATTAATTGTTTATATTGACATCTCCCGCATTGGAATTACTGATCCAGAGGCACCTCCAGCCGGACAGCACCCCCTACTTTAAGAACTCTTCACACAGTGTACAACATGAGTAATTCGTATTTTATTATATTTTACTATTTTTGTTTTTGTTTTTTACTATATTTTGCTACACATTTTTAGAACTAGAAAATAATGTTCTAAATAAATATCATCTTTGAAACTGAATATGTCTATTGGGAGATTTTGATTCCTAAGGTTTCCCATCATGTGAGAAATCCTAGTACTCTGAAACCAGACCCGGCCAGCGCCTCGTACTAAATTTATTGGCAAAAGTTACGTTACTACTTCTACTCTATTCTAACTAGCCGTCCCTGCAAGCAGATCCCTTTTTTGACGAAATAATATAGGAGTTACAAGGACAAGTGGAAGCCTCAAAGACCTTTTGATCCACTCGGGGAGGGGGGGGGGAGCAAAAGAAAGAAAAAAAAGAAGAGGAGGAGTGTTTTCTCAAAAATAATTTAATGTACTTATTATGAAGTTTGAATTCCAGCGAACAGTGTTTAACTTTCGATATTGTTTGAGACCGTCATCAGTCGTAAATTAAAAATGAATATATAAATATATAAATATAATTTTAAAATTACAGTTAAGTGAAGTAAAAATGTTGTTTAAAATTAATATAATAAATTCCAATATGAATTTACTGAGCGTTAATCACACATAATACAAATGAGACTCGAACCAAATATAAAATTGTATATATTATGATACAATAAAATAAATTCAAAACGGATCTAGGCCTATACAGTTTCGGAACAAAGTTAGAAATTCACCTACAAACATAAAATCTTTAAAAACACAAAAATTTGCTAATCAGTAATGACTGGCGTTTTTTTTGTTTTTTGTTTTTTGAAAATTTATTCCTGTCACTTCATCGAATAAATTCCCCACCAAAAAAATAATATAATTAGTTTGTAATTGTTTTAATGGTCTTTAGAAATAATGTTTGTGGGCAAACTTTTTTTTTTCTTTATCTGGAACTAAATTGTAGCAAAAAGTGAAATAATACAGAATTTGATCCGAAAATTAAAATGGGTGGTCGTTATTTTTGAAAATTATGTAATTATATTTGTGTCATGGAATTTTACGCGTTCGTTCGCATTTCAGTTATTTTTAAAGATGAAAATAATTCTATCGTATTTGTCAGTTTTTTTCAAATTAATTTAGAGTTTTTTAAATTAATTCCAAATTCAAATTGGCTGGAAATGATCTTCGCTTGAAATGAGTTTGGTTTGCTTCTGGTTCGAAAGACTATTCCAGCTTTGTTCTTATCAGCTTGTAAATGTAATTAGTTTATTGTCATACCAACATACAGTATACTGGCTCATTTACCAACTGTTTCTAAGTCGGGATACAGTGGATCATAAAGTATATAGGTATGGCCAGCGCATCCTGGCTTTGGTAACCGTTGGTACAAAAGACAGTTATCCCTGACAGACGAGAAATAACCACAGTTCATCTTCTTAAACTTAATAGAAAGTTTCAAAGTCTGGTTTTAAGTATGAATATGAAATAAATATCTATTTGAAGATGTCGAGCAGTATTTCCCAACTGGGGTGCCGCGGCACCCTGGAGTGTCGCAGGTGGCCCCTAGGGAGGGAGGAGGGCGGAGTGAAATTTCATGAAAATGACAAAGGTAACTAATTTAATGTTGGCAAGTTAACGATATGAGTGGATCTTAGGGTCTTTGTTAGTCTGTAACTCTGTAACTCTGTAACTCTGTAAAAGTTTGTAACTCTATAACTTAAAACTCTCGCGACTTATTACGTCCAAACGGAAACTTTATAAGCTAAGTTTGAAGTTACGTGGCGCTGCAGCTGGTGGGGTTGGGGCGGAGGAAGCATTGGATGTTGAACAGTGGGAGACAAAAATTCTCCCGGGCATCGCGAAAGAAAAATCGATGGCACTGGGGTGCCTTCAGGTAGAAAAGGTTGGGAACTACTGGTGTGTAGAGGAACAAAGATGACCTCCCCCCCCCCATAACCTCTCCATGAAATCGTAAAGTTCAACAGTATGCAGGTTTGTTGAATTCATTCGAGGTTTTTATTTTCATATGAAAATCCTTTTATCTTATAATTAATATGAGAGCCCAGTAAGGCCTAAAGCTTAAGGTTCAAACAACACAGGTAGAAATAAATAAATATGTTCTGTTAGAAAATTACTGTAATACTGTAAATTATAATACTGTAATATTTATTTTTAATTAATGAAGACAGCATTATTATTATTATTGAAGATCTGAGCTAAATATATAGGGTGTTTCTAAAGTTGCGCAACCCAATGTGTATATACTGTAGATATATTGGGTTGTGCGACTTTAGAAACACCCTGTATATTGGTTAGTTATTTTAAAAATATACGAACTTGCATAAAGTTGAACTGGAATAAAATCGATAACTATGGTGTATGTATATACCTTTGGTTAGCTTCCGCCCGAATTATTTATTCTGACGAAGGTCAAGCTTTTCACTCCACCTTAGACCTATAGTTTAACGTGGAATCCGAACCACCACGCCCCATCAGCAGCCCAGCGTCTTAACCACTAGGCCACCTAGGGTACCCATTTATCTACCAACCACTTTCTTTATTGTGTGGAAGGATGAACAGCTGGGTTTTGATATATATATATATATATATAGGGACGTAGAGAGGGGGGGCTACAGCACCCCCTTCCCGGAATAAAATCATAGGTTTGATATTTCTATGCATAAGTACGCCATGCCAAGTACCTTTCGCACATTTGTAATTATTGTAATGCTTTTATGAATGTGATTTTACTCATTCGTACACTTTATATATATATATATATATATAGATAGATAGATAGATAGAATACAGGGGCGTAGCCAGAATTTTTTTGTGAGGGGCTAAAAAAAAATATATTTATAACCTTTGGGTCAAAGCTTAATTGTATATATATATATATATATATATATAACTTTTTATTCAGATTTTCCAGAGATTCCATCATCGCCAGGTTGGTGTCAGAGACACACTATTTATTGGTTAATACTTTAAACGAAGCCTTTGGCGCTGTACAGTAAAAAAATGTACTTTCAAAGTCACCCAAAATTTAAAAGAAAAAGTTAACAAATCATCCATCAAAAATATCGTAGAATCTATTATTTTTTAAAAGAAGGAACTGTCATTTAAAAGTCCGGGTTCGCATGAAAATTCAAACAATTTTATTTTAGTTATGATAACTAATGGGCAATGCCTAGTTTACTTATTACACTAACAAAAAGTGTTTTTGTTATTTTAAAAAGGGGGAGAAAAAAAGATTGCACACCATCACTCGAAGCGACCCCACATTTAGGTCATCAAAACACCACGGAGAAATATATTTACGAAAGAATCTCTCCTTGGTGAAAACGCTTTTTTATTTTACCATTCAATATATTAAAAAAAAAAATGGAATTATCGTATAATACACAATAATTACGATATTAAGTTTTCTACGTGAACTTATACTATTTTTAAAGTTTTTATTACGCATTTTTGCATTATACTGTACGTGGGTAACAGTGCTGTAATGGTAATCTTTTTCTTGCCCATACGCTGCTCCCACCATTGGTCAACGAGGAAAGGGGAAGAGGGGGGGGGGGCGGTTTGATGCCTATCATAAAAAAAAAAATGCATATCACAGGAACTTGCGAAAGAAAAACAGTAAATATTTACACATTATATAAATAATATATCATTTTAAATAAAAAACGTGATAAACCTGCGTATGGCCAGGGCCCTACGCTTAGCTATACGGCATGCCCGAAATTTTAAGGTGGGGATACGCCATATGGCCGCGTATTTCCCCCTCCCCCCTCACAACATTACAGCACTGGTGGGTAACTGTTTTAGTTTGTAAAAAGATGGTAAAAAGATGTACACGTAATTAATAGCGTAACTGTAGTAGCGTAATGAATAATATCTATATATATACAGGGTGTCCAAGAAGTCCCTGGCAATTCTCTGTTTGGGTGCATACTTTGTCAAATTGCCAGGGACTTCCTGGACATTCATATATATATATATATATATATATATATATATATATATATATATATATATATATATATGTATATACTTTAAAATTCTTCTTTGAAATATCTGATAAAATTCAAGAGTGTCCTTCGACAGTACTTTAAAGTTTAGGTGACAATGAAAGGAAAAGTTATAAATACAGTAGAATGACAGTCCTTTATTACTATGTAAACATTCAAAGGACAGTTTCTAGAGAGTACTGCACTTTTAAAAAAAATGCTTACAGTCAACATTTCTAAAAAAATTTTGTTTACAATTTTCAAATAGGTCCAAAGCTAAACATGTGTTTACTTTCGTTTTACTAATGAGCACGGTTAGGGATTTAACACACTTGTAACGTGTTGGAATATGACCTAAATATGACTTTTATGATCTTTTACCGAAATATGACTAGAGGAAAATGGATAAAGAAAAATGATACTTCGCAACTTTAATAACGAAAGAAAAAAAAAACATTTTTCCAAGAACATTTTTCCAAACACCAAAAAAGCTAATATTAATAAATTTAACAATATTACATCTCCAGACTTAATGAGTGTATAGGGAACTCCTAACATACTTAAGTATATATGTATATATATATATATATATATATATATTATATATATATATGAAAATAACCACTAAGAAAAAAGGAAACACGGAATGGTGCTCAAGCGCTTTCGTCTAATGACATCGTCAGGAACACTGAGCACTATTCTGTTTCCTTTTGCCTTCGTGGTTATTTTTATCATAAATATTATTCATGTGTTACTTCCTGGATTTGGTTTTTTATTGGGGTTCTTTAACCTCCTTCGCAACATTTAAGGTCATATGACGGAGGGGACCTACAGCTTTACGTGGGATCCGAACCACGGGTCGCTACATAATCTGGGCGCGGAGGACGGTCTCCCATCCAACTACTACCCAGACTCAATGTCGTTTAACTTTGCTGATCTCGGGAGAACTCCGGGAAGCGGTGTTACGACATTGGCCACGACGTAGCCCTAACTTTCATGAAATAATTTTCATATACAGTATATATAATATATATATATACACAAACTAATCTCCCAAACTTCAGTATGAATTTATCGTTTCAGATTTAATCTTATTGAACTTTTGTTTTTCTTTTTTATTTTTATATAAAACCGATATATTTGATAACTAATTCTAACTTTAATGAAGTCCGTAATCCAACCAGCTTAAAAAAAATATGTATTTTAAATTGGTAATTATTTTTGTATTTCTCAATTAAAAACTTAAAAAAAAAAAAAAATTAATTGACTAAACAATATCAGCGCGATTTTGAGGACAAAATGAATTTTGATATTTGCGGTCACAGTATACAAGCAATAGTCTCTTCGTTTGTAGAAAAACAAAAAAATCATATCATTGAAAACTACATTTGTGATGCGTTTTTAAACGCTTTCATTTTATGTTCACTTGGGTTATTATTGGCGGTTCAAAGTATCATTTGTGAAAGTCAGAGGTGTAATACGTGTTTTATCAGTGAAACGTCTTTACGTCAATTCAATTTTTTTTTTTTTTTAGTTTTTACGGAAACAATAACAACGCAATTTTGAGGACAAAATGAATTTGATATTTGCGTTCACAGTATAAAAGAGATATAGTTTGTTCGTTTGTGAAAAACAAAAAAAAATCATATGGTCTTTTCCGTTTGGGGGCTAGCAGCGAATTTTAATGAAAATCGGTATACTAATTTGGTCACTGATTTCAAAAATACTTTTTTTTTGGAGAAATGAAAAACAACATGTTAGGGCACTTTAAATACTAATATGTTTTTAACTAGCTTAAACTAGTTACAGAGGATTGTGTTAAATTTAGCCAGAGTCAACAA
>JAJOZX010004385.1:0-10000 GCA_023014485.1 Bathynomus jamesi
TTTTCCCAGAAGAGTTCCTTGTTCCATGCACGGTCTGTGTTTAACATATAATTTTCTCAGGAAACCATTCTGAGTTTGTATATATATATATATATACACACACTGCCTTCTAAACACTATGTCGTAAAATCGCGATGAAATATGCGCAGTATTTGGACCTCTACTTTTTATTAATGACTTGGAAAGGGGTCTAAATAGTAAAACCTCAATTTACAGATGATACAAAATTGGGACAAAATGTGAGGTCTTTAACAGGGGCCTTGAAAATACAAAAGGACATTGATAAAGTACTTGGTTGGGCAGATAGATGGGAGATGAAAATTTATTTTAATATGCACCAAAAGCTGGTTTAAATTTACAATAATTATAATGCAGTAAATCATGTTAATCCAATTATTGAATTGTAGAAGGTGCGATTATATGAGTTGTGCCATAAAATCCAATTTTGTTTATAAATATCCATAGAAAACGATATTTATTGGGGTAAGCTAGCTAAACCTTAAAATCGCGCTATATTAATATTTTTTTGCATCAAAGTTTATGATACTTTGAGTATTTTTGATCATAGATATATCCCAATGTATATTTATTTCCATTAATTCGCCTAAATAAACAGAATGATATATTGGCATTTTATTTATTTCTTTTCGGTTGTACACGGAATTTAATTATATCAAATGGTTGGTATCTAAAGCGGATTTGTAAACCAGAATATGTTTTTTAATTGAATATTGCTATCTGGTAACTCAACCTGAACGAGTCAAATGACGGATTATTTCAGAATATATGCTTTAATTAAATAAATAGTACAAACTAGCGACTCAACCAGATACACCAAATGGTGGTGAGAGAGAGAAATAAACATGATCGAGTGTTGCAATTATCTTCACAAAATGATCAAATAAAAGAACTAATTCATCGCGTAGCACATTGTGGCAACTAATCTTGTACCCCGATATATATATGGGTTGTTGTTGGTGAGTAAGGCGGTGGTGGAGGTGGTTGGTGGGTTGTTGGTTGTTGGTTTCACCGCCAATCGTCTAAGTTTGGACGCTTGGTTGTAGCCTTCATATCGGACACGTGGTGTTAATGGGGTGAGCTCCTAAAAAGTCGTAGCCCTCATCTCCTGTTGATGGGGTGAGCTCCTAAAAGTCGTAGCCCTCATTTCACCATGTGCTGTTGATGGGACGAGTTCCTAAAAGTCTATACTTAGACGATTGTTGGTGATGCTTTTTTGTGTGGTGGTTGTGCTCGTATATATTTTGCTATTGGGGCTTTGCGTGCATCAGTTTGTGTGAGTGTGTGTGGTAATAGGGGGTTTATAGGCATATAGTCGGGGTGTGCATTTGTGTGCGCTTTGGGACGTATTTAGAGACCTTGCGGTCTATCAGGAGCTGGTAAGTAAGGCGTTGGTGGAGGTGGTTGGTGGGTTGTTGTGTATCACCCTGGTTGTGTATCGCCTGGTCTCGAGTGTGTGTGTGTGTGTGTGTGTGTGTGTGATAATAGGGGTTTTAATGGGCGTACAGTCGGTGAGTGTATGTGCGCATGTGTGCGCTTTTAATTAGTTCAAAGGTTATATACATCCCATTTATGCCTTCTAAGAGCCTTCTAAGCGAACTGGCGGATTAAGCCAGAATATGTGCTTTAATGAAATAAAGAGCGCAATCTGCCAACTCAGCCTTCTAAGCCAACTGGCTGATTAAGCCTTAACATATGCTTTAATTAAATAAATAAACGCAAACTGACAACTCAGCCTTCTAAGCCAACTGGCGGATTAAGTCAGAATATATGCTTTAATTAAATAAATAAACGCAAACTGGCAACTCAGCCAGATAAGCCAACTGGCCGTTTACGGGTCCTATAAGACAACGGCGGCTCGGCTGAAGTCTTAATATGCGCCTGGCAGTAGCCGGGCGAACACTTCTCTTCCTCTCTCTTAGGTTAGGTTCATTGCAGCTTGTGGAGATCCGCCTCCAAGTTGCAACATCTCCCTCCCCCATTTTGGGGATGCCTTGCAACAAAGGGGGTTGGGGGTTGGCACCAAGGGGAGTCGGGGTTCAAAGAAAGGGGTTGGGGTTTGCGACAAAACGCACAAAATGACTTCACAGAACTGTAAATATCGAGAGAACAAAATACGATATCAAGAAGCGGTAACCGTCTTTGGACACAGACTGAGTCACACTACAACATGCATCGCATGACGTGCATGCGCGTCATGTGATGCGCGCGCAGCATAACCAGTTCGGGAACTTTTTGAACACATCTCGTAAGTTTGGGTAAAACTTCTTTTCAGTACCAGCAGTAATTTTTCTGTCTGAAGAATGAATTTGGCTAATTGTGCAATAGGCTAATACTGCAAACAAGATGAATTTTGATACCTATGTATTATTTTATAAAACTAAAATTACGATACGTGTTTCCACTACATTGTTAATCTCGTACGGCCACTGCCATGAGTGACATCTGAGTCTTTGAATTATTGAACAATGAACTATTTTGGTCTTTAATTCCTGTAGCTCTCTAATTTGCACCTCCCAACTTCTCTTCCGCTTTCTCCCAATTGTCATAACTTTTTAACTCCTTAACACTCGCTCTCTCCAAACCTTTTTAACTCTTCACTTTCTTCCAATCACTTTGACTTTATAATTCTCAGTTTCTCCAAACCTCTAACTTTCTAACTCTCACCCTCTTCCAACCTCTATAACTCTGTAACTCTCTCCCTGTTTTTCAATAACTTTCCCATTCTTCCGCTGACTTTCTCAAGATCTTGCCTTCTTTTGACAATGGACCGATCATCCTCTTTACTGAGGCGTAGGAGTACGCTTCCCTTGTCTCGGGCGTGAGATTCAAAAGAAACTCCGATCCGCATTTCCTGATTCTGGTTTCTTTGTTGCTCGTAATGGTGGCGAAAGAACACCGTTCTTTCGCGGCCTGTTTTCTTCCTCGTCCTTTTATTTTCGCGCGTTAATGAGGTGTAAGGTTGGTGTTGCTATTTTTCACTCTCTTTTAACCCGATCAGCGCCGCAGTGAAAGTAAATCGAGAAAAGAATAAAAATAAAGAGTAAAGAAGAAAGACAAAGTTTTGTTGTGAAACAACGTTGATATACGATAAATGAATTAAGCAGAAATCTGAAGATATTGTTCAGAGATAAAAGAAACAAAGACATTCTTCAAAACAGACATCTTAGTTACAGTGGTTGAATTTATTTTTTGAAAATATATGGTTTTAATAAAGACTACAGAGTCCTTTCAAGGTATTGAATAATTACTGAAAAAAGTTTCTCTCCTATAAATTAATATAAAATTTAATATAAAATTTGAATAAATGATGTTTTATGTAATTAAAATGTAACGTCGGCAAGACAGAAAATAAAACCATTACAATTTTTTCAACTTTCTTAAAAATCAAAACCGGATATGAAATATTGCTACTCCAAATATTTCACGTCATCGACGCAAACAAGATTAAATTTAGTTCATTTAATTAGAATAAATCTGTTCTTGGCAACCGCCTTCAGCTATTACAGAATCAGTTCCCTGAAAAGAATATTATTTATCTCCCAAACCGGTCCCAGAGAAGGGTTACAAACGCACTGCAAATTAACGGCATCTTCGAAATACTGTACTTAGCGGTAAAAGTGTCTTTTAAATGGGAAATTCTGTAAGAAAATATAGTTTTCAAGCGTTTCAAATTTCAGTTTTGAACTGTTTGGGATAATGAACAGACTATTATTATTATTATGAGTAATAGTAGTAGTAGTAACAGTACGTGCATGTTGTAAATATGATTTATGCTTTACTTCTTGAGGGACTCATTCAGAGAAACCCTTTCCTTTGAGGGAGTCCCAATATATACATACTGTATTAGATTTTTCAGGAGTACAGAGTGAGCTGACGAAATACGTGTTTTTCTCATTTTCTTCTTTTTTATAAATACATTTTTCAAAATATTCAAGCAGTGCAAGCTAATAACGATACATATATATATATATATATATATATATATATACCGGGTAGGCCAAAAAAAACTAATACCCAACTTTTGAAAAAATATTGCGGCTCACAACTGGAGGGAGGTATCAGAATATGGTGCTCAATTGAAAGGCGGTCAAAGTCAGCAACTGATACTTTCAGATGACAGTCGGTTTCTCCATAAATAATTAATTTTCCTAATTTTTACACAAAATAATTAATTTATTTCCTTTTTCATTTCAAACCATCATTCTGCTATAGTTGGTGAACAAGTTATAACATAATGAAATACTCTTTGGAAGATGAAGCATTGATATTGAACCTGCGTAAGGAGAAACACTGGGGTGCAAAACGAATGAAGAAAGAGTTTCCAAATAAACGATGGACGCTACCTGGACTAAGAAAATCGATATCACAGGGCCGACCAAACAAAAAGAAGGAAGTGGAAGGCCAAAAACATCACGTACTGAGGAAAATATTGACACGGTTTCATCTATGATATGCAGTCAAGAAGAACGGCCCAACACCCACAAGTTCGTTAGAGAAATTTCAAAAACGTCTTGTATTTCTCGCTCTAGTGTTCGTTGTATAGTAAAAGATGAGCTGGGTCTTAAGTGTTTTAAAAGAGTCAAAGTTCATAAGCTATCTGCATCAAATAAGCAAGCAAGAGTTGAAAAATGTCGTGCTTTGTTAGATCGATTCCCAGACAGAGAAGTGTCGAAAATATGGTTCAGCGACGAGAAAACCTTTACGGTTGTTTCAACAATAAATACACAAAATGACCGAGTTTATGGAAGACAGGACAAAAAATCTATCAGTCTAGATCGACTTTGCAGGGAACGTCCACATTTTTCTCAAAAAGTCATGGTTTCCATCTTTATTTCAAAGTTAGGGAAGTCAGAGATTGTTTTTGTTGATCGAAATGCCAAAATCACTGCTGCTTATTACCAAGCAAAAATCCTTGATGCGGTACTGCTGTCGATAAGGGAGAAGTCAAGAAACAACTTTGTGATCCAGCAAGATGGTGCCACAAGCCATACAGCTCGCGCAACTCGGGAGTATCTTGACTGAAATATTTCGGATTATATTGAACCAGAATTCTGGCCGCCGAATAGCCCAGATCTAACTAAACTCATGCGATTATGCTCTCTGGGGTGCCTACAAGAATTGGTTTATAAAGGAAAGGAGATCAATTCCGTTGAAGATCTGAAGGAAAGTATTACTGCAGGCTATAGAAAAAATATCACAACGATTCACAAATGCTGCAATAGATCAATGGCGAGCAAGGTTGCAAGCGTGCATTGATAATGGAGGAGGGCACATTCCGTACAATCTTGGACTCAATTAGGTAACTGTATAGACACAGCAAATTACAAAATAATGGTTACAGTTAGCAAAAATCCAACTTCACAAGATACACCACGAAATTCTATACAAGACATATACTGTATATTGATTGTACAAATAACATTTGATAAAGGTAAAATTATATTGTTCAAAATCAGTGTAATAGTTTTTTGTAATAGTTTTTTTTAAGTTGAAACGTTAGTTGGTCTAAAAATGGAAGCTTAAGATCAACCTTCTGTTTCGGAACCGTGGACTGAATTATTTTGGGTGAATATTGGTTATTTAAAAATTTAGAAATTAGAGTCTCAAAAGTCAAAGTACAATAAAAATTATAGTATATAAGTATATAGAAAGTATATACATATATAAGTATATGGAAAATCAACTGCTACCCAACTCGGTACTCATTTTTTCAGCAATATTCCACTTAGTTTTAAGCTGGCTAGTATTAAAAGTCGTATTTTTAGAGCCTATCACCTTGGTTCAAGTTGGTCTTTATTTGACTTAGAAATTCAGTATCTTAAGAGATTTTTTAACTATAACTTTTATTGTACTTTGACTTTTGAGACTTTAATTTCTAAATTTTTAAATAACCTATATTCACACAAAATAATTCAGTCCACGGTTCCGAAACAGAAGGTTTATCTTAAGCTTCCATTTTTAGACCAACTAACTTTTCAACTTAAAGCTGTCCACTCTATTTTGGACAGACACTTCCCTCAATGCGACTTTATAATTATTAATTCTAATTCTAATTCTCTGCAATCCTTTTTTCGCCATAAAGATCACCTCCCCCTGTTTTTGAGATCCTTTGTTATTTATTTATATACATGTGCGACCTGTCAAAGTCGTTATGTGGGGCAGACTGCCCTACGGTTAAAACTTAGGATTTCGAAGCATTTGGGTTTTTCTTATCGAACTTCTCGCCTTCTTTCGACTCCTGAATCTTCTGCTATTCGGCATCATTCAGAGACCCATGACCACCCGTGCCCCCAGGACTCCTTTGCGATTTTGTCGTCTGCTTCTAATTCGCTTGATATTAAAATTTTAGAATCCCTTTTTATCAAGAAATTAAATCCAGAACTAAACGATAGCCTTTCCTCGATAAAATTACATACTTCCTAACCAACCAACACCTTTTTAACGCAACTAACGCACTAACAAGTTGTTTTTTCTTTCCTTTCTCTCCACTTGTCATTTGTAACTTTTACCATCCAGGTCAGTCCTTTTTAAATTTTTTTTAAATTTTAAACCTTTTGAACTTTTTAAATTTTTGAAATTTTTGAAATTTTAGTTTTTTGTTTTATTTTTACTTTTTTATTTTGTCTTATAATCCAGATAGTTTTTTTTAAACTTTAACTTTTTTAACTTTTTTGTATTGGATTTTATTATTGTACAGTATATTTGTCATTTGTATTTACTTTAGTTTTATGACTGTTTTTTAGATGCTTCTATTTAGTCACTGAAGATGGCCCCTGAGTGGACCGAAACGTTTGGCCAATAAATGTTGAGAGTCGTATCTCTTGTTTTCATATTCCTATTGAGAATAAGGTTCCTATCGTAACTATATATATATATATTAATGATGGGACGATATCTAAATTTCAATCGATGCCGATTCCGATTCCGATGCCAATAAAATGTCCCGATTCCGATTCTCAGTATTTTTATAGATAAGAGTTTACTTGGTGCTCTTCGGAAAACTATACCTATGTAGTCCTATTTTATTATTTGTAAGACTAACTATATAAAGTAATAGTATGGTAATATCACATTACAATCTAATTGATTAGGTTGTAAATATAAGAAACAAATATATCTGTTAGATTCAATCTTATTAAAGAAACATTTTAAAATTTTTTCCTTTAATAATTACAATTGAACTATAATTTGTAATCCTTTATTCCTTCTAAGCTTACAATGCAATTCTTACATTATTTAAACAAATTTCCCACCTTATTTAAAACAATTTTAGAAGGCTACTAAAGCAAATGAATAATGAAAACTAAGTTATAAATTAATTATTTATAATCAAAAGTCATCACCCTTAAATTATAATGTAAAAACATTAACATTTCTCCTGTTTCTGCAATCTGCATGCATTCTAAATACTAAATTTAAGTCTTGAATATTGAATATCAGAATATCAGTAATCAAATTGCAAATGAAAATTAAATTTGTGCTCTGAAAAGAAAAAGATAATTTAATTAATAATAAGTTCATTTTTGTCACTAAATGACAAAGAATCGTTGTAAGAATCGAAAGTCGTAACCAAATTCTTACGATTCCGATGCCGATGCCGATTCCTGAAAAACACTCGATTCTTCCGATTCTCGATTCCGATTCCGATTAATCGTCCCATCACTAAATTATATATATATCGTCATTCCCTGACGAGGTGTATTCATGAATACACGAAAGGCCTTGGAATCATTTTTTTTTTCCTTGTGGCTTACATCATTTTTACTGTATATATATATACCTTTCACAGGTTCCGCGCGATGGTTCCTCATTTCACGAAGGTCAAGCTTGTCGCCCCTCCTCTCGAGTTGGCCTGGTGAAGTAGTGAGTTGGTTTATTGTACTCTCCACCTCACATAGCCAGGTACGCCCGGCTCATCGGGGTTTTTCTGAGCCAGCCGTCTAATCTTCTTTTGAAGATATCCACTGCAACACCATTCATGTTCCTTAGGTCTTTGGGCAGCTGATTAAACAGTTTTGGTCCTCTCACAACAAAACTATTTTCTTTCAGGGTTAAGGATGTTCCCTGTCTCGCCTTTAATTTGGGAACACGACACAGGCTTCCTTTTCTACTTTCCACTGTGGTTTGGTGAGTTACAGGGTTCAGAGTAAGATTAGGGACTAGTTTCTCCATTATTTTCCAAGTGTAAATAATGGTGTATCTCTCTCTTCTCCTTTCCAGTGAATATAGGTTTACTTCGCGTAACCTTTCCCAGTAATTTAGTTCTTTGCACCCATTCATCTTGGCTGTGAAGCTTCTCTGAATCCCTTCTAGCTGTCTAATGACTTCTTTTTAATATGGCCATGTTAGGACCGAGCAGTATTCCAATTTGGGTATGATCAGTATTTTCAGTAGTGGAATCATTACATTCCTATCCCTTCGTTTAAAGGTTCTTAGTATCTGCCCAGTTATTCTCTTTGCTCTGTTTACTATTATCTTATTTTGTGTTTCAAATTTCGCATCATCAGTTATTACAACCCCTAAATCTTTTGCTCTAGAATTTCTCTGAATTTCTTGTCCATTTTAGGTCTTCTCTTTTTCCGTACTTTAACAGCTGAAATTTCTCCGTGTTAAACTTCATATCGT
This sequence comes from Bathynomus jamesi, assembly GCA_023014485.1. Lineage (NCBI taxonomy): Eukaryota > Metazoa > Arthropoda > Malacostraca > Isopoda > Cirolanidae > Bathynomus > Bathynomus jamesi. The sequence goes on from JAJOZX010004385.1 coordinate 8,647, forward strand.
TGTCTTCCGTCCACTTGTAGACTCTGTTCATGTCGGTTTGTAGAAATCCTATATCTTCTGGGTTTCTTACTTTTCTACTGATCTTTGTGTCATCGGCAAAGGATGTTACTGTGCTGTTTCTGGTAACGTCTTCATCTTTGTCAGTTAGCATGATTATGAAGAGTAGTGAACCTAATACTGTTCCTTGTGGTACTGAACTGAGGACCTCTGATTCTGATGAAGATACTCCTTGTACTGTAACGACTCGCCGCCTCACTAAGGAAGTTATATATCCATTTCCGTACTTTTCCTGTTCTTCCCATATATTTCAGTTTACGTATTATAATAACATGGTCACACTTGTCGAACGCTTTGGCAAAGTCTGTGTATATTACATCATAGTTTTCATTGCTTTCAAGTGCATCAATAATGTTGTAGTGTTCCATTAGTTGTGATAAGCTTGATCTGCCAGACCGAAACCCATGTTAGTTATCATTAAATATTTTCTGAGTTTCCAAAAAGTCAGATTTTTTGTCTAACTATTCTTTTAAATATTTTAATGAGATGAGATGTAAGCGACACTGGCATATAGTTTTTGGAACTCGGATCGATCTCCTCCTTTATATATTGGGACTATGTTCGCGCTGTTCAGGATGCCCGGTATTTCTCCCGTGTCTAGTGATCGTCTCTATATCCAATATAAGGGCTCAGTGATTGCATTCTTTTAGTTTTTGATCAGTGTGGCATTCCATTTATCCGGTCCTGCAGCTGTGTGCGCTTTTAGTTTCCTTATAGATTGTGTAATATCCTCTGTCGTAAAGTCAAAGTCCGTTATACTTTCCCTTTGTAGTTCTTCAAATAACGCGTTTCTATTGCATATCAGTTTGTCAGTTTTTGGGATACTGAAAGATGATTCGTACTGAGCTCTTAATATTTCAGATACTTCTGTTAGATCATCAGATAAAGCACTGTTCTCGTTTTTCAGAGGTCAGATAGTCGCATGGTTTTTCGACTTCCTTTTTGCAAAATTATAGACGTACTTTGAGTTTACCTTCATCACTTCTATAGCGGCGTCGTCTTCTTCTTTTCCTGTATGCTTCTCAATTAGTTCCTGTATGAAGTCATCGATACTCTGCAGTTTATCATTTAATATTTTTCTGATGTTATCTTTACAGTTACTTGATTTCGCAGTCACTCTTTCTCTTTTGGAACAATGACCTCTTTTTTCTCTCAAACCTGCTTCTCTTTCCTCTTTGTTGTATTTTTTGGACATGTCTTTCCACAATTTTCAGCGTCTTCTCCTCTAAAGTCACTAGCATCTCTTCCGTTGTCTTGGCCTCGAAAATGGTTTTCCAATCTCTTACTTCCATGCTGG
>JAJOZX010004385.1:17500-20000 GCA_023014485.1 Bathynomus jamesi
AGACATTGAGGAGCACCGTAATCGGGTCATGGCAGTCAAAGTAATCAACGACTGTGCTGAACGAGGAGTCAAACTGGCTACAGAGTTTAATGAGAAGCTCACAAAGTGAGGAAGAGAGACAACTGGCCTTTCAAATCATTGAAAATCAGAGAAAGGAGGTCCCTCAGCCACTGAAATCCCTATATTCTTAATCAATATATGTCTTAAATAGAATTTAAGTCGCTTTGTCTTAAAACATATTTTTCGTTCAGTGTTATATTTGCTCTAATTATCCATTAATGTAAAAGAAGTGCCATCTGAGGGGTGCCTTTTTATCATTCAAATAAAATGATATTTTGTCTATTTGTTTTTCTTCCTTTATATAAAAAAATAAAAGTGTGTGCGTTTATCAAAATTCAATTTGAAAAATTACCATATAATCGTGAAACGGTCTAATATACATATATATATATATATGTATATATATATATATATATATATATACATATATATAAGTTATATATACACACACACACATATATATATATATGCACATATATATATATATATATATATATATATATATATATATATATATACATATATATATATACACATATATATATACACATATATATATATATATATATATACACACACATATATATATATACACACACACATATACTGTATATATATATACACACACATTATATATATATATACACATATATATATATACATACATATATATATATATATATATATATATATATATATATATATATATATACACATATATATATATGTACACACATATATATATACATATATACATATATATATACATATATATAATAATGTTATAATGTTATAATGTTTCAGACCAACAAAGACCCTAGGATCCACTCATGGCTGGTCTACCTAACTGTATGTCCTCCGTGGTGGTGGAGGGGACCTACAATTTTACGTGGGTTCCGAACCACAAGAACATAAGAAACTTATTTAAAAACTGCGGGTAAATTGGCAACGACCAATTTTTACGAAACTAAATAATTATCAATTTAAAAATAATTAATTATCGGTTTAAAACTAAAGATAGAATCTCTCGGTCCAGAGGAGCAAGTCATAATAGACTACCATCCAAATATGTTACACTCTATATCTACAGGGTGGGCCGTAAGTTTCCATACATAGGAAAAATAAACATTTTTTTATGGACAACCATTTTTATTTATATAATATGCTCTACATGGTTGCCATTGTTTTGAAAACACATTTCAATACGTGTTCCCCACTGTTGATGAACACGCATTAGCACAGTTGACGTTATGCTTGTAATGGCGTTGGTGATACGTTCCTTTAGATGATTTATGTCTCGTATCTTTTCCTGATACACCATGGCCTTCAAGTGCCCCCAAAGATAGAAATCAAGGGGGGTGAGATCTGGGGATCTGGGAGGCCACTCCACAGGACCACGCCGACCAATCCAAGCATCCGGAAACTGCTGATCCAAATACCGACGCACGTGAAGACTATAATGAGGTGGAGCTCCATCTTGCTGGAAGTAAACTGGGAAGTTACCTTCCTCGTTTAGCAGGGATGGGAAAATCTCTTCTTGCAACATGTTAAGATACCTTTCGGCATTAAGATTTCCACTGACAAAATTGGTCCAATAATTCTGTCACCCCATATCCCGGCCCACACCATCACTTTACCGGCACCTTGCATCTTCGTCGGACTCAGCCAGTTAGGGTTAGCATTACTCCAATAACGTGTTTTGCCGATTAACCTCTCCATTGACGTAAAAATTTGCTTCATCAGTAAACAAGATCTTACGTCAAACGTATATTCTTAGGGTATCTGAAACATAAAAACAAACGTTTAATTTTTCCTATGTATGGAAACTTACGGCCCACCTGTATTATATAACGGACATGCAAATATATCAGATCCAAAGAATCCAGTCAATTTCATTACGGTATCCATCAAGTCACGGTCCATATCGATTGCGGACCAAGTCAAAATTTACAACCATATACATTATCAATTTAACAATAATTAATTATCGATTTAAAACTAAAGATAGAATCTCTCGATCCAGAGGATCAAGTCATAATAGACTACTATCTACAAATATGTTACACTCTATATCTATTATATAACGGACATGCAAATATATCAGATCCAAAGAATCCAGTCAATTTCATTATGGTATCCATTAAGTCACGGTTCATATCGATTGCGGACCAAGTCAAATTTACAACCATATACATTACAATATATACACTTACGAGGAAAAGTGTAGGTGTGGCTGTAAAGACTGTACAGTAATGTAGAAATGTGTGTGCACCATTATGGGTCTCCCATTTAAAGGTGTTTGTGGGGCAAGTGAAGATCATGAGTTTTTCAATACCTCACAGTACTATGGGGGGCACCGCTCGGCAGAGGAATCTCTTTAAATGGGGTGTGTAAGGACAGAGAGTATCCCCTAACCCAAGACGCTGCCTCCCTATATCCC
>JAJOZX010004385.1:25000-37500 GCA_023014485.1 Bathynomus jamesi
TATCTTTAGTTTTAAACCGATAATTAAAATAATTAATTATTTTTAAATTGATAATTATTTAGTTTCGTAAAAATTGGTCGTTTCCAATTTACCGGCAGTTTTTAAATAAGTTTCTTATGTTCTTGTGGTTCGGAACCCACGTAAAATTGTAGGTCCCCTCCGCCACCACGGAGGACATACACAATATACGATTACGAACACAGTTAGGTAGACCAGCCATGAGTGGATCCTAGGGTCTTTGTTGGTCTGAAACATTATAACATTACATTATAACATTATATATATATATACATATATATATATATATACATATATATATACATATATTTATACATACATATATATACATATATATATACATACATATATATACATATACATATATATACATATACATATATATATATATACATATACATATATATATATATATATATACATATACATATACATATATAATATATATACATTATACATATACATATATATATACACATATATATATATACATATATATATATATATATACATATATATATATATAAACATATACATATATATATATACATATATTTATATATATATGTAAAAATGAACCATAAATAATTCCCATATTCCTATATTATCTTATCCTTCATGTAATTCTTGTATTCATTTATATAGTCTCTGTATCCATTGTAAGAAAAAGTATCCATTTTAAAAATTCATGTGTTATATGGTTCATGTATTTATATAATTCTGTATATTCTTATATATTTAACTTTATATAATGCCTATACTCATATGTATGTACGTGTGTGTATTCATTTTTACATAAGGACCAAAATCGCCCAACGCGAGTTTGGATAAAATTTTTGATTGCTTTCTACTTTGCTAAATAATTGGTGACCTGTTGTTTTTTAAAATCTCATAATCATTTTTTTAGATTTCGCTTAATAAGGAATCCTGTTTAAGCTTTGCAATGTTCACATTTTGTATACACTCTCTTTCGTTATAAACAATGAGATCATGTCTTGCCTAAGCATTAAAATTGTACATCTTAAACCTTAAAATTTCACTCATATGCATATTTTAGTGTAAAGATGCATAGTCCGATTTCCACTTTTAGTTAACTTGGCAGATCATGATAACATCAGATCTGAAAAGTCGCGGTTTAAGATAAAAATATGGTTTCGTCTTCAAATATTTTGTTTACTCGTTCAAGCCTTACCACAGCTAAAAAATTTACTTATTTTTAAATATTGTGCAAAAATAATACAGCCTTCTTAGCATTTAATAATAATAATGTTAGCAGTTTTTGGGTATAAACCCATTAAAATTATTCCATTGTCATTCAGAAGCTAATTCAGAGGCTGAGCACTACCTGTACATTTTAGCAGTAAATTACAGTTGAAGCTAGTTTTTACCTTATCCTTCGAGCCTTGCTCTCTTCAGAAAAACTTAGAAAACTTTCCGGATACGCTATAAGAAGAATCCGGAACCTTCAGCATTTAGATTGCAAATCTACCAGAGTCCTCCGAGCCACTATAGAAGAACTCGGAGAGTAACATAGAAGAAAACCACTTCAAGTCACACATCCGTTGCTTGCCTCCTAACCAGAACCCCCGTCGATCCGAACCACCCCAGGGCCATAGACGGAGGGGTTAACAACTGGCGACCCTTTAACCAGGATCTTCACGACTCCAGGATTCTTCCAGTCTTCCAGACTCTGGAACCAGAACCAACACCCAGTTGACCGGCGTGTCACGACTTCTAGTTCGTCACATCCACCCTTGAACCGGTGCGTTACGACTCCAAGTTCTTCACGCCTACTTTTCATCTAGGAACAAGTGGCCAGCCAGACACGTCTTCAGGACACACCTCAAAGGATTTCGCCGTAGGAATCTTGTTAAGTACAAAACTTTTTTAAAATAATTTCTAAACATTTGAAAAGTCATTATTATTAACAATTAATATTTAGTATTGAGCCAGAATTAACAAAAAACACAGTGAACACTCAGACACCAGTGATACACTTTTTTATTGAAAACAGTATTGTCACAGTTATTTTCAGTTATTTTTACTATTCTAAGTATAGTATAATTTTATTTAATGTACCAAACATAGTATTACCATACCATCACGTACATTTGAGTGAAATTTTGTTTACATTTTTATTTTTGTTTGCAATCTTTTCAAATTTTCCCCGAGTTAGGCAAATTGTTGTGCATTATTTTTTTTAGATAGTGTAGTTAGGAAAACCCCTTAAGTGATCATTCCATGAATTAAGATCGGTCAAGCAGACCTAATTAGAACATTAATAAGTACCTTCACATATGAGCGATTCAGACGGTGCGCTTTCTGACATCGAAGAATTACCTACACCCATTTTTCCACCTACCCCGCGCCCTTCAAACATATTCCCAAACACACAAGTCAGTATGTCTCAGTCTCAAACCCCCGCCCCAGCATACATTAACTTAGGCAGATTAGTAAATCTTCCTCATACTGTTTTAATTTTTAAGGGGACCATAGATAATCGTTTTGTTGAACCGCGCGTAAGACCTTGGGTTGAGTCTTTAGAGCAACATTTCTTACGCGAGAATATTACCGATGATGATATAAAAATCAGAGAAGCAAAAAGATTTATTGACCCTAAAGAGGGAAATGCCCATGACACAGTCACTTACGTCCCATCAATTAGCGAAGCTATAACATGGGACGATTTTAAACAAAACCTATTAGAATTTTTTAAAGAAATAACCCTTGCACAACCCTTAGCCACATTAGAAGCAGTCTTCCAAGCTAAATGGAAGAAAGAGGAACACGAGGATTTAAACAATTTTATTACACGTACACACAAACTTGTAGGAGAAGCCCTCCGGGCCGCAGAAAATGCATGTGGCATAACTTTTACTTCGAAACAAAGAAATCTAATAGTAGCCACAACCATTTACCAAAACTACCCGGAGCGCCTAAAAAAAAGTTTCAGGAGTTTTTAAATGTTGACAAACCTGTCAGTGTAGCCATAAACAAAACACGGGAACATCACCCCGATTTAGCAAACCAAAACTACCGAAAGGGTAGAGAAACCCCTGTACAGTATATTCAGCAGCAGCCACACACCAATACCAACAGCAACAACAACAACAATATAAACCAAGGCAAATACAGGGAACACCCCAGAAACAAGCCCCCCAAACCCAGAATACACGCCCTCCTCCACAGTGTTTTAACTGTGATAGTTTCGGGCATATGATAAGTCAATGTAATTACCCCTCGTATTGCTCCCACTGTCACGAACATGGTCATCGCCGTGGCGATCGCCAAAAGTGTGCTGATAAAGCCCCTGCAGGGTATAGACCCCACTTTCAGAAACCAAACCAACCACGTCCCCAAAACGTATCCCAAAAGTCAACCAATCCCCAGAAACCAGTCCATTCCCAGCCTCAGTCGAACTACCAACCCAATAATCACGACCACAGGGTCACCCACACTCTTACCCCATGTATAAACCCCAATACAACCAGCAAGGTCAACTAGTTCGGTACGTAGAAGTACCCGGGGAGGAATCATTTTCCCCAGAGAACAGTTTTCAAGAACACCCTCAGCGTATGATATCCCGTAGAATATGATCCAGGTCCTCCCATAGAAGACCATGTGAGCCCTTTTTTAGACCCTACATTGGAGGCAGCAGTTCAACCTCCTCCCTCCTAAATTACAGTAGTAAGCCCAGATACGCACACAAACTCCCCATCAGGATAATAGGTGCGGACCTCTTAGATTTAATAATAAATTGTAGTACGGATAACCAAGATTTAACTGCTCTCCTAGATACAGGAGCACACGCGACGTTAATTAAGAAACAATGCGTAGATGAATTACTAGAGAGTACAAATTATAAATATGAACTTAAGGCACCATCCTGCCAACTTAGAGGAGTTACGGGCACACCCATACCCACATACGGAGAAATTGAGTTATATTTAGAAATTGGAAACGCGGTATACCCCGCGAAATGTTGTATAGTGGACACAGTCGCCACCTTTCAGACAGACATCCTACTAGGGATGGATTTTTTTAACCGGAATCAATGGGAGATTTACCCAGCCGGAAAGTTAGTAAAGTGTCGAAATAGGACACACCATCTCCGCGAGGATGACAGACAACTTAATGCTAATAGACTTAGCTCAGTTCAGATTTCCGAAAGAAATAGGAAACCCCCTCTACTTGATAGCAGATCAAGTCGGCCGGTTGCATCCAGAGGGACAACCGCTCCAGAAATCAGACCCCAGGGTAATCAGTTCCAGTTGTTGAATCCAGTTGGATCAACCCAGCAGTTTCCAGTCAGTCAGTTTCCAGTCAGTCAGTTTCCAGTCAGTCAGTTTCCAGTCAGTCAGTTTCCAGTCAGCCAGCTTCCAGTCAGCCAGTTTCCAGTCAGTCAGTTTCCAGTCAGCCAGCTTCAGTTCAGCCAATAAGGCAAATTTTAGTCGCCGAACCAGAATCAGATTCACAATTTTTCATATGCCCTACCGAGCATATAACAGTAGCACCTTATGAGAAGATTTGTTTCCTAGCAAAAGTAGTTAACAGTCAAGGAAAATTATTAGAGTCAGAGCGTACTCTGATTACAGAGAAAAGTAATTTCAAAAGAGATGTTCTTATTGCCCAAGTCCTTAGTCAGAGTCAGAATTCAGCTATCCCTGTTGTTTGTTTAAACAAAGGAGAAAGTCCTATAGAATTAACTTCAAATCAGAAAATAGGAACTGTTTCCACAGTAGAATAGATTCAGATTTCCCCATCAGTACGATAAATCGTGTTTCCAGTTCCTTAGAATTAAAGCCTTCAATATTAAAAGAAGAATATAAGAAATGTCTGAAGCACTCCCTTCAGGAGTCACCAGCTTTACAGGATCCCAAACTAATGGAATCACTTCTCGATTTCCTGATAAGAAATAAAGATGTGATTGCCCTAACCGGAGATCCTCTGGGCCGAACTAATTTGGTCCCTTTTGAAATCAAGTTGGAACCCAATTCCAAACCCATTTTCATTCCTCCCTATCGGGTTCCACATTCTCAGTTAGTCACTATTGAGGAACACATCAAGGACATGTTGGAGCAGGATGTCATTCAGCCTTCAGCTAGTCCCTGGTCCGCTCCTATGATTCTCGTCTCCAAAAAGGACGGAACATCTCGCCCTTGTATAGATTTTAGACGCCTGAATAACATTACCATCCCAGACCGTTTCCCGATTCCAAACATGCAGGAAACAATTCTGAACGTAGGGAAAGCGAACTTTTTTTCATCCCTCGATTTAGCATCAGGTTATTGGCAAATGGAGGTCAGTCCCGAATCTCGGGCATTGACTGCTTTCTCCACTAACCGAGGCCATTACGAATTCCAGGTTTTACCTTTCGGAGTCCGAAATGGGCCTGCTAATTTCTCTAGGTTGATGAATATAGTCCTTTCCGACCTATTAGGTGTCGAAGCTCTCGTGTATCTTGACGATATTATCGTCTATAGTTCGGACATAAAAACACACTTTCAACGCCTTCATAATGTGCTATCACACTTGAGAAAAGCACACCTTAAACTGAAGCTTGCAAAGTGCAATTTTTTACAAGAATCCCTGGTATACCTAGGATTCCTACTCTCGTCCACAGGAATTAAACCTGATCCAGCCAAACTCGAAGCCCTGGAAAGGTACCCTGTACCCAAGACCATCGACGACGCCCGTGCATTTATTGGTTTTGTCGGATTCTATCGGAACTTTATCCCCCAATTTTCGAATATTGCTAAACCCATTACTAATTTGTTCCAGAAAAATTCGAAATTTAACTGGGAATCCGATCACCAACATGCCTTTGAAACTTTAATTAATAAACTAACCTGTCATCCCATTTTACAATATCCTGATTACACAAGACCCTTCATCATAGCCACAGATGCTTCCTCCTATGGACTAGGAGCCGTCCTGTTACAGGACGTAGACGGTGTGGAATTACCCATTGCTTATGCCAGTCAACTTCTCTCTGCACCTCAACGGAATTATTCCACTACGGACCGAGAGGCCCTAGCGGTATATTGGGCTTTGAAAAAATTCCGAAATATCGTCTATGGCTACGATGTAACCATCAAGACTGATCATAAGCCACTCACGTACCTCTTCAAGGACAAGCTACTTGAAGGACGATTGAGTAGATGGGCTCTGTTGATTCAGGATTTTGCAGCGAAAATCGTATACAAACCGGGAAAACTGCAAGTTATTCCAGACGGATTGTCGAGACTCAAGCCCGACGCCCGAGTGAATAAAATAGGACTTCTTCCTGTGTTCGACTACGAGTGTCTGCAATACTCCCAACAACAGGACCAACACACCCAAAACCTTCGGGCGCGCCTGGAACAAAAGGAACCATCGAAGGTAAAAGAACAGTACAACCTCAAAGATGGGCTCGTACATTTCAGGAACGAAGATGGAAACGACCTCGTGGAGATACCAAAGGATCTCGTTGATATAGCCATTGGACTTTGTCACGACTCACCTTTTTATGGACACATGGGGCCGGATCGCACCATCAAAAGTCTTTTGGAGCGATACCATTTTCCCGAGATGAACAGAACGGTACATGAATACATCGCCGAATGTCCGTCGTGTTTAAAGCATAAGGGCAACGTACCATCCACCGCTCCAATGCATAAATATCCAGTATGCCAGAGGCCCTGGCAAAGAACTGGAATGGATATACTGGGACCATTTCCCAAAACATCAAAGGGAAATCAGTACATCATTGTGTTTACGGACCACTTCTCGCGTTACAGCGAAGTAGCCGCCATTCCAGACCAGACCTCGGAAACTGTGGCAAGAGCCCTAGTGGAACGCGTCATCCAAAACCATACCACTCCTTCCATCCTAATCTCGGATAACGCCCTTAGTTTCACTTCCAAACTGTTCGAGTCACTCTGTAACATGTGTAGAATTAAAAATACACACATTGTGGCATACCATCCGCAGGCAAACGGCTTAGTGGAAAGGCACAATCGAAAGATCTTGGAAGCCCTGCGCCACGTTGTCGATGCATCCTCCCGTACATGGGATGATTCCCTTCCCATGGTACAAACAGCCATCAACAATGGCTATAATGTGTCCATCGGGGACACCCCTCATTTCGTTCTCTATCACTACGACAAGCGTCTACCTTTTGATTTGCCCGACCAAACCGACCCGGCAGTCCTAACATCTTCCGAAATGGCAGAAGCAAATCAGCAACTAGCTGAACGATCTTTCAAGATTTTTGACATAATCCGCTATGCCCTCGACCAACGAAACCAACAGATGGAGCAAGAGCAACATAGGCGTCATCCCCGTCAACGGACTATAATCGTGGTATGCGATGTTATCTGAAGAGCGTGAAACCGCCAGGGGCTCATCGCAAATTATACCCAAAATGGGATGGCCCATATAGGATTATGAAAGACCTCGGAAAAAATCGTTATGAAATCCTCGACCTCCGGGATCATTCCAAACTAAAGATCATTCACGCTGACAATTTGAAGATAGCTTCCGACAACACCTTCCCAAAAAACAGCTGCCAGGCGTTCGAGCCGCCTATCCTTCAAAAGGTCAAGATATTAACAAATCGGGCAGGGATCAAAAAACTGAAGTAGTCACCGCGGGAACCGCTACCCATGACGAAGATTGGTACCTCGTAATACCACCATTACTCGAGGCAATCTCTGAACAAGAGGAGGCCCCAGAGCCAAGCGTCCCATCGGACCCAGACCCTGGAGAAACCCCTTCGAGAGATCACTCAGTGGAACTCCACCATCTCCACCATCTCCTCTGTCACCACCCTCGCCGATTGATGATCGACGCACGGACCCTACATACCGCCCGCAAATGCATCACCCACGTGAACTAGAACCTTCACATAAGAAACGAACCCGCTCAGAATCCGAGCTCAACGGTCGACCCCCATTGCCACCAAAACGAGGCCGACCCCTTCGCCCACCAACACAAGTATCCACACAAGTATCCACACAACTACCCCCAGCTCCGTATAACTTAAGGCGTAGAAATGAATAAAATTGTCCCCCTTATAATTTTCCAAATTATTTACTCTTGTAGACCTAGCATTAAAATTTCTACCGGAGTTGTTATAGAAAAACTTGCAGAAGGTAAATTTTTGAAAGGGCATGCAGACCTTTATATAAATTTGCAACCCCCTGCTAGAATTAAAATCAATCTCCTTCAGATACAAACCCAATTAAAACGTTTGAAAGTAAAGTCCAAATTCTTTCCAAGGAAAAGATCAGATTAGTCGCGTTCTGTTAGAAAATACCCTCGAAAATATTCAAACTACAGCACGCGCCCTATCAGAAATATTAGCCTTACCATGGATACAAACTGAAACAAAAATTCGAAAACTTTAACCAAAGAAGTAAAAGGGGACTGATAGATATAGGAGGGAAACTGTTCAAAGGTTTATTCGGATTAGCAACCGAAGAAGATATTAAAAGATTGAACTTAAATTGAATCTCTTCGCGCGAATCGACAATATAATGGACACATGTTAGAACAAACTATTAGGTCATTACACGAAAACAATCGCTTCCTCACTCCCTTTCGGACAGATTCACATACCTTGAATCCATGTTAGCTCAATACAAAGAACAAAACGATATCTAGAATTAATAGAATAATGAACTACAAGTAACCCTAATCGATAAATACTTACAACGAATAACTACGATTCATTCCAAGGTTTTGCGTGCAACCCAGCTAGCCCATGGAAAAATCACTCTTTCCACCCTAATACCATGGGAAATACTCCAGTCCTTGATTCACACCGCCCAGTCACAATTAAAATTATCACCCATATTCCCACTCAACCACACTAATTACCCTCAATTTCTAGAATACACCTGGACTGTACATGGACCACGCCCCTACACATACCTCATAATTATACCATTTTTCGATTTCCTCACTTATGACGTATATAATTTCACCCTTTCCCAACACCCTACCAAAATAACTCTAATGTCTATCGATTGTATTTACCCACCGTACCACCTTACCTTTTCCTCACCAAAGATCTATCAGCTTATTCTATGATGTCAGATAGCGACGTCCGGCATTGCCGATTCCCGCAACCAAATAAACAACTCATCTGCCCTCCACTCAAACCAGTTATTCTTCCCACTACTAGGTCTTGCTTTGTCGATTTAATTCGTGACCGGCATGCCCCCGTATGTTCATTTAAAAAATTTCATTCCCCTAAAACCATCCAACTACGAATTGGACCAGACATCTGGGTTTCCTTCGCGAACAGGACTGCCGCTACCCTCGAGTGTCCATCGAATTATTCCCTCATTACAATCCCTATGTTATTCGGCTACCAATTGGTTGCTCCTTGCGTTCAAAAGCCCTCCAAATATACAACCCGTATAAGGTTACCCTTAATAACTCATACCCATTTCCGTCGCAAATTAAATTTAAACCCGTCATAGAGATCTTAAATCTCTCCATAAAACCTGTAACCATCCTACCCGAACTACATGCCCCTGAATGGAATGATCAATTGAGCCGGTTTAAAATTTCGGATGATAACCAAAACAACCTCTTACAAATACTACAACCGGTAACCATTTTCTCAACATCTGCCGTTAGTATCATTATTGTATGTGCTATTATCCTCGGTATATTTGTGTGAAAAGATCATTCTGGGAACAAAGAAAACCAGTGACACGGAACATGAAACTATTTATGCACGACCAAGAGTGCGTACCCAGACCACGTGAACTAGACTTAACCACCCGACTTATGTTGTATATATAAATCTGTATTATAAAACCAATAGTTATCATCTAGTTAGCTTAGTTAGGATGTTACGTTATTATATTAATATCATTCTAGAGGGAAGAGCCCTGTAAAAATGAACCATAAATAATTCCCATATTCCTATATTATCTTATCCTTCATGTAATTCTTGTATTCATTTATATATGTATCCATTGTAAGAAAAAGTATCCATTTTAAAATTCATGTTTATATATTCTATTATATATTTAACTTTATATAATGCCTATACTCATATGTATGTACGTGTGTGTATTCATTTTTACATAAGGACCAAAATCGCCCAACGCGAGTTTGGATAAAATTTTGATTCACTTTCTACTTTGCTAAATAATTGGTGACCTGTTGTTTTTTAAAATCTCATAATCATTTTTTTAGATTTCGCTTAATAAGGAATCCTGTTAAGCTTTGCAATGTTCACATTTTGTATACACTCTCTTTCGTTATAAACAATGAGATCATGTCTTGCCTAAGCATTAAAATTGTACATCTTAAACCTTAAAATTTCACTCATATGCATATTTTAGTGTAAAGATGCATAGTCCGATTTCCACTTTTAGTTAACTTGGCAGATCATGATAACATCAGATCTGAAAAGTCGCGGTTTAAGATAAAAATATGGTTTCGTCTTCAAATATTTTGTTTACTCGTTCAAGCCTTACCACAGCTAAAAAATTTACTTATTTTTAAATATTGTGCAAAAATAATACAGCCTTCTTAGCATTTAATAATAATAATGTTAGCAGTTTTTGGGTATATAAACCCATTCAAATTATCCATTGTCATTCAGAAGCTAATTCAGAGGCTGAGCACTACCTGTATTTTAGCAGTAAATTACAGTTGAAGCTAGTTTTTATTATCCTTCGAGCCTTGCTCTCTTCAGAAAAACTTAGAAAAACCACTTCAAGTCACACATCCGTTGCTTGCCTCCTAAACCAGAACCCCCGTCGATCAGAACCACACCAGGGCCATAGACGGAGGGGTTAACATATACATATATATATATATACATATATATATATACATATATATAATATATATTATATATATATATATATATATATATATATATACATATATACATATATATATATATATATACTGTATATACATATATATATATATACATATATATATACATATACACATATATATATACATATACATATATACATATATATACATATACAGATGCATTTAACTGCAATGACCACGCAGTATATAAATGAATAGAAACGACATAAGTATTAAGGAACGTTTCTGCACACGAGGAAGAGAAATCACGAATAAATATACATATACATATATATATATATATACATATTTACTTACTTTTGTTTACTTTTGTTGAGTTTGAACGACGGTTCAGGATCGGCCTGCGGTCGACCCCTCTGCAGCATCCCGCCTCATTTGCGGGACTTGCTGAAGGAGGGAATTGCTCTCTGATCGCCTCCTGCCCTCGTAGCCAGCCACGCATGGCTGGTCAGGGACTTTGCACAAGAATCTGTCCAGCTGGTTCAAGAAGTTATTCAGGTTGGTGTGCTGGAGATTCCTCACTTCTTTTGGAAGGACATTGAAAAGCTTTGGGCCCCGTATTCTGAGGGTATTTTCCATCCTCGTTTTCATGGCTCCTTGTCCCACCGCAGCTGGGACCGTACAAAATCTGCCTCTTCTCTCATTCCAGTTTCTTTCTATTTCATTTCTTGGGTTAGGGACAGAGCCCTCAAGTATGTTCCATATGTATATTATTGTGTACCGCTCTCGCCTTCTTTCAAGAGAGTAGAGTTCCAGGGATTGTAGTCGAGACCAGTAGTCTTCACCTTCCGTTTCCTCTATCTTAGACGTAAAAGTCCTTTGTATAGCTTCAATGCTCGCAATGTCTCTTTTTCTGTGTGGGCTTGTGAGTACTGAGCAATATTCAATTATTGGTAGGACTAGACTCTTCCATAATTTGAGCATGATGTTTGCTTTTCTGCTGCGGAAGCTCCTCCAGATGATTCCCATTATTTTTCTAGCCGTTGTGATTTTGATTTTATAGTGCTCTCTGAATTCTGCATCCGACGACATTATTACTCCAAGATCCCTGACTTGTGGATTTGGTGTTATCTGTTTGGCTTGCGGAGTTTTGTACCCTTTTTTCTGTAGCTCTTTGTTATTACCATATCTTAGAAGTTGGAATTTTTCTTCGTTGAACTTCATATTGTTGTCTTCTGCCCACTGGAATAATGTTTCAATGTCGTTTTGTAGTTTTCTTATGTCATCTTCGTTCAATATTTCCTTACATATCTTCGTGTCATCTGCGAAGCATGATACAATACTGTCCTTAATATCTGCATCAATATCTGCAATCATTATTATGAACAGCAAGGGAGCTAATACTGTCCCTAGTGGGATATATATATATATACATACATATATATATATATATATACATATACATATATATATACATATATATATATATATACATATACATATATATATACATATACATATATATCATATATATATACATATATATAAAATATATATATATATACATACATATATATATATACATATATACATATATATATATATATACATATATACATATATATGTATATATATACATATATACATATATACATATATACATATATATATACATATATATACCTATA
>JAJOZX010004385.1:42500-52500 GCA_023014485.1 Bathynomus jamesi
AGAGATTCTATCTTTAGTTTTAAATCGATAATTAATGTTTTAAATTGATAATTATTTAGTTTCGTAAAAATTGGTCGTTGCCAATTTACCGGCAGTTTTTACATAAATTTCTTATGTTCTTGTGGTTCGGAACCCACGTAAAGTTGTAGGTCCCCTCCCCCACCACGGAGGACATACACAATACACGAACACAGTTAGGTGGACCAGCCATGAGTGGATCCTAGGGTCTTTGTTGGTCTGAAACATTATAACATTACAACATTATTATATATACATATATATATATATACCTATACATATATACATATATATATATACATATATATATTATACACATATATATATATACATATATATATATATATATATATATATATATATATATATATTT
Organism: Bathynomus jamesi; assembly: GCA_023014485.1. Taxonomy (NCBI): domain Eukaryota; kingdom Metazoa; phylum Arthropoda; class Malacostraca; order Isopoda; family Cirolanidae; genus Bathynomus; species Bathynomus jamesi. The sequence goes on from JAJOZX010004385.1 coordinate 42,892, forward strand.
GTTATAATGTTATAATGTTTCAGACCAACAAAGCCCCTAGGATCCACTCATGGCTGGTCTACCTGTGTTCGTAATTGTGTATGTCCTCCGTGGTGGCGGAGGGGACCTACAATTTTACGTGGGTTCCGAACCACAAGAACATAAGAAAGTTATGTAACAACTTCCTGTACACTGTGGACATTGGCAACGACCAATTTAGCAAAACTAATTAATTATCGATTTAAAACTAAAGATAGAATCTCTGGCTCCAGAGGATCACGTCATAATAGACTACTATCCACAAATATGTTACACTCTATATCTATTTATAACCGACATGCAAATATATCAGATCCAGAGAATCCAGTCAATTTCATTACGGTATCCCTCAATGCTACTACCTTGTCACGAAAAATAAGTCACGGTCCATATCGATTGTGGACCAAGTCAAAATTTACAACCATATACATTACAATATATATACTTAGGAGGAAAAGTGTAGGTGTGGCTGTAAAGACTGTAGTAATGTAGAAATGTGTGTGCACCCATCTTGGGTCTCCCATTTAAAGGTGTTTGTGGGGCAAGTGAAGATCATGAGTTTTTCAATACCTCACAGTACTATGGGGGGCACCGCAGAGCAGAGGAATCTCTTTAAATGGGGTGTGTAAGGACAGAGAGTATCCCCTAACCCAAGACGCTGCCTCCCTATATCCCACAACACTTGTGTTGAGCTGTGGGATCTATCCCCACAAAGCCTTAATTTTACTACCTTAAACTATACCCAATCTATCAACATATGCGTCTAGTCGATTTTTAAACATGTTTATAGACGTGCTACTAATTACTTCTACCGGCAAACTATTCCAGCTATTTACTATTCTATGCGTAAAAAAGTTTTTGGCAACTGCTGTCACGAACCTTCTACTTGTCAACTTACACCCGTTATTTCTAGTCCTATTATATTGAGAAATTTCGAAAAAGCTCTCTCTATCTACGTTATCGAACCCATTCATAATTTTGAAAACCTGGATTAGATCACCCCTTAACCTCCTAGTCTCGAGTGTTGTCAATTTTAACTCCTTAAGCCTATCCTCGTACGACTTTGACCTAAGCGACGGAATCATCTTAGTTGCTCGTCTTTGAACTCTTTCGATTTTGTCTATATCTTTGCGCATATGCGGATTCCAAAATTGGACCGCGTACTCCAAATGGGGTCTAACTAATGATTTATAAAGTGGAACTATAATATCGCGCGATTTGTACTCAAAATTTCGAGCTATAAAACCTAGCACTTTGTTCGCCTTATTGACCGCTGCTGTACTTTGTTTCGCTACTTTTAAATCACTAGTGACTATAACTCCTAAATCTTTTTCCTGCTCTACGCTTGTTAAATCTTTCCCTGACATACTATACGCAAAATTACCGTTACGCGAACATATATGCAAAATTTTGCACTTATCCACGTTAAATCTCATTTGCCATGTGACTGACCAATCAACGATTTTATTCAGATCTTCCTGAATTTTACCTCTATCTTTCTCATTAATCGCCCTACCACCCAGCTTCGTGTCATCCGCAAACTTTGAAACTGTACCGACTAGGCCGACATCTAAATCGTTAATATATATAAGAAAAAGCAAGGGGCCCAATACAGAACCCTGAGGAACGCCACTCGCTACATTAGCCCAACACGACTCCGCTCCATCAACGACCACCCTCTGTTTCCTACCTCGCAACCACTTTTCTAGCCAATTTATTACTACACCCCTGATTCCATGAGCCTTAGTTTTTTCAATGAGTCTTTTGTGCGGCACGGTGTCAAACGCTTTTTGAAAATCTAAATACACTACATCAACCGCCCGATGTCTATCGTAAACGTCAACCACGCTTTGGAAAAATTCTAAAAGATTAGTTAAGCAAGATTTGTTTTCACCTAAATCCGTGCTGCGTATTTGTAACTAGCTTATGGAATTCTAAGTGTTCGACTATACGATCCCTAATTATTGATTCCAGTAGCTTACCTACAAAAGACGTTAAACTGATTGGCCTATAATTTCCCGCCGCACCTTTATCGCCTTTCTTAAAGATAGGTGTTACGTTTGCTAACTTGAAATTATCTGGTACGCACCCCTCAGAAATAGACGCATTAAAAATCTTTGTTAGCGGCACAACAATGCTATCATTTAATTCTTTTAGTTGTATGGGATATATGGAATCCGGACCCGGTGATTTACGCGTTTTCATTTTATCAATATAGCGCATTACTTCCCCTTCACTAACGACAATATTATCCAAAATTTTACCATTATCAAAAGGTATTATATCTATGACCGTAGGGATATTCGTTACATCTTCTATAGTAAAAATCGCTTGGGGTTTTCTTTACCCTCACCTGCTATGGAGATTTCAAATATATATATATATCAATATATATATATATATATATATATATATATTTATATATATATATGAATGAAATGAAAATGAAAATGAAAAGGTTTATTGGCAGACTATAGTCCATATGACAAATATCATTAATACAATGACAGTTCATACACTAAGGATAAAAATATATACAATTCATTAGAAATAATACTGCACTGTCGAAGTTAAGTGGAGCTACAGACAGACGTTTTCGTACCAAGAAGTCCATAGCTTAGAGGATAAATGGCAGGACTCATGGATAGCTTGGATGATCTGGTTGGTTGATTTTTTAATTCTTTGCATTAGACTGTGTTGAGCACGTCTTGTTACCTCCGGGAAGCTCGGAACATTGCGGGTAGCAAAAATTTGCGAAGCTGAGCATCTCGGGGGTAATTTCTGTAAGAGTCTAAAAGACCTGTTGTACAGCAAATTTAGGGTTCTGCCAGAACCTTTCTTATAATTCACCCAGAGTTGCTGACCGTATATATTACTGCAGAAAGTACGAAAGAGTGTGTCTTTAGCTTCACTTGTACAGAAACGAAAGTTCCTTATGGTCAAATTCGCTTTAGCCCACAGGCTTCGAGATTGTTTTCTTATATCTGAGTCATCACTCAAGGAGCTGGAAAATAGTTTGACCGAAATACTTAAACTCTTGTACTTCCTCAATTACTTCACCATTCATTTTAAACCTTATATCAGCTGGCTGATTACAGCTTTTAGGATGAATTTGCATAACCTTAGTTTTTGTAACATTAAAAAGAATATCATGTTTCTGCGAATACACTTCGCAGACATTTAGTAGCCGATCCAGACCTTTAACAGAGGGACTTATTAACACCATATCATCGGCATAAACTAAGTTATTTACCCTTGTGTTATCTATACAACATCCTACTGTTGCCTAATTAAGTGAAGCAATTAATCCGTCAATATACACATTAAACAGCATAGGGGAGAGCAAGGAGCCTTGTCTCACCCCGCAAGAGGAGCCAAAACACTCGGATAGTACATTGCCCCACCTAACACTGAAAGATTGGTGGGAATACCAAAATTTCAATAAATTTAATATGTACAGTACATGGGAACCTTCCCGTCTTCTAGTTTTTCAAATAAAATATTGTGGTTCACCCTATCATATGCCTTACTTATATCAAGGAAACAGCTATAAATGGTTGAATTACTGTCAATGTATTTAGATATTGTTTCTTTAAGTACATAGATACACAGGTCAGTTGAGTGGGACCTTTTAAAGCCAAACTGATTAGGAGATGTCCATAGGAAATCATTTAATCGGAGTAACAAGAGTTTTTCTAGTAGTTTCGAGAAGCAGGAAGCGACAGCAATAGGCCTGTAATTATTGCTGGACAGAATGTCTCCATACTTATTTTTGACCAGGGGCAAGATATACACCCTCATGAACTCTGCAGGGATATAGCTATGAGCAAGCATGGGTGATAGGAGCAATGATATATGCAGACATACTACGTCATTTGCATATTTTAAGTGCTCATTCAATAAGTCATCTACCCCTGAAGCAGAACCAGTCTTTAACTCTTTAATTAACCTCTTTACTTCAGAAAATGATATCAAAATATTTTCCCTTGGCCCACCCACAATCGTTTCGCTGCAATCTATCTTAAGATTATCCATACTCACACTATTAAGAAAGTTAGAGTAGTGGTTTTTCCACAGCTTTGCAATTTCATCCTCCCCCGACACCCCATCGATTGTCGGAGGGAGGACATTTTTGACACCCGTTTGATTCTTAACAAATTTCCAAAATTTGTTATTATCGTTATTTATGCGAGCTTCACAGGCTTTTGATGCTCGAATAGACTCCTCTTCCTGTTTACATCGCCTTATGGCCGCCTTATACTGACCCCGACTTCTACACATTTATGTATACTAGTCCTAATCTGGGTCTACCATGAAAGCACTACAAATCGTAGGCGTCTTTCGATTCCCTCTTCAGGGGGGCAACAAAATCATTCCATCCAGGAATAATCTTAGTATGATAGTTGTGAGATTTAATCAAGGGGGTTCCTGCTTCTCTTAACAGGGATATTATCTTACTATAATACCTATAATACCTATCTATGAGTTTACAGTGAGAATCATTTGAGCAAGGATTATTACAGCGAAGGTGCAAAATTTCGAAATTATTAAAGAGGTGACATGTTCTGTCTTTGTATTCTATTCTCTGCTGCATATTAACATTGGACCAATCGACGCGATTATTCTTACCTATTGAGTTCTTGTTAAGTCGTGTTGCGGATAAATTGGTAACGTTAATTAATATTTCTAATGGTCTATGATCAGAAAGAAGGAAATCATGCAAAATATGAACTCTAACAATTCGATCCTTTAGATTATTACTAGTGAGACAATGATCAATCCACCTGGTGGTACCACTCATAACGCTAACGTATGTAAAATTACCACTGGTTACCCCTAATATATCTACATCACTTATACTTAAATTGGCCGACTCACACATGTTACCCAATTCTCCAAAGAATTCCGAGTTCACATGTGCGTTAAAGTCCCTCATTATTATACAGTGAGAATATTTGGGGTTATCTGATAATGACTTAATTTTGTACAGCAAATCAATGTATTCATCTAGATCACTGCCGTTGTTGTATGGTAAATATATATTATATATATATATATATATATATATATATATATATATATATATACACAGATATATAGATATATATATATATACATATATATATATATATATATATAATATATATATATATATATATATATTATATAATATATATATATATATATATATACATATATATATATATATATATATACACATATATATGTACATATATATATATATACATATATATACAATATATATATATATATATGTAAAAATGAAATGAATAATCAACATTCATTTTTACATAAGAACAAATCGCTTAACGCGAGTTTGGATATTAATTTTACTTGTAGCTTCCTATTTTTTGTTCGTGTCACAACCCTACGATCTACCATATCTATGGTTTAGTCGTATCCATTTTCCATTTGTTATAGAAGTTATTATAATTAATTATGATTGTCTTGCATCTCACCCTCGACCCTAGATTATACATACACATTGCATATAAGAGGATTGGAACTCGTAGTTGTGCTTCTTAGTCCTTGATACCCACTCTGTCTTTAATTCGTTTATTTTAGGTCCTCCCAAATAATGACTTACAGTTATACTGTACGTATGACATAATGTGAATAACTATGACGTCATAAAGTAACTTAATTCTCTTCACGTTTTCCATACCTTGAACACTGAATCACGTGTTTAGTATTTGGACATCTTCCGTATTGAATGTTTGGTAAATTCCTTAATAATAATAATAATAATAATAATAAAAAAAAAAAAACTTCATTCTCTATACATCATTATTTATATTGTTTCCTACCTATTGTCTACTGATACCTATCAACCTATCAGTCCATATTTTACGCGCGTCTATATTACGCACACAACCTATTCTGTTACTTACATGTAAAATACGTCAACATGTATTTTTCTTTTTTTTTCTTTAAGTGCGTTCACCCTCACAAGATATTCATAAATGCTTGGGTAGGTAAGTGGTCGAATTCGCGAATCACAGCAGAATTGAACGTTTCTAAGATAAACAACATCTTTCGCTCTGATCCAAATTTATAACATATTATAATGTAATATAACATACTATGTTGTATATAAATTATCTTGTCATGTCTCATGTACTTGTGTTGTACTAATAACCATATATTATAACCATATATTATAACCATATATAAATATACAAAAACACTGTAAGAATGGTAAACGATGTAATGTACTTCAATGAAACTATAATTGAATGTAATGACTTTATATATAATGTAAGAATGTACTTTAATAGAACTGTAAGGGACAATCATAAGCGAATGGGAAGTAATCCATAATCGCAATCATAATTGTAATAAACCAAAACGAAAACGTACTCAGTCGTGTACTTCAATTGTACTTATGTATACTATGAAATGATATCGCCTTCAGAAATGAAGATTCGGCAAAAGAAAATAAGATTAGTTTTTTATTTTTATTTATTTATTTATTTTTTTTTATTTGGAATCTTTGAAACATCTGATCGTGTTTAAAAGGGGGGAAACTTAACCTCCAACTGCCATCCCCCAACATTCAGGCTTATATTATACATGTATTTGTACAATGAGGGACACTTCATTACGGCTCTCTGCTTTGGTCACTGCTAAGACTCCCTTGTTAGCAGCTTCGCTGCGGGGAGGGGGCAGAGGCCCCTTGCCTCCTTAACTTTTTTTAGATTCCGGCCTGAGCCATGGTCGAAAGAGGTCGAACCTCTACCCCTGTAAAATTCAGACCACTACCTGTAAATTTTTAAGAAGAAAATTACAGTAAGAGAAACTTTTTATTTTCCCCTTCGAGCCGTGCTCTCTTCAGAAGAACTTAGTAAAGTCGATAATTTTAGTACCAAGAGAAAGTATCAGAGTATTATAGAAAGAGAAGAATTAACAGTGTCGACCCCATAAAGCGAGAGAAAAGAATTAGAAAGTTATAGAAGAAAAGTATCATTGAAGAAATATCTGTAACTGCCTCACAACAAGAACGCCTCGTCGACTCGAAGCACCCCAGAGGGACACAGAAGAAGGAAGATAACATTGTGGCGACCCTTTACCAGGATAAGACGAAGATTATTTTAAGAAGATTATTATTTTAAGATTATTATTTTAAGAAGATTTTAAGAAGAGGCCACTCTTTGGCCAAGATAGAAATTATTCTGCATCAGGATAAAAACCATTTGACCGGCGTGTCACGACTTCTAGTTCGTAACATCCACCCTTGAACCGGTGTGTCACGACTCCAAGTTCTCCACGCCTAGTTTTCATCCAAGAAGAAGTAGCCAGGAAGACGTCTTCAGGACACGTCTCAAGGATTTCCCCATAGAAAATTTTGTTAAGTACAGTTTGTTTTTTTAAGTAATTTATAATCATTTGAAATGTCCGTATTATTAACAGTTAATATTTAGTATGGAGCCAGAATTTAACCCAAAACACAGTGAACACTTCAGACACCATTGATACATTTGTTTTTATTGAAACAGTAATTTCAAAGAGAGCTAATTTCAAAGAGAGTTAATTTCAAAGAGAGTTAATTTCAAAGAGAGTTAATTTCAAAGAGAGTTAATTTCAAAGAGAGTTAATTTCAAAGAGTTAATTTCAAAGAGAGTTAATTTCAAGAGAGTTAATTTCAAGAGTTATTTTCACTGTTATATTCAGTATAGAATAATTTTATTTTATCGTACCTTCGTGTACATTCGAGTGAAATGTTGTTTACATTTTATATTTTTGTTTTTAAATTTTTTTCAAATTATTGAATTGAATTGACTTGCAAATTAAGAGAGAGAGAGTTTATAGAGAGCTTATAGATTTAGAGAGATACTTGAAGTCAGTTTTGAAGTCAGTTTTGAAGTCATTTTTTGAAGTCATTTTTTGAAGTCAGTTTTTGAAGTCAGAAGGTTGCACCAAGAGGGTCAACCAAAACAGAGGTTAATCGTCTCCACTTGATAGAGATGAAGTGCAGTCATTTTCCATTTTCAGTTAATTTCAAGTTAGACAGTTTCAGTTTTTTTGAAAAAGTTAGTTTTGAAAAAGTTAGTTTTGAAAAAGTTAGTTTTGAAAAAGTTAGTTTTGAAGAAGTTAGTTTTGAAGTCCCAAGTCATTTCAATGCAGTCAATTGAATTCAACTTTTTCTTGTATGTTAAGAGAATTTAATTTAAGAAAATGTAATTTAAGAATTTAATTCAACGTTTTTTTTGTTGTTAAGAGAATTTAATTCAACCTTTTTTTGTTGTAAAAGAGAATTAAATTCAACCTGAATTGACCGGTTTGCGTCTTTGGTTTAACTTTTGTTTTGCTTGTAAGAAGGAAATTGACCGATTTGTCTTCTTTTCATGCCATTGTTGCGTATATAAATATATAGGTAAAATGACATATTTTAATGTTGGCAACCAAAACCGTTTTTACAAATGTTGGTAACGAGTTTTATAATTATTGCGATTATATGATGACAGAAATAGTGTAATAATAATCGATCATGTACCTAATTTATCTTGCTCTGTACGGTGGGGAAATTTACCCGTAGGACCGCACATACCCTAAATTTCAGTTGTGTTTATTCGTTTTTGGCATTTAATTTTAATAAAACTTCTACACAATAAAACAATATGTATTTATCATATGCAAACAAGTTTTCAGACTAAAATATCAAATAATTCAAATTCTATCAACATTTAACGAAAGAGTATAATTTTTCTACTTAACATGCAAAAATTATTAAACCTTTTTAATATTTTTTTAGTATATAAAATAATTTTTAATGTAAAATTTACCTGAAATTATTAAAAGAAAAGATTGTTCGAAATGCTTTTCTTCCATTTCAATAACTTTTTATTCTTGGCCGAAACTCATCTAAGGTTCGATTTACTTTTATTTTAAGAATATTAGAAAATTATGTTTAGCTCATTAAAATGCATAAATTGATTTCTATTGTTAATTTGTATTCTTAATTTTCTTAATTCAATTATCGTAGGGATGCTTCTGGTTAATGTTAATGGTTATATAGTTCATATATAGCTACGAATGTTACTAGTCGAATTTAATTCCATCTTCAAAATTTAATTTTTAATACCGCTAGATTTACTTTCATTAATTGTAAGGTCCTCTAAGTACATTTCTTTTTATTACCTTAATACGTGTAGCTGATTTAATTAAATACTTAAATACTACCTTGAACTTAAAGGATTTTATAATAATAATAATAATAATGATAATAATAATCATAACAACAATAATTGACTCAAAAGATTTTATAACCTTAAACCCATCTTAAATTATTATACATTATTTTTAAACTTTGTTAATTCAAAAACCTCCCAAATCCCTACACATACACACGCATGTATGCGCACTATATATATATATATATAAATATATATTATATATATACAAACCTTATGCTAAAATCATTGGATATCACAATAAACTATTTCATAGCGTGTAAGTGCTAACTATGCTATTTATATAGTCCTACGCATTTTTGCTTACTATATAAATTTTTGCTCAGGCGTTTATTCAGTTAATTTAAAAATCCTCTCAGCTAATCTGTCCCTCAAAGTT
>JAJOZX010004385.1:57500-75000 GCA_023014485.1 Bathynomus jamesi
CGCCTGGCAGCTGTTTTTTGGGAAGGTGTTGCTCGGAAGCTATCTTCAAATTGTCAGCGTGAATGATCTTTAGTTTGGAATGATCCCGGAGGTCGAGGATTTCATAACGATTTTTTCCGAGGTCTTTCATAATCCTATATGGGCCATCCCATTTCGGGTATAATTTGCGATGAGCCCCTGGCGGTTTCACGCTCTTCAGATAACATCGCATACCACGATTATAGTCCGTTGACGGGGATGACGCCTATGTTGTTCTTGCTCCATCTGTTGGTTTCGTTGGTCGAGGGCATAGCGGATTATGTCAAAAATCTTGAAAGATCGTTCAGCTAGTTGCTGATTTGCTTCTGCCATTTCGGAAGATGTTAGGACTGCCGGGTCGGTTTGGTCGGGCAAATCAAAAGGTAGACGCTTGTCGTAGTGATATAGAACGAAATGAGGGGTGTCCCCGATGGACACATTATAGCCATTGTTGATGGCTGTTTGTACCATGGGAAGGGAATCATCCCATGTACGGGAGGATGCATCGACAACGTGGCGCAGGGCTTCCAAGATCTTTCGATTGTGCTTTCCACTAAGCCGTTTGCCTGCGGGTGGTATGCCACAATGTGTGTATTTTTAATTCTACACATGTTACAAGTGACTCGAACAGTTTGGAAGTGAAACTACGGGCGTTATCCGAGATTAGGATGGAAGGAGTGGTATGGTTTTGGATGACGCGTTCCACTAGGGCTCTTGCCACAGTTTCCGAGGTCTGATCTGGAATGGCGGCTACTTCGCTGTAACGCGAGAAGTGGTCCGTAAACACAATGATGTACTGATTTCCCTTTGATGTTTTGGGAAATGGTCCCAGTATATCCATTCCAGTTCTTTGCCAGGGCCTCTGGCATACTGGATATTTATGCATTGGAGCGGTGGATGGTACGTTGCCCTTATGCTTTAAACACGACGGACATTCGGCGATGTATTCATGTACCGTTCTGTTCATCTCGGGAAAATGGTATCGCTCCAAAAGACTTTTGATGGTGCGATCCGGCCCCATGTGTCCATAAAAAGGTGAGTCGTGACAAAGTCCAATGGCTATATCAACGAGATCCTTTGGTATCTCCACGAGGTCGTTTCCATCTTCGTTCCTGAAATGTACGAGCCCATCTTTGAGGTTGTACTGTTCTTTTACCTTCGATGGTTCCTTTTGTTCCAGGCGCGCCCGAAGGTTTGGGTGTGTTGGTCCTGTTGTTGGGAGTATTGCAGACACTCGTAGTCGAACACAGGAAGAAGTCCTATTTTATTCACTCGGGCGTCGGGCTTGAGTCTCGACAATCCGTCTGGAATAACTTGCAGTTTTCCCGGTTTGTATACGATTTTCGCTGCAAAATCCTGAATCAACAGAGCCCATCTACTCAATCGTCCTTCAAGTAGCTTGTCCTTGAAGAGGTACGTGAGTGGCTTATGATCAGTCTTGATGGTTACATCGTAGCCATAGACGATATTTCGGAATTTTTTCAAAGCCCAATATACCGCTAGGGCCTCTCGGTCCGTAGTGGAATAATTCCGTTGAGGTGCAGAGAGAAGTTGACTGGCATAAGCAATGGGTAATTCCACACCGTCTACGTCCTGTAACAGGACGGCTCCTAGTCCATAGGAGGAAGCATCTGTGGCTATGATGAAGGGTCTTGTGTAATCAGGATATTGTAAAATGGGATGACAGGTTAGTTTATTAATTAAAGTTTCAAAGGCATGTTGGTGATCGGATTCCCAGTTAAATTTCGAATTTTTCTGGAACAAATTAGTAATGGGTTTAGCAATATTCGAAAATTGGGGGATAAAGTTCCGATAGAATCCGACAAAACCAATAAATGCACGGGCGTCGTCGATGGTCTTGGGTACAGGGTACCTTTCCAGGGCTTCGAGTTTGGCTGGATCAGGTTTAATTCCTGTGGACGAGAGTAGGAATCCTAGGTATACCAGGGATTCTTGTAAAAAATTGCACTTTGCAAGCTTCAGTTTAAGGTGTGCTTTTCTCAAGTGTGATAGCACATTATGAAGGCGTTGAAAGTGTGTTTTTATGTCCGAACTATAGACGATAATATCGTCAAGATACACGAGAGCTTCGACACCTAATAGGTCGGAAAGGACTATATTCATCAACCTAGAGAAATTAGCAGGCCCATTTCGGACTCCGAAAGGTAAAACCTGGAATTCGTAATGGCCTCGGTTAGTGGAGAAAGCAGTCAATGCCCGAGATTCGGGACTGACCTCCATTTGCCAATAACCTGATGCTAAATCGAGGGATGAAAAAAATTCGCTTTCCCTACGTTCAGAATTGTTTCCTGCATGTTTGGAATCGGGAAACGGTCTGGGATGGTAATGTTATTCAGGCGTCTAAAATCTATACAAGGGCGAGATGTTCCGTCCTTTTTGGAGACGAGAATCATAGGAGCGGACCAGGGACTAGCTGAAGGCTGAATGACATCCTGCTCCAACATGTCCTTGATGTGTTCCTCAATAGTGACTAACTGAGAATGTGGAACCCGATAGGGAGGAATGAAAATGGGTTTGGAATTGGGTTCCAACTTGATTTCAAAAGGGACCAAATTAGTTCGGCCCAGAGGATCTCCGGTTAGGGCAATCACATCTTTATTTCTTATCAGGAAATCGAGAAGTGATTCCATTAGTTTGGGATCCTGTAAAGCTGGTGACTCCTGAAGGGAGTGCTTCAGACATTTCTTATATTCTTCTTTTAATATTGAAGGCTTTAATTCTAAGGAACTGGAAACACGATTTATCGTACTGATGGGGAAATCTGAATCTATTTCTACTGTGGAAACAGTTCCTATTTTCTGATTTGAAGTTAATTCTATAGATCTTTCTCCTTTGTTTAAACAAACAACAGGGATAGCTGAATTCTGACTCTGACTAAGGACTTGGGCAATAAGAACATCTCTTTTGAAATTACTTTTCTCTGTAATCAGAGTACGCTCTGACTCTAATAATTTTCCTTGACTGTTAACTACTTTTGCTAGGAAACAAATCTTCTCATAAGGTGCTACTGTTATATGCTCGGTAGGGCATATGAAAAATTGTGAATCTGATTCTGGTTCGGCGACTAAAATTTGCCTTATTGGCTGAACTGAAGCTGGCTGACTGGAAACTGACTGACTGGAAACTGGCTGACTGGAAGCTGGCTGACTGGAAACTGACTGACTGGAAACTGACTGACTGGAAACTGACTGACTGGAAACTGACTGACTGGAAACTGACTGACTGGAAACTGCCTGGGTTGATCCAACTGGATTCAACAACTGGAACTGATTACCCTGGGGTCTGATTTCTGGAGCGGTTGTCCCTCTGGATGCAACCGGCCGACTTGATCTGCTATCAAGTAGAGGGGGTTTCCTATTTCTTTCGGAAATCTGAACTGAGCTAAGTCTATTAGCATTAAGTTGTCTGTCATCCTCGCGGAGATGGTGTGTCCTATTTCGACACTTTACTAACTTTCCGGCTGGGTAAATCTCCCATTGATTCCGGTTAAAAAAATCCATCCCTAGTAGGATGTCTGTCTGAAAGGTGGCGACTGTGTCCACTATACAACATTTCGCGGGGTATACCGCGTTTCCAATTTCTAAATATAACTCAATTTCTCCATATGTGGGTATGGGTGTGCCCGTAACTCCTCTAAGTTGGCAGGATGGTGCCTTAAGTTCATATTTTAATTTACTCTCTAGTAATTCATCTACGCATTGTTTCTTAATTAACGTTGCGTGTGCTCCTGTATCTAGGAGAGCAGTTAAATCTTGGTTATCCGTACTACAATTTATTATTAAATCTAAGAGGTCCGCACCTATTATCCTGATGGGGAGTTTGTGTGCGTATCTGGGCTTACTACTGTAATTTAGGAGGGAGGAGGTTGAACTGCTGCCTCCAATGTAGGGTCTAAAAAAGGGATCACATGGTCTTCTATGGGAGGACCTGGATCATATTCTACGGGATATCATACGCTGAAGGGTGTTCTTGAAAACTGTTCTCTGGGGAAAATGATTCCTCCCCGGGTACTTCTACGTACCGAACTAGTTGACCTTGCTGGTTGTATTGGGGTTTATACATGGGGTAAGAGTGTGGGTGACCCTGTGGTCGTGATTTATTGGGTTGGTAGTTCGACTGAGGCTGGGAATGGACTGGTTTCTGGGGATTGGTTGACTTTTGGGATACGTTTTGGGGACGTGGTTGGTTTGGTTTCTGAAAGTGGGGTCTATACCCTGCAGGGGCTTTATCAGCACACTTTTGGCGATCGCCACGGCGATGACCATGTTCGTGACAGTGGGAGCAATACGAGGGGTAATTACATTGACTTATCATATGCCCAAAACTATCACAGTTAAAACACTGTGGAGGAGGGCGTGTATTCTGGGTTTGGGGGGCTTGTTTCTGGGGTGTTCCCTGTATTTGCCTTGGTTTATATTGTTGTTGTTGTTGCTGTTGGTATTGGTGTTGTGGCTGCTGCTGAATATACAGTAGGGCGTATCGAAAATGAGGTTTTTAAACGTTTTTTCGAAATTCAAATATGGCTAGTGCGGAAAATATGTGGGTGCTATAGATAATGACTGTGCATAAATATTAGTTCTGCGAAATTATATCTTCAGGTGCCACAAAGCCGTCGAAAAAGTGAAATATAATGATTTTCTTATATTCTGCATTAGTACAATAACAAACTTACTTGTTATTATTATATATTAAGTGTTCCAATTACCAAAATAGTTACTGAATTACGCAGCTCTTAGTTTATTTAGATCAATGTTCTTTTGATTAATGATCTAAATAATCCAGAACTCACCACGAGGAGGTGGCTGCGTGTCGAGCTCCACCCATGCCCTCCCAACCACCCATCCTTGCGCATGTTTTTTTCTATTAACGTTTTATTTAAACTTTATATTCAGCTTTACTTTCGAATGATGGCATTTTTTTACGTGACTGAAGTGTTGATCTTATGAAGCCATCTCGCGCGTTCAATCCAAATACTTTTGATGATGCTTCAGTCACTAATTTTACCATTCTTTCTACTACTTGTGTATGACAAGGGAATTTCTCGAATGGAGGGGTACTCTTGTTTTCTATGAATTCTTCAATCTCATTTTCTGTCAGGTGTCTTGTCACAGGTGGTTCAGTGACAATGCATTTTTGCCAATTAATTAAATCAGTATAATCAGTAGCTTCAAATTGAATAACAGGTACTGTGAAACGCCTCACAACTTTTTCCTTGTTTGTTTGCCTTGCTTTCTTTATTCGCCTCCACGCTAATTCTCTTATGGCGCTGCGGTCATCATGAATCATTGATGCTAGAATATTTTCTGGATTTGCAAAAAATGCATTTCTTTGTATGACAGGGTTTACAATATCCTTTACTTCGTCATTCAATGTTCTTGTTAGTTCAATAGTTTTGAAAACATGTTTTGAGCCATTGACAAAAGACGTACTTTTCTTAATAGAAAACCACATTGGGATGTAGACCTTCATTATAAAAGAAGCAATGTTCATGAGGTTCTCAGATGGACTTACAGTTGAAACGTATAGACGAAGCAAACGATTTGCTGTAGTCAGCCATCGTGAATGGGCCATTTTGCCTGGACTACGATGAGCAAGATCTGGAGAGCAATATCCCTTTGTTATGGCCTGATGAATATCAATTAGATATTTTTGGTCTGTGTTAAGATCTTCACAGTCTACAGTTGGTTCCTCGGCATCAATCCTTTCAAACTCGACAATAGGAAGACTCTCACAGTTCTCTAATTCCCTGCCAATAGGACCGGTGAATCCGCGGGGGCCAGATGTTTTTCCATCCAGCTTTGCAACTAAATGGCGTAATGGCAATTCATTGGCATGGAGTTGGCACACTAAATGTTGAACTGGCTTCTTCAGCTTCAATTCTATAAGCCTTATAACGCCTCCCTTTTCTCCAGTGTTGACTGCTGCACCATCGCATCCAATGGCAACAAGGTTTTCCAGGTTCATGTCATTATTTCCAATATACTCAAACATTCCTTTACATATTTCTTCAGCTGATCCAGAATTCACAGAATAATGGCCCAAATAATCTGAACCAGGTTCTCTCACTAAAGTGATATGTTCTTCTGTTACCTTCTTCTGATATACTTTGGACTCTTTTTTTTCTTGGAAGAGTGTAGAATCTTTTCGACCATCAAAATAGATTCCTCTGATTGGGACCTGATTTTGATCTTTCATAATTTCTGATCTCTTCTTTTGTCTTTCTCTTCTGATTTTACTCCTATCCACTACTTCAGATGTATTGTCAATAGAAACTTCTCCAATATCTTGCAATACTGCACTAACAATGAATGCTGCAGCTCGATCTGAAACTGCAGTCCTGTCACAGCAGTAGCCACTGAAGGTAGATTTGTAGTTTTCCTTTTCTTGAATAATTGTTCTTCAGGTTGTTCGAGCTTTCTCTTCGAGCTAACTGGCTCTGGAAATGTATCGTCTGATATTTCGCCAGATTCACTTTCACTATTTGATGTCGATGATGATAATTCAACATTTGTATCCTGCAATTTCTCCTGTGAAGATTCTTTGGTGAGCCTCACAGCTTCTTTTGCTTTCTTAGCAACGTAGATGCTTTTTTCTTTGAGAGTGTAATATCTACTCTATCAATAAACAGTTTTCTTTCACTCCTTTGATCTAAGAGGAACGTCACTTCTTCCTTGGAACCGTTTTTTCTTTGGGACAAGAACATTGTGTTAGTACTTTGCACTTGCACGCTGCAATGTCAAAAAGTTTCGTGTGTGCTTCTTTTTTGAACATATCAATCTTTGCTTTGTAAGCTTCAGAATTTTTTCTGCTTTGGTATGGCTTCATAATGACACGATACTTTTCGTGGTAGCTTCTGAACATTGTTTCAATTCGCCTGTCTGACAGAATTGGGACGGAAGCACTTTCCCAAATTGTTTTCAATTTATCAACAACTTGTTCTAATATTGAGATATTGAAGGATCTTTATTAGTATTCTGTTTCAAATCGTTTCTTACAAACGGGCATGAGGCCCTGGTTGATTTTGCACAAACTCGAGACATTTTGAAAGTATACAAATCTGAAAAAGAAAGAGCTAATATCAATTATACGTTAATTTCAGTTAATAGTACATGGCAAACTTAGGGCAACACAATACAGAAATGCAAAATATATAAGAAATATAGTTTAGACTATCTGAGTAACGCCAACAACAGAACACCCACCTGCTACGAGAGCGACAGCTACACTGAACCGAGTTACTCACGTGACAGCTGAGTGAGCTGACTATAGAAAACTGTTTTTAGAGAATAGAAACTTTTTTTAAAGGTTGACTGAGCTATTTTTTATACAAGTGTAAATAAATTCTTGTCTATTGTGCATCGTGGATTCTTCTGTAATTATTGGTTAAAATCTGCTTTTTTCAATTTTTTTCAATATTGAAGGTCATTGTGGCACCTGAAGATATTAATGTTATGATTTTAAATTTATACCAGCTTATTTCCTCACTACTCCACACATTTTCCACACTAGCCAATTTGAAAATTCGAAAAATGAGTTTTTCACTCCGCCCTACTGTACAGGGGTTTCTCTACCCTTTCGGTAGGTTTGGTTTGCTAAATCGGGGTGATGTTCCCGTGTTTTGTTTATGGCTACACTGACAGGTTTGTCAACATTTAAAAACTCCTGAAACTTTTTTTTAGGCGCTCCGGGTAAGTTTTGGTAAATGGTTGTGGCTACTATTAGATTTCTTTGTTTCGAAGTAAACGTTATGCCACATGCATTTTCTGCGGCCCGGAGGGCTTCTCCTACAAGTTTGTGTGTACGTGTAATAAAATTGTTTAAATCCTCGTGTTCCTCTTTCTTCCATTTAGCTTGGAAGACTGCTTCTAATGTGGCTAAGGGTTGTGCAAGGGTTATTTCTTTAAAAAATTCTAATAGGTTTTGTTTAAAATCGTCCCATGTTATAGCTTCGCTAATTGATGGGACGTAAGTGACTGTGTCATGGGCATTTCCCTCTTTAGGGTCAATAAATCTTTTTGCTTCTCTGATTTTTATATCATCATCGGTAATATTCTCGCGTAAGAAATGTTGCTTTAAAGACTCAACCCAAGGTCTTACGCGCGGTTCAACAAAACGATTATCTATGGTCCCCTTAAAAATTAAAACAGTATGAGGGAGATTTACTAATCTGCCTAAGTTAATATATGCTGGGGCGGGGGTTTGAGACTGAGACATACTGACTTGTGTGTTTGGAAATATGTTTGAAGGGCGTGGGGTGGGTGGAAAAATGGGTGTAGGTAATTCTTCGATGTCAGAAAGCGCACCGTCTGAATCGCTCATATGTGAAGGTACTTATTAATTGTTCTAATTAGGTCTGCTTGACCGATCTTAATTCATGGAATGATCACTTAAGGGGTTTTCCTAACTACACTATCTAAAAAAATAATGCACAACAATTTGCCTAACTCGGGGAAAATTTGAAAAGATTGCAAACAAAAATAAAAATGTAAACAAAATTTCACTCAAATGTACGTGATGGTATGGTAATACTATGTTTGGTACATTAAATAAAATTATACTATACGAACTAGAATAGTAAAAATAACTGAAAATAACTGTGACAATACTGTTTTCAATAAAAAGAGTGTATCACTGGTGTCTGTAGTGTTCACTGTGTTTTTTGTTAATTCTGGCTCAATCCTAAATATTAATTGTTAATAATAATGACTTTTCAAATGTTTAGAAATTATTATTTTTTTAAAAAAAGTTTTATACTTAAGATTCCTATGGCGAAATCCTTTTGAGGTGTGTCCTGAAGACGTGTCTGGCTGGCCACTTGTTCCTAGATGAAAAGTAGGCGTGAAGAACTTGGAGTCGTAACGCACCGGTTCACGGGTGGATGTGACGAACTCGAAGTCGTGACACGCCGGTCAACTGGGTGTTGGTTCTGCTTCCAGAGTCTGGAAGACTGGAAGAATCCTGGAGTCGTGAAGATCCTGGTTAAAGTGTCTGGAGGACTGGAAGAATCCTGGAGTCGTGGAGATCCTGGTTAAAGGGTCTGGAGGACTGGAAGAATCCTGGAGTCGTGAAGATCCTGGTTAAAGGGTCGCCAGTTGTTAACCCCTCCGTCTATGGCCCTGGGGTGGTTCGCATTGACGGGGGTTCTGGTTTAGGAGGCAAGCAACGGATAGGTGCCTTGAAGTGGTTTTTCTTCTATGTTACTCTCCGAGTTCTTCTATAGTGGCTCGGAGGACTCTGGTAGATTTGCAATCTAAATGCTGAAGGTTCCGGATTCTTCTTATAGCGTATCCGGAAAGTTTTCTAAGTTTTTCTGAAGAGAGCAAGGCTCGAAGGGGACAATAAAAAGTTTCTTCACTGTAAATTTACTGCTAAAAAATACAGGTAGTGCTCAGCCTCTGAATTAGCTTCTGAATTACAATGGATGAATTTGAATGGGTTTATATACCCAAAAACTGCTAACATTATTATTATTAAATGCTAAGAAGGCTGTATTATTTTTGCACAATATTTAAAAATAAGTAAATTTTTTAGCTGTGGTAAGGCTTGAACGAGTAAACAAAATATTTGAAGACGAAACCATATTTTTATCTTAAACCGCGACTTTTCAGATCTGATGTTATCATGATCTGCCAAGTTAACTAAAAGTGGAAATCGGACTATGCATCTTTACACTAAAATATGCATATGAGTGAAATTTTAAGGTTTAAGATGTACAATTTTAATGCTTAGGCAAGACATGATCTCATTGTTTATAACGAAAGAGAGTGTATACAAAATGTGAACATTGCAAAGCTTAACAGGATTCCTTATTAAGCGAAATCTAAAAAAATGATTGAGATTTTAAAAAACAACAAGTCACCAATTATTTAGCAAAGTTGAAAGTGAATCAAATATTTTATCCAAACTCGCGTTGGGCGAATTTGGTCCTTATGTAAAAATGAATACACACACGTTCATACATAGGAGTATAGGCATTATATAAAGTTAAATATATAAGATTATACATGAACCATATAACACATGAATTTTTAAAATGGATACTTTTTCTTACAATGGATACAGAGACTATATAAATGAATACAAGAATTACATGAAGGATAAGATAATATAGGAATATGGGAATTATTTATGGTTCATTTTTACATATATATATATATATATATATTATATATATATATTATATATATATATATATAATATATATATATATACGTATATATATATATATACATACATACATATATATATATATATATGTAAAAATGAACAATGAATAATCCATATTCATTTTTACATAAGAAACCAAAATTGCCTAAGCGAGTTTTGGATAAAAAATTTATTTGTAGCTTCCTATTTTTGTTTGTGCACAACCCTATGATCTACCATTTCTGTGGTTTAGTCGTATCTATTTTCCATTTTTCATTGTTATAGAATTTATTATAATTAATTATGATTGTCTTCCATCTCACACCCGACCCTAGATTATGCATACACATTGCATGTAACAGGATTGGAACCCGCAGTTGTACTTCTTTGTCATTGATACCCACTCTTTGTCTCTAATTCGTTCATGTAAATCTTCCTAATAATGATTTGTACTATACGTACAAATTCAATAACTATGACGTCACATTTTGCCGTTATTAATTTCCCTTCATTATATCTCTAGTATGCAATGTATGAAAATTCTTTATCATCATAATAAAAACTGTACACTCTATAGAAGTCATTATTTATATGTTATGTAGTATAAATATAACTATTATTCGACCATATCCCCGCCCCCATACGTCCATATTTTATCTTGATCATTATCCTATATAAATTTTATTAAATATTCATTTTTACTCGTGTCAATCTATGAAATGCAAAACTTCATGCCTTCGTTCGAAAACGCAAAAATACGTTCTCGTATTATTTTTTTCATTATTATTCTTTATTATATCACCTCCCGCATTGAACTTGAAAATGCTTAGTAAATTTTCAAATTCCGCTAACTGGCAGAATTGAACGCTTCAAAGATAAAAAAAGTCTCCTTTCGCTCGATTCGAATTTATAACTTTATCATGCGTTATGTTATATCATGTCTGTCATGTCTCATTTACTTGTGTTGTACTAATAACCAAATATAATAACCATATAGTATAACCATATAATATAACCATATAGTATAACCATATATTATAACCATGTATAAATATATAAAAACACTAAGAATGGTAAACGACGTAATGTACTTTAATGAAACTGTAATTAATAATAACTTGTAATGTACTTCAATGAAACTGTAATTGAATGTAATGAATTAATATATAATGTAAGAATGTACTTTAATAGAAGTGTAATTAAACAATAATAAGTGAATATGAATTAATTGGTAATTGTAATCGTAATTGTAATGAACCAAAATTAATACGTACTCAGTCATGTACTAAATTTGTACTTATGTACTACTATGAAATTATATCGCCTTCATAAATGTAGACGGCGAAAAATACAAATTAGTTTTTATTTTTATTTTTTTTTATTATTTTTATTTGGAATTTTTCATGTGTTTAAAAGGGGGGAACTTAACCTTCAACTGTCTTCCCCCAACATTTAGGTTTATATTATACATGTATTTGTAAAATGAACGGCACTTCATTAAGTCACTTCATTAGAGCACTTCATTACGAGCCTCCCTTGTTAGCAGCCTCGCTGCGAGAAGGGGGCAGAGGCCCCTTGCCTCCTTAACCTTTTTAAGATTCCGGCCTGAGCCATGGTCGAAAGAGGTCGAACCTCTACCCCTGTAAATTCAGAGAACTAACTGTACATTTTTTTTCAGAAGTAAATTAGAGTAAGAGAAACTTTTTATTTTTCCCCTTGAGTTGGGCTATCTTCAGAAGAACTTAGTCAGTTAAGTCGATAAGTTATAAAAGAAAAATCGATAAGTTTAGTACCAAGAGAAAGTATCAGAGTATTATAGAAAGTTGTAGAAGAAAAGTATCAAGAAGAAATATCCGTTTCGGCCTCACAACAAGAACGCCTCGTCGATACGAGACACCCCATAAGCACATATAAGAAGGAGGGCATAACAGTCTGGCGAGTCTGTAGCCAAGAGTTTAAACATTTGGAGACCCTACTACCAAGATTAGAAGAAATATCCGTTGCTGCCTCCTAACTAGAACCCCCGTCGATCCGAACCACCCCAGGGCCATAGACGGAGGTGTTAACAGTCTGGCGACCCTGCCCCAGGATAAGAAGAAGATTTTAAGAAGATTTTAAGAAGAAGAAGATTTTAAGAAGAATATTTTAAGAAGAAGAATATTTTAAGAAGAATATTTTAAGAAGAAGAATATTTTAAGAAGAATATTTTAAGAAGATGATTTTAACAAGTGGCTACTCTTCGGCCAAGATAGAAATTACCCTGCATCAGGATAAAACCAGTTGACCGGCGTGTCACGACTTCTAGTTCGTAACATCCACCCTTGAACCGGTGTGTCACGACTCCAAGTTCTCCACGCCTAGTTTTCATCCAAGAAGAAGTAGCCAGCAAGACGTCTTCAGGACACGTCTCTGAGGATTTTGCCAGTAGAAATTTTGTTAAGTCCAGAGTTTTTTTTTTTTAAGAAATTTATAAACACTTGAAAAATCAGTATTATTTACAGTTAATAATGAGTATCAAGTCAGAATTTAACACAAAACAGTGAACACTTCAGACACCAGTGATACATTTTTTTTAGTGGAACAGTAATTTTCACAGAAGTTAAAAGTAACAGAGTTAATTTCAAGAGAGTTAATTTGAAGAGAGTTAATTTCAAGAGAGTTAATTTCAAGAGAGTTAATTTCAAGAGAGTTAATTTCAGAGAGAGTTAATTTCAGAGAGAGTTAATTTCAGAGAGAGTTAATTTCAGAGAGAGTTAATTTCAGAGAGAGTTAATTTCAGAGTTAATTTAAGTTATTTTCAGTTATATTCAGTATAGAATAATTTTATTTTATGTATCAAACATAATAGTACAGTACCTTCGCGTACATTAGAGTGAAATGTTTACATTTTATATTTTTGTTTGCAAATTTTTTCAAATTACTGAATTGAATTGACTTGCAAATTAAGAAAGAGTTTTTATAGAGAGTTTATAGATTTAGAGAGATACTTGAAGTAATTTTGAAGTCATTTTTTGAAGTAAGTTTTGAAGTCAGTTTTAAAGTCAGAAGGTTGCGCCAAAAGGGACAACCGCCCCAGAGATTTATAGAAATACTTGACAAGCGTTCAAGTTAGACAGTTTAAGTTTCAAGATACTTGACAAGCGTTCAAGTTAGACAGTTTAAGTTTCAAGATACTTGACAAGCGTTCAAGTTAGACAGTTTAAGTTTCAAGATACTTGACAAGCGTTCAAGTTAGACAGTTTAAGTTTCAAGATACTTGACAAGCGTTCAAGTTAGACATTTTCAGTTTCAAGATACTACTTGATAAGAGTTCAAGTTAGTTTCAAGAATACTTGATAGAGTTCAAGTTAGTTTCAAGAATACTTGATAGAGTTCAAGTTAGTTTCAAGAATACTTGATAGAGTTCAAGTTAGTTTCAAGAATACTTGATAGAGTTCAAGTTAGTTTCAGAATACTTGAGAGAGTTTTAGTTCAACTCAGAGTTTTATTCCAAGTCAGAGTTTTATTCCAAGTCAGAGTTTTACTCCAAGTCAGAGAGTTTTATTCCAAGTCAGGGAGTTTTATTCCAAGTCAGAGAGTTTTATTCCAAGTCAGAGAGGTTTATTCCAAGTCAGAGAGTTTTATTCCAAGTCAGAGAGTTTTATTCCAAGTCAGAGAGTTTTATTCCAAGTCAGACAGTTTTATCCCAAGTCATTTTTATTTCGAGTCCCAAGTCATTTTTATTTCGAGTCCCAAGTCATTTTTATTTCGAGTCCCAAGTCATTTTTCAATGCAGTCAATTGAATTCAACTTTTTCTTTGTAATTTAAGATAATTTAATTTAAGAAAATGTAATTTAAGAATTTAATTCAACCTTTTTTTTGTTGTTTAAGAGAATTTAATTCAACCTTTTTTTTTTGTTGTAAAAGAGAATTTAATTCAACCTGAATTGACCGGGTTGCGTCTTTAGTTTAACCTTTTTTCTTGTTTGTAAGAAGGAAATTGACCGATTTGTCTTTTCTTTTCATGCATTGTTGCGTATATAAATATATAGTTATGTAATTTATTATTTGTAACAAAACCGTTTTTACAAAGGTTGTAACGATTTTGGTAATTATTGTAATGTATATGAGGAACATGCCGTCCCTCCGTTTGGTGAACTCTTTTAATTTTTAAGTAGTGTGACAAGCAATCTTTTTTTAAAGAGCAAAGTGCTCACGAAAGACGTATTGTCAATTTCAAACTTATAACCCCCGCTTAGTCACTCAATTCCCCCGAATGTAGTACTCCAAACTTTTTTTTTATTTTATTTTATTTTAACACCCCCAACCCCAGTTGAACTGTGTCAACCAGAGAAATGGTTCAACCATGGTTAATTCCTCTTTGGTACGATGGAACATAACCTCAATTTATGTTAAGTTGTGTTTTTGTATTTTTAAGTATATTACATGTTTAGCTCATTAAAATGCATAATTGATTTATATTTTAATTTGTATTCTTAATTTTTTTTTAATTCAATTATCGTACCGATACTTCTGGTCAATGTTAATCGTTATATAGTTCATATATAGCTAGGAATGTTACTAGTCGAATTTAATTCCATCTTCAAAATTTAATTTTTAATAACGCTAGATTTACTTTCATTAATTGTAAGGTCCTCTAAGTTCGTTTTTTTTAATTACCTTATACGTGTAACTGATTAATTATGTAAAATCTATAATCCTAATTGAATTTTATTACTTTTGATACATATTCGAATTCATTTACGTTCCGTCTCTCCAGTCACTTTTGCATTAAAACTCGTATGCAAACATCATCATTATAATACAGGGCTATTGAAACTGATTCACCCGATTTCAAATGAGAATATTTTTTAATGTTACAAATACAGAGTGATTTGTGATACATCAACCAAAAGAAAAACTGTCCATATTTTGTCTCTCACCTCATAAATGCTCTATGTGACTTTTCCTAGTTACACGAGCAACGTCGACACGATAGTCGAATTCCTGCCATACTCGCTCCTGCATGTCCGTTGTCACTGACTCTACGGCAGTAACAATGCGAATGTTTCCTCGAACTGCCGATACCACCGACGGATGCTCTGAGCACCCGGTGGATCTGTTCTGTAACGTCGACGAAACTCACGCTGCACTGTGACTACCGATTTACAGCTCGAAAACTGCAACACACAAAACGCCTTCTGCTGTGCGGACGCCATTTTCACACTGACTGTTTGTTGCTAGGCTAGGCCACGGCGTGACTTTGGAGCCCTCTCGCGGTGATCTTGTAAAACTCGGAGATTTCCTCTTTCATGTGGTGTATGCCCAGTTGATGCACGGTTGATAGGTACGGAAGTATTCTCAGTTGAAATCGGATGAATCATTTTCAATAGCCCTGTCCATCATAATTATTGCTTACTATATATATATTCTCGCTCATACATTTATTAAGTTATTTTATCTGTTCCTTAAAGTATATATATATATATATATATATATATATATATATATATATATATATATATATATATATATAATCCTAATCCACCAATGACCCCTAATGATCTAGTTCTTCAAGGGATGAACAAATTACTCTCATATTCTACATACTATTGTACCGACTCACTCATCTACAGATGCTTCTTACCAATATTTATAGATACATCTGCACACTGACGTATAACTTCAACTATTCAACTATACATCCCCTTTCTCCTTTTGAACGTATCACCAACCACTACAATCTGTACCCAATAAACATAAATACACATTTGACCACAGGTCTATACATCATCCACTACGTAATTCGATTTGTACCTACAACAGTCAATAAAAATGCATGTATGCACACTATATATACTATATATACAAACCTTATGCTAAAATCATTGGATATCACAATACACTCTTCCATTGCGTGTAAGTGCTAACTATGCTATTTAGTCTTAATCATTTTTGCTTTCTAATATATCTTGCTCATGCATTTATTCAGTTACTTGAACAATCCTATCGGCTAATCTGTCCCTCGAAATTGTAAGATACACACTTTGTACCTAGTACACAAAAATACACACTAGACCACAAGTCTATACATCATCCATTACATAATTCTATTTTTACCTACAATAGTCAATAAAATTAGTTTATCAATTGTACTATCATGGTAACCTTGAAAAATCCATGAACTTTAAAATTTATATTTTTCCCTTTTACCTATTCATTATGAATGTAATTTTCCCCACAGGAAAATAAAATTTTCCTAAAAATTTAACAATATCATTCTTTGTCTACCTTAATTGTTTGTCTAAATTAAAGTATTAATCTTTGAATTTTTTTTATATTTTGTAAGCAAGTGTCATTTTAAAGATTTGATACTCTGCATTGTACTCAACTACCCGAACTCGTTCTGTATAAAACTTGTATTGTAAAAAAGAATGTCATCATCTAATATGAATTCGTTGGATGTTATTTTCTCAATTCTATTATATTGTATTAATTGTATTATATTATTGTATTAATACCATTTTAGAGGGGGAAACACTGTAAAAATGAACAATGAATAATCCATATTCATTTTTACATAAGAAACCAAAATTGCCTAAGCGAGTTTTGGATAAAAATTTTATTTGTAGCTTCCTATTTTTGTTTGTGTCACAACCCTATGATCTACCATTTCTGTGGTTTAGTCGTATCTACAGTATTTTCCATTTTTCATTGTTATAGAATTTATTATAATTAATTATGATTATGCATACACATTGCATGTAACAGGATTGGAACCCGCAGTTGTACTTCTTAGTCATTGATACTCACTCTTTGTCTCTAATTCGTTCATGTAAATCTTCCTAATAATGATTTGTACTATACGTACAAATTCAATAACTATGACGTCACATTTTCCCCTCATTAATTTCCCATCATTATATCTCTAGTATGCAATGTATGAAAATTCTTTATCATCATAATAAAAACTGTACACTCTATAGAAGTCATTATTTATATGTTATGTAGTATAAATATAACTATTATTCGACCATATCCCCGCCCCCATACGTCCATATTTTATCTTGATCATTATCCTATATAAATTTTATTAAATATTCATTTTTACTCGTGTCAATCTATGAAATGCAAAACTTCATGCCTTCGTTCGAAAACGCAAAAATACGTTCTCGTATTATTTTTTTCATTATTATTTTTTATTATATCACCTCCCGTATTGAACTCGAAAATGCTTAGTAAGTTATCAAATTCCGCTAACTGGCAGAATTGAACGCTTCAAAGATAAAAAAGTCTCCTTTCACTCGATTCGAATTTATAACTTTATCATGCGTT
>JAJOZX010004385.1:77500-90000 GCA_023014485.1 Bathynomus jamesi
CAAAGACAGTTTAGGAGGGAGTTTCAAACAGATCCACCAACGCGACTTACCATCACTCGAATTAGAGATAAGTTTGAAGCCGATGGAACTGTTCAGAATGTCCACAAGAAGCGTTCCGGAAGAGCACTGACATCGACAAGCCCCACAAAGCAAGAAAGAGTACTGGAAACGTATCACCAAAGTCCAAGAAAATCTGTGCGGCAAGCGAGTCGTGAGGTAGGAATTTCAGAATCGTCTGTCCAACGCATTTTGAAGCGCTGTCAATGGAAAAGTTACATTCCAAGATTAGTCCATGCTATTAATGAAGATGATCCGGACCGAAGAGTGGAGTATTGCGAGTGGTACTTGGCACGATGTGGATGTGGATTGGACGAAGGGGTTTCGTAGAATACCCTCCGCGTTCACCAGACCTCACACCACTAGACTTTTTTTATGGGGATACTTAAAAGACAAAGTCTACGCTATAAAACCTGCAACAGTCGCTGAATTGAGAGCAGCCATTGAACGAGAATGCACACAAATACCAAACGAAATGTTTCGTGATGTTTGCGATTCCATTGCTTCGCGTTATCAGCAGTGCCTGGACCAGAACGGACGTCAGTTTGAAACAGGCGTTGACAAAACAATTAAATAATGTCTGTAGATTCTATTACATTTTGAAAATGAAATGTATTTTAATAAACACTGCCTTTATAATTATTTAAAGTGTGTATACACTTTTTTGGGACGCCCTAGATATATATATATATATATATATATATATATATATATATATATATAAACATATATACACACACATATATATATATATACATATATATATATATATATATATATATATATATGTTAACCCCTCCGTCTATGGCCCTGGGGTGGTTCGGATCAACGGGGGTTCTAGTTAGGAGGCAAGCAACGGATATTTCTTCTATAACATTCTAATTCTTTTCGGTCCCCACTCTGTTAAACTGTTGGCTACAGACTCGCCAGACTGTTATGCCAATATCTTCTATGGTGCTTGTGTTGTCTCTTAATTTGGGCAAAGGGTCGCCAATTTTTAATTCTTCTCTTTTTTATAATACCCTGATACTTTCTCTGATACTAAAATTATCGACTTTTCTGACTAAGTTCTGAAGAGAGCACGGCTCGAAGGGAAAAAAAAAAGTTTCTCTTACGGTAATTTACTTCTTAAAAATATACAGGTAGTGCTCTGAATTTACAGGGGTAGAGGTTCGACCTCTTTCGACCATGGCTCAGGCCGGAATCTAAAAAGTTAAGGAGGCAAGGGGCCTCTGCCCCCGCCCCGCAGCGAGGCTGCTAACAAGGGAGTCTCGTAGCAGTGACCAAAGAAGAGTCCCGTAATGAAGTGAAGTTCATTTTACAAATACATGTATAATATAAGCCTAAATGTTGGGGGAAGGCAGTTGAAGGTTAAGTTCCCCCCTTTTAAACACATGATCAGATGTTTGAAAAATTCCAAATAAAAATAATAAAAAAAATAAAAATAAAAAACTAATTTGTATTTTTCGCCGAGTCTACATTTATGAAGGCGATATAATTTCATAGTAGTACATAAGTACAATTTGAGTACATGACTGAGTACGTATTAATTTTGGTTCATTACAATTACGATTACAATTATGGATTACTTCACATTCGCTTATGATTGTCCATTACAGTTCTATTAAAGTACATTCTTACATTATAAATTAAATCATTACATTTAATTACAGTTTCATTGAAGTACATTACAAGTTATTATTAATTGCAGTTTCATTAAAGTACATTACGTTATATTAAATTAAAGTATTACAGTTAATTACAATTAAACAGTTACTATAACTTTGTTTTGTTTTTACAGTGTTTCATATTAATAGACAATTAAGATGTTTAGAAATATAATACAACGTACATGGCACTTACGAGATAATTTATTTACGAAATAATATGCTATAATATGTTATGAATTTGAAATCAGAGCGAACGGAGATATTTTATCTTTGAGGCGCTCGAATCTGTTGTAGTGAGCGGAATTCGATCTTATTAAGCATTTATTCGAGTTCATCTCGGGAGGTCATATAATTAAAAATAAAAATGAAAAAAATAATAGGAGAACGTATTTTCGCGTTTTCGAACGAACGCCCAAAGTTTCGCGCTTCACAAATTGACACGAGTAAAAAATGAATATTTAATAAAATTTATATAGGACAATGATCAAGGGAAATCAATGACGGGAAAACGTGACGTATGGATGAATATGGTTGAATAATAATGTTTATACTACATAACATATAAATAATGACTTCTATAGAGTGTTTCGTCCTTAGTATGATGTTAAAGAATTTTCATACATTGAATACTAGATATATGATGAAGGGAAAATGTGACGTCATAGTTATTGAATTTTTACGTATAGTACAAATCATTATTAGGAAGATTTACAAGAACGAATTAGAGACAAAGAGTGGGTAGTAATGACTAAGAAGTACAACTACGGGTTCCAATCCTGTTACATGCAATGTGTATGCATAATCTAGGGTCGAGGGTGAGATGCAAGACAATTCATAATTAATTATAATAACTTCTATAACAAATGGAAAATGGATACGACTAAACCATAGATATGGTAGATCGTAGGGTTGTGACACGAACAAAAATAGGAAGCTACAAGTAAAATTATTATCCAAGCTCGCGTTAAGCGATTTTGGTTCTTAGGTAAAAATGGACATTCGAACATAAAAACTATACGAACATAAGTACTGCATGAAGACAATGAATCCATATAATGATTGTGTAGGAATTGTTCATTGTTCACTTTTTACATATATATATTATATATATATATATATATTATATATATATATATATATATATATATATATATTACACACATATATATATATATATATATATATATATATTATATATATATATATATATGGGATGAATTTCACAATAAAACACGTGAAATTAATGAATGCTGCAAACCCACAAGGAAAAAGAAAAACGATTCCAAGGCCTTTCGTGTATTCAAAGCTACACCTCGTCAGGGAATGAAGATAAAAGGCGAGATGCCCATAAATATATACAACGTACAGGAAAAACAAAACAATTAGCACATACGTAACAAAGGTTAATGAGAGGCAAAAGAAATTTTAATATGATATCGTCAATTTTATACGTCCCCGAACTGTTATTGAAATTGTTTTTAAAATGAATAAATGCACATTCTAGAATATTTCTTTCTATTTTATCTCTGTTTTTAACAAGCGCTTTAGAACTATCCCACTTGATGCTATGGTTACATCTATACATATGGTTAAATAAAGCATTGGAAGTATTAGCTGTTCTACACGCATATTTATGCTGTTTTACCCTAATATCTAACGTTTTACCGGTTTGGCCTATATATACTGAGTTACATTGTGTACATCCAATCGAATACACACAACCAACAACATTATCAGGGCTATTCTTTATTAGGCGTGATTTAACAGTATTATTATACTTAAAGATTACATTGATGCCAATTGCTTTAAGTACAGTTGGAAGGTATTGAAAATTAACATGGTAAGGTAGGCTAAGGATATTTTTACGCTGATATTCCTTTACAATTACATTATTATAATACCTATTCTTGGCTTTCTTAAGACAGTTATCTAAAAATGAAATAGGATAACATAATTTAGTACCAATATTCATGATATTGCATAACGCAGAACCTAAAAATTCAGGACTGACAATTCTCAATGCTCGAAGAAACATAGCAGAGAAAATAGAGGATTTAATCGAAGGATGATGGTCAGAATAAAAATGCACATAAGAGTTATTATTAGTAGGCTTACGGTAGACTTCATATTTGAACTGATTAGAACATCTCCAAATTTTTAGATCAAGAAAAGATAGGCTTCCATCATTTTCTTTTTCAACTGTAAACTTAATAGATGGGACTAAATAGTTGAGCCTACAAAGAAA
Organism: Bathynomus jamesi; assembly: GCA_023014485.1. Classification (NCBI taxonomy): domain Eukaryota; kingdom Metazoa; phylum Arthropoda; class Malacostraca; order Isopoda; family Cirolanidae; genus Bathynomus; species Bathynomus jamesi. The sequence continues at coordinate 81,473 of JAJOZX010004385.1, forward strand.
TAAGTCCACATCCAAATTATTAGGCCAAAAGCATAAAATATCATCTATATACCTATACCAAACCAGGTTAAAATTAACAATCGTAGGCAAAATTCTACTTTCAAAAAATTCCATATATAAATTAGCTACTACAGGTGAAAGGGGATTTCCCATAGCCAATCCAAACGACATAGCATAAAACTTATTTTCAAACTGAAATTTACAATCTTTGACACAAAGCTTAATTAACTCAATAAGAATGTTGTGTTGAACAGGGAAAGAATATTCAGAGATTTTATCTTTTAAAAAATCAAGTAGGTCATCAACAGGGACTTTTGTGAATAGCGAGCATACATCGAAGCCTACCAATTTGAAATTAGGGTCATTAGGGAACTTCAGTTTGTCAATAAGATCCATGCTATTTACAATATGTGACTCAGAAATAGAGCCAACTAACGGCGTTAATAAACTAACTAACCATTTTGATAGCTTATAGGTTACGGAGCCCACTGAGCTAACAATAGGCCTCATGGGATTATTAACTTTGTGTGTTTTTACTAAGCCGTACAGATATGGTAGTGACGGATTGATACTAAAGAACTGCTGTGAAAGCCCATTATAGTTATTTTAAAGAAACATATTAATATAGCCCGCATTGAAGTGAAGAACGCCTTCGGAGAGTCCGAAGTAAGAAAAAATATATTTTTTTCCACCGTTCCTCATGCGTGGAGAAGTACACTTTTGGACGATATTTACAACAACTTACGTAGAAGATGCAGAACTCAGAATAGAAAATTAAACAATAGACTGGAGGATTTAATTCGTAATAGTTACTGGACTGAAAAAAGTGATTTTAGTAATATTGTTAACCTGTCGTCCCAAGAGCTAGACTTCAATACGAAATGTGCGTTAGGCTTTGGGTTAGGTTTCTCAGTCCCAAAAAAGCCCAGCAGTTTACAGATTGCTAAGTCTTTTATTAATTTTGAAAAACATAGTAATATTTCCGAAAGTGAGGTGACTTTAGCCAAAGGTTGTGTGTATAGTGCTTTTAATACGAGGTTTGAATCGAATTATCCTTTGAGGTTTGAAAAAGCTCGAAAAACTCTGAAAAATAATGATTCATTACATATTACTAAAGCGGACAAATCCAATTCGATCGTTATCATGGACAAAAACAGTTATGTTGAAAAGCTGAATACGTTATTGAGTGTTCGTGACACATACAAACCTCTAAATAGAGACCCATTGGAGGATGTTAATAAAATGTTTAACAGAAAATTAAGAGAAATATTAAAAAATAACTATAATGGGCTTTCACAGCAGTTTCTTAGTATCAATCCGTCACTACCATATCTGTACGGCTTAGTAAAAACACACAAAGTTAATAATCCCATGAGGCCTATTGTTAGCTCAGTGGGCTCCGTAACCTATAAGCTATCAAAATGGTTAGTTAGTTTATTAACGCCGTTAGTTGGCTCTATTTCTGAGTCACATATTGTAAATAGCATGGATCTTATTGACAAACTGAAGTTCCCTAATGACCCTAATTTCAAATTGGTAGGCTTCGATGTATGCTCGCTATTCACAAAAGTCCCTGTTGATGACCTACTTGATTTTTTAAAAGATAAAATCTCTGAATATTCTTTCCCTGTTCAACACAACATTGTTATTGAGTTAATTAAGCTTTGTGTCAAAGATTGTAAATTTCAGTTTGAAAATAAGTTTTATGCTATGTCGTTTGGATTGGCTATGGGAAATCCCCTTTCACCTGTAGTAGCTAATTTATATATGGAATTTTTTGAAAGTAGAATAAAAGACTTAGCAATCTGTAAACTGCTGGGCTTTTTTGGGACTGAGAAACCTAACCCAAAGCCTAACGCACATTTCGTATTGAAGTCTAGCTCTTGGGACGACAGGTTAACAATATTACTAAAATCACTTTTTTCAGTCCAGTAACTATTACGAATTAAATCCTCCAGTCTATTGTTTAATTTTCTATTCTGAGTTCTGCATCTTCTACGTAAGTTGTTGTAAATATCGTCCAAAAGTGTACTTCTCCACGCATGAGGAACGGTGGAAAAAAATATATTTTTCTTACTTCGGACTCTCCGAAGGCGTTCTTCACTTCAATGCGGGCTATATAATATGTTTCTTTAAAATAACTATAATGGGCTTTCACAGCAGTTCTTTAGTATCAATCCGTCACTACCATATCTGTACGGCTTAGTAAAAACACACAAAGTTAATAATCCCATGAGGCCTATTGTTAGCTAAGTGGGCTCCGTAACCTATAAGCTATCAAAATGGTTAGTTAGTTTATTAACGCCGTTAGTTGGCTCTATTTCTGAGTCACATATTGTAAATAGCATGGATCTTATTGACAAACTGAAGTTCCCTAATGACCCTAATTTCAAATTGGTAAGCTTCGATGTATGCTCGCTATTCACAAAAGTCCCTGTTGATGACCTACTTGATTTTTTAAAAGATAAAATCTCTGAATATTCTTTCCCTGTTCAACACAACACTCTTATTGAGTTAATTAAGCTTTGTGTCAAAGAGTGTAAATTTCAGTTTGAAAATAAGTTTATGCTAAGTCGTTTGGATTGGCTATGGGAAATCCCCTTTCACCTGTACTAGCTAATTTATATATTGAATTTTTTGAAAGTAGAATTTTGCCTACGATTGTTAATTTTAACCTGGTTTGGTATAGGTATATAGATGATATTTTATGCTTTTGGCCTAATAATTTGGATGTGGACTTATTTCTTGGTAGGCTCAACAATTTAGTCCCATCTATTAAGTTTACAGTTGAAAAAGAAAATGATGGAAGCCTATCTTTTCTTGATCTAAAAATTTGGAGATGTTCTAATCAGTTCAAATATGAAGTCTACCGTAAGCCTACTAATAATAACTCTTATGTGCATTTTTATTCTGACTATCATCCTTCGATTAAATCCTCTATTTTCTCTGCTATGTTTCTTCGAGCATTGAGAATTGTCAGTCCTGAATTTTTAGATTCTGAGTTATGCAATATCATGAATATTGGTACTAAATTATGTTATCCTATTTCATTTTTAGATAACTGTCTTAAGAAAGCCAAGAATAGGTATTATAATAATGTAATTGTAAAGGAATATCAGCGTAAAAATATCCTTAGCCTACCTTACCATGTTAATTTTCAATACCTTCCAACTGTACTTAAAGCAATTGGCATCAATGTAATCTTTAAGTATAATAATACTGTTAAATCACGCCTAATAAAGAATAGCCCTGATAATGTTGTTGGTTGTGTGTATTCGATTGGATGTACACAATGTAACTCAGTATATATAGGCCAAACCGGTAAAACGTTAGATATTAGGGTAAAACAGCATAAATATGCGTGTAGAACAGCTAATACTTCCAATGCTTTATTTAACCATATGTATAGATGTAACCATAGCATCAAGTGGGATAGTTCTAAAGCGCTTGTTAAAAACAGAGATATAATAGAAAGAAATATTCTAGAATGTGCATTTATTCATTTTAAAAACAATTTCAATAACAGTTCGGGGACGTATAAAATTGACGATATCATGTTAAAATTTCTTTTGCCTCTCATTAACCCTTGTTAAGTATGTGCTAATTGTTTTGTTTTTCCTGTACGTTCTATATATTTATGGGCATCTCGCCTTTTATCTTCATTCCCTGACGAGGTGTAGCTTTGAATACACGAAAGGCCTTGGAATCGTTTTTCTTTTTCCTTGTGGGTTTGCAGTAACGAAAGTTACACTTGAAAAATATTTATGATGAATAAAACCACGAAGGAAAGGAAACACAAAAAGGTGCTCAAGCGCTTTCGTCTAATGACATCCTCAGGAACACTGAAGTACATAAAAGGTTACGGCCTATATATAGGTTACAGAAAAAAATAAATAAATAAATAACATACATACACACAAAACATATATATATATATATATGAAAATTATTTCACGAAGGTAACACGTGAAAAATATTTATGATGAATAAAACCACGAAGGAAAGGAAACACAAAATGGTGCTCAAGCGCTTTCGTCTAATGACATCCTCAGGAACACTGAAGTACATAAAAAGGTTAAGCCTATATATAGGTTACAGAAAGAAAAAAAAGAAAAAATAAATAACATACATACACACACACACACATATATATATATATATATATACATACATATCTATATATACAAATACATACACATACATACATACATATATATACAATAAACAGAGAAGTAAAAATAATAAAAAATTAAAAATTAAAACCTTAAAGGATTACCGGTGAGGCGTACAGATTTGTAGGGAAAAATATCGATTTTAGCACAAGATCAAATGGATTATAAAAATACAAAATTATACTGGAACTCTGCCGGGTTTTAACACAATGCTGCCTATGGTCAGGTTTCGATATATATAAAAAAAAAAAAAAAATGCAAATTAAAAGTTAATCGATTTTTAGCACAAGATCAAATGGATTATAAAAATACAAATTTATACTGGAACTCTGTCCGGGTTTTAACACACTGCTGCCTATGGTCAGGTTTTGATATATATAAAAAAATAAAATGCAAATTAAAAGTTAATAAAGTAGAAGACAAGTTTACCAAAGATTTAATGTTTTACCCTTCTTATTTAAATCTGTTTTAAAGGAATTCAACTTAACAGGATCGAGTTGAAAAAGACCTTTGCTTATGTTGAAGTTATTTGAAAGGGATAATGGCAGACTCAAGAATATTAACAATGTTGCTTGAATGGAATAAAACTGAAGCATTATTCCAATCAATACAGTGGGCTAACTCTGACAAATGGACAAAAAGGGCACTGGACAACTGTCCTGTTCTAACGGAATATTGATGCTGTTTTATACGTGTGTGCAAATCCTTTCCCGTCTGACCTATGTAAAAGGAATCACATTGTTTACAACCAATTTTATAGATAATGCCTGAATTATTGGTAGGGCTATTTTTTACTATGATATTTTTCACAATATTGTTATATGAAAATACTACATTAATATCCAAAAGTTAAGTACATTAGCAATGCCTAAAAGCCCGGAAAAATGGAAGTACTAAAATATTTTTTGACAAAGTACGAGTGTTAATATTGACACGATAGAAAGTTCGTTTTGCCTGTTGAGACAAGATTCCATAAACGCAGATGGATAACACAAATCACTTCCAATACCGTTGATTTTTCCAATTCGGCATCGATGTATTCCGGACTGGCGATCCTAAGGGCGCGGAGAAAAATTGATGAAAATATGGCCTTCTTAGTGGGGGTATCATGTCCCGAGTAAAAGTGACGTAGGACAAATTGTTTGTCGTTTTCCGATAGATACTAAACTTAAAACCTGGGCTTTCCCTATGTACACGCACATCCAAAATGGGATTGAATTGTCTTGCTCACTTCTAAGTAAACTTAATGGAGGGGACTTGATCATTTAACTGAAGGAGGAAGCTATCCAGGTCACGATTCATGGGCCAGATACACAAAATATCGTCGACGTACCGCAACCAAGGGATGCCAACCCCCAGGATTCTCGGAATATAGGTAATTTCGAAAAACTCCATATAAATATTGGAGAGGAGGGGCGATAAGGGGTTGCCCATAGCCATCCCAAAAACTTGTTGATAATACTCGTTATTGAAAGTGAATTTACAGTCTTTGATGCAAAGCTTAATGAGTTCCAAAACAATGTGTGAAGGTAGTGGCAGGTCATACTTATGTAATTCTTGGGAGAGAAAGTCAAGCATATCGTCAATCGGCACTTTTGTAAACAATGAACAAACATCAAAACTAATCAATTTATCGTTAGTTTCAGTACGTGCATTATTCAATTTTTCCGTAAGGGTAAAACATTAAATCTTTGGTAAACTTGTCTTCAACTTTATTAACTTTTAATTTGCATTTTATTTTTTATATATCAAAACCTGACCATAGGCACCAGTGTGTTAAAACCCGGACAGAGTTCCAGTATAAATTTGTATTTTTATAATCCATTTGATCTTGTGCTAAAAATCGATTAACTTTTAATTTGTATTTTATTTTTTTTTTTATATATATCGAAACCTGACCATAGGCAGCATTGTGTTAAAACCCGGCAGAGTTCCAGTATAATTTTTGTATTTTTATAATCCATTTGATCTTGTGCTAAAAATCGATATTTTTCCTTACAAATCTGTACGCCTCACCGGTAATCCTTTAAGGTTTAATTTTAATTTTTTATTATTTTTACTTCTCTGTTTATTGTATATATGTATGTATGTATGTAGTATGTATGTATTGTATATATAGATATGTATGTATATATATATATATATGTGGTGTGGTGTGGTATGTTATTTATTTTTTCTTTTTTTCTTTCTGTAACCTATATATAGGCTTAACCTTTTTATGTACTTCAGTGTTCCTGAGGATGTCATTAGACGAAAGCGCTTGAGCACCATTTTGTGTTTCCTTCCTTCGTGGTTTTATTCCATCATATAATATATATATATACATACATATCTACACACAACACACAACATATATATATATATATATATATATATATATATATATATATATATATATATATATATATATATATATATATATATATATGCAATAAACAGAGAAGTAAAAATAAAAATTAAAAATTAAAGGACTAACAAAGAGTCATACAGATTTGTAAGGAAAAATATCGATTTTTAGCACAAGATCAAATGAATTATAAAAATACAAATTTATACTGGAAATCTGCCCGGATTTTAACACTTTGCCTTTTAGAGTCAAGTTTCGATATATATAAAAATAAAATGAAGATTAAAAGTTAATAAAGTAGCGTACAAGTTTACCAAAGATTTAGCGTCCTACCCTTTTTATCTAAATCTGTTTTGAAGGAATTCAAAACAACAGGATCGAGTTGAAAAAGACATTTGCTTATGTTGAAGTTATTTGAAAGTTGGATAATGGCAGACTCAAGAATATTTCTATTAACAATGTTGCTAGAGTGAAATAAAACTGAAGCATTATTCCAATCAATACAGTGGGATAACTCTGACAAATGGACAAAAAGAGCACTGGACAACTGTCCTGTTCTAACGGAATATTGATGCTGTTTTATACGTGTGCGCAAATCCTTTCCCGTCTGAACTATGTAAAAGGAATCACATTGTTTACACCCAATTTTATAGATAATGCCTGAATTATTGGAAGGGCTATTTTTTACAATGATATTTTTCACAATATTGTTATATGAAAATACTACATTAGTATCCAAAAGTTTAAGTACATTAGCAATGCCTAAAAAGCCAGGGAAAAATGGAAGTACTAAAATATTTTTTGACAAAGTACGAGTGTTATTATTGACACGATAGAAAGTTCGTTTTGCCTTGTTGAGACAAGATTCCATAAACGCAGATGGATAACACAGATCACTTCCAATACCTTTGATTCGCACGCTTAATTTTGTACGGTACACATTCCTCATTTATAGTCCTAAATACCGTTACGAACGATTCCCACATTAGTTTTGCGTTGGAGTTCCCCATTACGTTTTCCCAATTGACGTGTGAAAATTTATTTCGAAATTTACTAAAGTCTGCGTGCTGGAAGTTAGGAATTTTAGTGGAGTTAGTTGGTTTCGAGTGACTTACTGAGAGGACAAACTCTACCATATTGTGATCGCTATTGCTCAACGGTTCTATTACTTGAAGATCAGTAATTAGCCTCTCATCCGTAGTTATTACTAAATCTAAAATACTGTCCAACCTCGTAGGTTCCCCAACCTTTTGAATAAGAAAGCTATCCTCGAGAAAATAAACTAAACGATCACCTTCCGCGTCTCCCTGCATTGTATCGTAATTCACGTTGGCGCAATTAAAGTCACCCATAACTAAAGCCTGCTCACTACCGATTATTCTCTTTACTTCACGATATAACGCTTCGTCCGTATCAGCTGTTTGATTTGGGGTCCTATATATAACCGCAACAAGAAGTTTGAAATCGTTCAATTTAAGTTCTGCTATAGTCGAATCTATCGGTTCTGGAATTGAGTGCTTTACTTCTATAACGTTCGCAATATTACCTTTGATATACAACAAAACACCGCCTCCTCGCCTACCTATTCTGTTTTTAAAAAAAAGTCTATAACCTTTAATTTGATACTCCCCTACAAAGTCACGTGTTTCAGTGCTAAGCCACGATTCATTTATCGCAATTAAATCATAGTCTTTACAAGCAATTAAAGAAAAAAATTCGTTTATTTTATTTCGTAGGCTACGAGCATTTAAGGATAGAACCTTCAAATTGTTTGTAATTGCGACACCTTCGCGAGCGCGGGGGAAATTTGTGGAATTTACGCTGGGACCGTTCGGGTTACGGCAGCCTGAAAAGAAGAGACAGTATTATGAAATAGTCTTCCTAAACGCGCAGCTCCAACTTCATTATAATGAAGTCCATCTTCGAGGAACAAGTCCCTCCTTCCGTAGAAACTGTTCCAAAAATTTGCAAAATGCACTCCTTCCTGTTGGCAAAGAGACTTTAGGTTA
>JAJOZX010004385.1:95000-97500 GCA_023014485.1 Bathynomus jamesi
GGGATATATATATATATATATATATATATATATATATATATATATATACTGTATATATATATATATACACACTATATATATATATATATATATATATTATATATATATATAATTATATATATATATATATATATATATACTGTATATATATATATACACACTATATATATATATACATATATATATATATATATATATATATATATATATATATATATACACATATATATATATATATATATATATATATATATATATACACAATATATATATATATATATATATATATATATATATATATATACACAATATATACATATATATATATATATGTTATAATGTTTCAGACCAACAAAGACCCTAGGATCCACTTATGGCTCATGGCTGGTCTACCTAACTGTGTTCGTAATTGTGTATGTCCTCCGTGGTGGCGGAGGGGACCTACAATTTTACGTGGGTTCCGAACCACAAGAACATAAGAAATTTATGTAACAACTTCCTGTACACTGTGTACAGTGGCAACGACCAATGTAGCAAAAGTAATTAATTATCGATTTAAAACTAAAGATAGAATCTCTGGATCCAGAGGATCACGTCATAATAGACTACTATCCACAAATATGTTACACTCTATATCTATTTATTACCGACATGCAAATATATCAGATCCAGAGAATCCAGTCAATTTCATTACGGTATCCATCAATACTAGTACCTTGTCACGAAAAATAAGTCACGGTCCATATCGATTGTGGACCAAGTCAAAATTTCCAACCATATACATTACAATATATACACTTAGGAGGAAATGTGTAGGTGTGGCTGTAAAGACTGTAGTAATGTAGAAATGTGTGTGCACCCATCTTGGGTCTCCCATTTAAAGGTGTTTGTGGGGCAAGTGAAGATCATGAGTTTTTCAATACCTCACAGTACTATGGGGGGCACCGCTCAGCAGAGGAATCTCTTTAAATGGGGTGTGTAAGGACAGAGAGTATCCCCTAACCCAAGACGCTGCCTCCCTATATCCCACAAAACTTGTGTTGAGCTGTGGGATCTATCCCCACAAAGCCTTAATTTTACTACCTTAAACTATACCCAATCTATCAACATATGCGTCTAATCGATTTTTAAACATGTTTATAGACGTGCTACTAATTACTTCTACCGGCAAACTATTCCAGCTATTTACTATTCTATGCGTAAAAACGTTTTTGGCACCTGCTGTCTCGAACTTTCTACTTGTCAACTTACATCCGTTATTTCTAGTCCTATTATATTGAGAAATTTCGAAAAAGCTATCTCTATCTACGTTATCGAACCCATTCATAATTTTGAAAACCTGGATTAGATCACCCCTTAACCTCCTAGTCTCGAGTGTTGTCAATTTTAACTCCTTAAGCCTATCCTCGTACGACTTTGACCTAAGCGACGGAATCATCTTAGTTGCTCGTCTTCGAACTCTTTCGATTTTGTTTATATCTTTGCGCATATGCGGATTCCAAAATTGGACCGCGTACTCCAAATGGGGTCTAACTAATGATTTATAAAGAGGAACTATAATATCGCGCGATTTGTACTCAAAATTTCGAGCTATAAAACCTAACACTTTGTTCGCCTTATTGACCGCTGCTGTACTTTGTTTCGCTACTTTTAAATCACTAGTGACTATAACTCCTAAATCTTTTTCCCGCTCTACGCTTGTTAAATCTTTCCCTGACATACTATACGCCAAATTACCGTTACGCGAACCTATATGCAAAATTTTGCACTTATCCACGTTAAATCTCATTTGCCATGTGACTGACCAGTCAACGATTTTATTCAGATCTTCCTGGATTTTACCTCTATCTTCGTCATTAATCGCCCTACCACCCAGCTTCGTGTCATCCGCAAACTTTGAAAGGGTACCGACTAGGACGACATCTAAATCGTTAATATATATAAGAAAAAGCAAGGGGCCCAATACCGAACCCTGAGGAACGCCACTCGCTACTTTAGCCCAACACGACTCCGCTCCATCAACGACCACCCTCTGTTTCCTGCCTCGCAACCACTCTTCTAGCCAATTTATTACTACACCCCTGATTCCATGAGCCTTAGTTTTTTCAATGAGTCTTTTGTGCGGCACGGTGGCAAACGCTTTTTGAAAATCTAAATACACTACATCAACCGCCCGATGTCTATCGTAAACGTCAACCACGCTTTGGAAAAATTCTAAAAGATTAGTTAAGCAAGATTTGTTTCGCCTAAATCCGTGCTGCGTATTTGTAACTAGCTTATGGAATTCTAAGTGTTCGACTATACGATCCCTAATTATTGATTCCAGTAGCTTACCTACAACAGACGTTAAACTGATTGGCCTATAATTTCCCGCCGCACCTTTATCGCCTTTCTTAAAGATAGGTGTTACGTTTGCTAACTTGAAATTATCTGGTACGCACCCCTCAGAAATAGACGCATTAAAAATCTTTGTTAGTGGCACAACAATGCTATCTTTTAA
>JAJOZX010004385.1:102500-292500 GCA_023014485.1 Bathynomus jamesi
CGTTATATCGTGAACTAAAGAGAATAATAGGTAGTGAGCGGGCTTTAGTTATGTGTGACTTTAATTGCGCCAACGTGAATTACGATACAATGCAGGGAGACGTGGAAGGTGATCGTTTAGTTAATTTTCTCGAGGATAGCTTTCTTATTCAAAAGTTTGGGGAACCTACTGGTTGGAAAGTATTTTAGATTTAGTAATAACTACGGATGATAGGCTAATTACTGATCTTCAAGTAATAGAACCGTTAAGCAATAGCGATCACAATATGGTAGAGTTTGTCTTCTCAGTAAGTCACTCGAAACCAGCTAACTCGACTAAAATTCCCAACTTCCAGCACGCAGACTTTTGTAAATTTCGAATTAAATTGTCAGATGTCAATTGGGAAAACGTAATGGAGAATTCCAACGCAAAATTAATGTGGGGATCGTTTGAAACAGTATTTAGGACTATAAATGAGGAATGTGTACCGTACAAAATTAAGCGTGCGAAAGTAAATAACAAGCCCTTGTGGTTAATTCTAGAGTAGGAGACATTATAAAGAGTAGAGATTGGGCTTATTGGCTACATAAGTGCGACAAAAACAATTTGTGGTTAAGAAGCAACTACATATCTCTAAGGCGTGAAGCGAAAAGTGTAATAAAAAAGTCCAAGCGTGAATTTGAAATCTCCATAGCTCATGACGGTAAAGAAAACCCCCAAGCGATTCTTTCAATACGTCAACAATAGCAATCCAGTAAAAAGTGTCTTGGGGCCTTTGAAAAATGTTAACGGAGATCTAGTTTCTGAAAACAAGGAAATGGCTACCTTGCTAAACGAACTCTTTACGTCAGTTTTTACTATAGAAGATGTAACGAATATCCCTACGGTCATAGACATAATACCTTTTGATAATGGTAATATTTTGGATAATACTGTGGTTAGTAAAGGGTAGGTAATGCGCTATATTGATAAAATGAAAAAGCGTAAATTACCGGGGCCGGATTCCATATATTTCATACAACTAAAAGAATTAAAAGATAGCATTGTTGTGCCGCTAACAAAGATTTTTAATGCGTCTATTTCTGAGGGGTGCGTACCAGATAATTTCAAGTTAGCAAACGTAACACCTATCTTTAAGAAAGGCGATAAAGGTGCGGCGGGAAATTATAGGCCAATCAGTTTAACGTCTGTTGCAGGTAAGCTACTGGAATCAATAATTAGGGATCGTATAGTCGAACACTTAGAATTGCATAACTTAGTTAGAAATACGCAGCACGGTTTTAGGCGAAACAAATCTTGCTTAACTAATCTTTTAGAATTTTTTCAAAGCGTGGTTGACGTTTATGATAGTCATCGGGCGGTTGATGTAGTGTATTTAGATTTTCAAAAAGCGTTTGACACCGTACCATACAAAATACTCATTGAGAAAACTAAAGCTCATGGAATCAGGGGTTTAGTAATAAATTGGATAGAAGAATTGCAAGATAGGAAACAGAGGGTGTTCGTTGATGGAGCGGAGTCGTTTTGGGCTAATGTAGCGAGTGGCGTTCCTCACAGTTCTGTATTGGGCCCCTTGCTTTTTCTTATATATATTAACGATTTAGATGTCGGCCTAGTCAGTAGTTTCAAAGTTTGCGGATGACACGAAACTGGGTGGTAGGGCGATTAATGACGAAGATAGAGGTAAAATCCAGAATGATTTGAATAAAATCGTTTATTGGTCAGTCGCATACATGGCAAATGAGATTTAACGTCGATAAGTGAAAAATTTTACATATAGGTTTGCGTAACGGTAATTTTGCATATAGTATGTCAGGGAAAGTTGATAAGCGTAGTGCAGGAAAAACATTTAGGAGTTATAGTCACTGGTGATTTAAAAGTAGCGAAACAAAGTACAGCAGCGGTCAATAAAGCAAACAAAGTGTTAGGTTTTATAGCTCGGAATTTTGAGTACAAATCGCGAGATATTATATTTCCTCTTTATAAATCATTAGTTAGACCCCATTTGGAGTACGCGATCCAATTTTGGAATCCGCATATGTGCAAAGATAGACAAAATCGAAAGAGTTCAAAGACGAGCAACTAAGATGATTCTGTCGCTTAGGTAAAAGTCGTACGAGGATAGGCTTAAAGACTTAAAATTGACTACACTCTAGACTAGGAGGCTAAGGGGTGATCTAATCCAGGTTTTCAAAATTATGAATGAGTTCGATAACGTAGATAGAGATAGCTTTTTCGAAATACCTCAATATAATAGGACTAGAAATAACGGGTGTAAGTTGACAAGTAGAAGGTTCGAGACAGCAGTTGCCAAAAACTTTTTTACGCATAGAATAGTAAATAGCTGAGTAGTATAGCCGCAAAGTGCCAGAGTGCAGAAATGTTGCAAGAGTGTCACCCCCACCCCCTTTGTTGCAAGAGTGCCAACCCCACCCCTCTTTTTGCAAGAGTGCCAACTCCCAATCCCCTTTGTTACCAACCCATACCCTCCTTGGTGCCAACCACACCTCCCTTTGTTGCCAACCCCAAAATGGGGCTGCAATGGGTATACAACTTGGATTTCTCCCCAAAGCTGAACCCCCCAAGGGGGCATACCTAACCAAAGGGGAACCTCTTTGGAGGAGAACGTGGGAGTGCCTCACCCCCCAAAGGGGCAGAAAGAGATAGCAAGAGAGGAAGGTGGAGAGAGACCCAGAGCTGGGTGTTCACTCTGTTGATTCCCGAGCTCGTATGGAGTTCTTCAGCCACCCGCCGCTACTTATAGGCCCCTAATCAGCCAGTTTGCTGCTGAGTAGCCAGGTAACGCCATGTGATTATTTATTCCTTATATTATTCAGCCATTTGGCTGTTGAGTTGCTAGATTCGTTATTTATTAATTTAATTCTTATATTAATCAACCAGCAGGCGCCACAGCTAGTTGGCTGCTGAGTTACCAGATAGCGCCATGTATTTTAATTAAGCATATATTTATCAGCCACGCTGAGTTGCCAGATAGCGCCATGTGTTTAATTATTCCTTATATTATTCAGCCATTTGGCTGCTGAGTTGCCAGATTCGTTATTTATTAATTTAATTCATATATTAATCAACCAGCAGGCGTCACAGCCATTTGGCTGCTGATTTGCCAGATAGCGCCATGTATTTAACTATTCCTTATATTCCAGTTGGCTTAGAAGGCTGAGCTCTAAGCTTCGTTACTTATCTATTCGCTAAATAGCAATTAATTAATTATTCCGTTTTAGAAACAAATGATATAAGCGTGTTCAAGGAATAAATAAAACACCATTACAACGTCCTGTTTATTAATTAATGGATATACAATGGAGCATATATATGATCAAATAATAGAACGGAAAATATATAATCATACAAAGCAGAGTATTGACAAAATATTAGAAAAATATAGTTATATTAATTATATATAATGATACAAAACATAGTATTAACAAAATATTAGAAAAATATATAGTTATATTATCAAATATTAGTACAGGAAAAATATATAGCTATATTAATTATATATAATCATAAAAAACATAGTATTAACAAAATATTAAAAAGATATATAGTTATATTATCAAAAGTTATATTATCAAACATTAGTAAAGAAAATATATACAAATCGTATAATCATATTATTACAGGAAATATATATATATATATATATATATATATATATATACCTATATATATATATATATATATATATATATATATATATATATATATATATATATATATATATTCTCTTTACGGCCTACGATGCAAAACGCTAAATTCAACGGTGATTAATGCTATATCAACATCGCCATTACTCTGCATGATGTGGTAAAACCGTCCAAGCATCACCTCATTGTTTAACTGATATGAAGGTCTATACTCGATATAAATGGCTTTCATATCGTTCAGTACTATTTTTGTACCCACTTTACACTTGGCAGGCAAGTTGTCTTTAAGCGCAGCTAGAACACATTCAAAAGCACGCACAAAAACGTCATCGTTGACCGTTACATTAAATACAAGTTTATAATCATGCCTTTCCAATCGGGGATTTTTTCTTATCGTCCCGAACTTTTCAATCGTGAATTCTTCTTCACTCGACATAGCGGCAATTGAAATATTCTACCAAATCATTACGACACCTATCCACTATATAGAGGTACAGTTCTTCAAGGTGAACAATGTAGGCGAGCTCAGCCCTGTACCTCTCAAGCATTTTGCACCAAAGCTCAGGATATTTCGAAGAATCTAAGCCTTTTAAATATGCTTCCAGAGCTAGTCCGTTCTCCCCTGCTCATTCCTACATTCAACATATCCGTCGAGCAGAGCGATGTAAGCGTATTCAAGCACTGTGTCAAAATAAACCATGTCTGTAATACGTGCATCTAATATAGGCTTCAGCTTACGGAATCCGACGAACTCAAACATTCTGTCGAGGATGAAATGGTTTCGTGTAGGAACAAGAATTTCATTATCAGCCGTGTTCTTCCACATCAGTCGTATATCAATACATGGTTGATTGTTATTTACACTCAATGTACAAACAATGGTATATGAGGAGGCGTCACTAATCACCTCTCTTATTATACCTACGTCAGCGGGTATTTTATGACGGTCCTCAGCCCACCTCTCAACTACCACGAAGATTTTATGCATCTCCTCAAAATTTAAATAAATAACGTTGCGTTTGCTCGCAGGCCTACAGTTCGTTTCAAGCACACAGTTAATGGTGCCGGTTTCCCGCCTGAACACACGCAACGACTTCGTCACGGAGACGTCGTACGAGGCGTTGAGAATGCTTCTCAAAGGGAGTTTCATCGTATTCACACAGTTCGAGATGACACGTCCACTCGGTGCAAGCTCTGAGAAGGCTATGAGCCACAGGAGGCAGGCAGGTAGGCAGGATCGGGTCGACGGGCGGGTGATTCACCCTGATGAAACGTGAATGGTTTGTTCGAACTCGTATGATCCGTGAGGAGTGAGTCGCACCATAATCAAATGAAACGTGTGCGGCGCTGACCCAACATGAATTGTTGTATCCCATTATATTGGGCAGGTGTCTTGAGAAATTTTCCGGTACAAGAATTAATTTCGGTTTTAGTGTTTTATCACTACCACTTCCCTGAATACGCACCAGACAGTTTCCCTCAGGGTAAATTTCACGAGCTAAACACATTTTATAATATTTAATCTCTCCTAAACAACTTCACATTGCGGGGCGCTGTTAGAGAGAAACATATGTTCATATTTATCCTTTTTATTTAACAGGCGATACTCATCTCTAAAATCTGTTAAAAACTCACATAGCCCTTTAGCCACAACCTCACTGCAAACCTCATCATGATATATATTAATGTATTGGTAAAAATACTTAAGATTGCCCATGATGACGAGATTCACATTTTCAGTCGTAGGGTATGAGTAATCGACATGGTGTAGCATGATATAATACCGTTTATCACACCACTCATCCACAAGACTCACTACCCATAACTGTTGTTCATCTTCTGAGCGTGCCACTTCTTCTACCACGCGGTGCACGTGAGCCTTTATAAAGCTTAATTCTATAACATACTTCAGTACATCGTCTGTATGCGAAATCCTACAATCCCCTTGCCAGAATATCCGTAGAGTATTTGAATAGCCTGACCCTTCGCACGATTCAATGCAGCCTTAAAAGATGCAAAGGAGGCGGGTATAGGAAGTTTTTCAGTTTCCACTACATCTACGCATTTGGCACAATACCACTTCATAAATGCTGAACACGCGATATTAAAGGTGGTCATTTTCTTCTATGCGAGAGAATACACGTCTGATCTCAAGGGTATACAGAGGTCAACTGAGTACGGAAGGGTAGAGGTCTGCTCAGGTTGCGGCGTGATTCACGTCGCCGGTCTTACAGTGGGCGGAGCTTAACTTTTACTGTACATACGCACACACACGCAAAGTGAAACGCAAGTTGAAACACGATTTATTTAAACGAAATATTCAAGGTGTACATATTTGCAAATACGTGTAATAAATAAGTTAATAATAGACATACCAAAGTTAATGGTATCCAAAGGGAACGGTATCATAGATATCAGGTAACTGGTAACGTTTCCTATAGATGTTACGGCACACCTTTGTGCCTCAAAGTTCCATCACACCCCCCAGCTTCTGCGCCCGAAAATTGTGGGTGCCTACAATTAGTTGGGGAGGCCGTTCACAGTCATCATCGTCCAAACACACTAGATCCTTCATCGAATCAAAGTTAACGACCCGCCGATTCGCATGGTTAAGCGTGATGCCCTTAGCCTTCACAATATACTTCTTTTCTTTCCCTATCCTGGCCCGTACCCCATAAGTTTTAGGTCCTGTTGACACAAACGTGTCGGCGTATGCGTTGTCCCCATACTCATCCTTGATCTCGTCAGTCAGCTCGCCGAGGAATTTACCAATAGGGGGCATGTATTCGCCCTCCCTCTCTGTGAATATCACACTATCTGTATCGGCATACAAAACCCGTCACCAAGAAAATGCAATAGACCCCAAAGTTTTATGCGGGCGTAGGCCGTTGTGAAACTGGCCACAGGTATGTTTGTAACCCGTGAGGTATGTGTGGCCAATTCAGTATTGTTGTACTTTATTATGTAAGTATTACCTACATTCACAATCTCCATGACCTCTTTATCGGGGGCGTTGGCATAATCCCAGACTTCACTGTAGCTTTGTGCCAAATGAACGTTCTCTTTGCCAGTATTCTGCGCAAATTTTCCCAAAGACTGTTTAGGACACAACTTTGCACTAAAGCGCTTGCCAGGGTTCTTTATAATTTGGGAGCGGTCAAGCTGTATACCTTCACGGTCACGATAACGTTGAAAATAGGCCGACTTTTCATCTTCGGTATCAATCCCTCGCGGATATCCTGACGCCTCAACCTTTTCCTTCAAAAATGCGTTTATATATGGCGTGGAAAGGTTGGGTAGCTTCTGAAACCTCCACACCTCATGTATCTTCAGTATTCTATACCCATGGCGTACGGCTAGGGCCAGCTCGGGACTTGTATATACGCCTCTGATCTTAAGCTGGTTACAATCACCGTTATTCTCTTCCGCGCACTTCACGCACAGGCGAAACATGAGCTTGTGGTCGATAACGACGGATAAGATCCGCATCCATAATTCGTGAGGGGAGAATACGTCTACGAAAGAGGGTTCAAAGTAGCGATCATTCAAATTTCTTGAGAACTCGCCGATGGAGGGCAGGCTAGGTCCCACCATTTTCTCAGGCGCACCCACAGGGTACGGGTTGTTCTTCATCAGGTAGGGGTATAAAGAACAGAAATCGTAGTAGTGGAGCTTCACGCCCTCCGTAGGTGGAAAGTATAGCTTGAATGGATTTGTACGGCCACCGAACAAGCTATCATCACATTTGAGAGGTTCCAGTACCATTGAACGCCTGATCGTGTATATTTCTTCACGGTACTCCCCGTCTGTCTCCATCCATGCATCATACTCATGTTCTCACAAGACTTTGTGAGTGAACTGAGACCCTATAAGTTGATCGCGGGTGCGGGTCTACGCAAGACAGTCGGCAGGAGATCTACCGTGGATATCTCGGGCGATTCCATACTCAGGACGAGGGCATCCATGCCACCAGCAACCGTTAAAGGAGTACACACTCTTCTCGCCTGTGACACGGTTTTCACTTAGCCCATCAACCCAAAAAACACGACCATTAATCTTAATGGGTACTTCACCCGTGTTGCGGGCATGCTTTATGCATACACCTGTCTGTTGTTGTAGGTGTATGAGCCAGTAAATAGCCTTGTGGCCATAACTGCGGGGGTTGTTTCTGTGAATAATGGCTAAGGTGTCTTTAGGCATGAAGTTATTCTTGAACACCGTAAAACATAATGACGCGATGGTGGTTGCGACTTGCAGCGGTTCGCATTTGAAACGGCATATGTATATCCTTCTAAAGGCCTGGAAACATAATCTAAGCACTCGCACATCATTCACGCAATAACGCTCAAATTCATCAGCTATATTATAAGGTTTACGTTCATTAAAGCTGGTGTAGTATCGATCAAAGTCTTCACGTTCATCTGTACTCATACAATCATAGTTAAAGTAATGTTTGGGTAGAGGTAGGCCTACGTAATTTAAAGTTTCGCTAGTGAGGAATGTGTAAGGGAAGTATCCTTTTGAAACTTCAGCTGCTACCCCCCATCACCTTGGGTAGCTTTGCTAATTTACAAGGTGTGAATAATAAATTATCTTTAAATTGCACATTACCTCTTATTTGAATCTGTATTAATTTGTTGCCTCTTTTCAATGGGTCACCTGTAAATATCTCGGAGGACTCGTGCTCAAGCAGCTCCTTATAAAGGAACTGTGTGTCAAACTTTGCCCCGTTATGGACGAGAATATACACAGTCATATTTTTGAACTTGTCGGCTAACTTGACAATATAGGACACAAATAGTTTCACAGTACTATCGTGGCCGTTCGTTTTAAAAACGTTTGTCCGTTTACCACATTTATGGCATTCATCACACTCGATCTCCATACACTCATCACAGATAGTTTGGCTCACAAGTAAATGTGGAATGACCTCTTTGGTTCCAGCATTCGTGTATGTTTCTATATCGTAGTATACAGTTATACAAGGTTGTTTTTAGGCTTGGTGTCTTTCATATAACATACATGCTTTACTCCATCCGCCTTATATTCTCATGGCATGTAGACAGTGAATTTCATCACATTTATGCTAAATTTCCCCAATTATCCATCATGTGAAACATACCACATTCACAGATTCTCATTTTCCTGCACGTGCCAATTGATTTATGGAGCTCAAAACAGTTATTATTGAAAAATGTGCGTCTACACACATTACAATCCCTCTTCTCAGCTTCAACTACACGGCTTTCACATTTGGCTTTTACACTGCTCACATACCATGTGACAATCTTTACAATGTTTCACTATATCATCCGCAAACTCGAGACACCCCTTACACAAATCATGATGTCGTCCATATTTTCGACTTTTCATAACTCGCGTAAAGGCACCTTATATTACGGATGGAGATACGTTGTACCTGACAGTCCTAAAATAAGTAGGGGTCTTGTACGATCTCTCACACAGCTTTTAAAAACATACACAGTCTACGACGATCATCCAGTCCAAATACAACTATACGAGCATTCATTTTGTTCTACCCTTCTCAGCTCTTCAGGACCATATTACAGTCAAATCAAGTTCACAGTCTACAGCTAGTTTACGGGCACGCTCCAACCGTAGGCAGCCAAATTTGCTCGGATTTCGTATTTAGTACAGTAAACATACGAGCTAGACTACTGCTATAAAGCCGCAACCACGATCGACGTTTATATGCCGTCTATAAATAGCCTGAGAATTGAAGTTAAGAGTGTACGGTGTGGCACTATGACCCGCAACACGGTCAATATTTACCGTGAAGTTGTCCATATTGAAACTATACTACTTTGGGAGGCCTGCATTATACGACCTAATATATACTCTACATCTTCAGCCGCCAAACGTCTGAATGGTATACTACCCAAAAATCTCTCGTTACACCATCTCTGAGCCGAATCCGAAGGACAGCCTCGTCCTGACTTCACGCTCGTCGCGGTTCTGAAGGGCAAACTCTACAACGCTTCTACAACGCGACGTAGGCCGTGTTCAATACCGTTGCTATACATGGATCTAGGATCAACCCTGACTATATACCGATTTCTAGTCAAGGCTGGGTAGGGTTGCGGTGCGCACCAACTCGAAATGTTATACCATCCTCAACAGAACGGGTGCAGCTGTGGAGGATGAATAAGGGGTATATTGGCGGATGAAGCTGATGTGGGGTTGGTTGCGTAAGACGTTGAGGGTTGGGGCTCTACTACTGGTGGTCTAACAACCGGCGCGTATCTCACGCGCTTTATACCTGACGTGGAGGCTCTTCATCATGTCTCCGCTTTGAACGTGCAACAGGTGTCGCTGGTGAGGGTCATCGGCGGGTATGACATGTAGATGCACGGTCAATGGGTCATCGTGATATCGATGATGGGGGGCTGTACATCGTCGTCATTCACGGTTCTGTGGAAGAAGAAAACAAAATATAAGGAGCAGAACTCGCTATTTGTAATATTCTGTAAATGACCCACTTAGGGGTGTGACGTGTTAGAAATGGAATCTGTAGAAAAATTCAGATTCACGAGCCCATCCACATGTATTATATCTGGACCGACAGGTTGTGGTAAAACGGTGTTTATGCTTAATATCATTAAAGAAAAGGGGAAATGTTCTCAAAATTTGTGCATAAAGTTATATGGTGCTATTCGACATACCAATCAGTGTTCAACGAGTACCAAGATGCTGTTTTGTTCCACAAGGGGTCTATGACGTTAATTCGTTAAAGGGAAATGAACATACAGTCATCGTAATTGACGACCTCATGTTGGAGATGGATAAAACGTTTGCCGAGACATTTACAGTATTCTCCCACCACCTTAACATAAGCGTGTTCTTCATCAATCAGAATCTATTTTTCAAAAATAGATACATGCGCGATGTGTCGTTAAATACGCAATATCTAGTCTTATTCGCGCAACGTAGAGATGTGTCACAAATTGGGTATTAGCCAGTCAAATGTTCCCGAATCAGCGTAAGGAGTTTTTGGAGGTTTATAAAGAGGTCACAAAGCAACGTTATGGATATTTGCTTTGTGACCTTCACCCGCGAAACACGTTTAGGGTGCTTCTAAGAACGAATATATTTCCAAACGAGCCTGAAACCGTGTATATTCCAGAATGACGAATAGGCTAAAGAAATACCGCGAATTAATAAAAATCTATCAACGACTGCCTCGAGCATTGCAGCAGATGTTTGTTAAAAATATCGACTCTGACTTTTTAAAATGCATCTGTGAAATCTGCCTTAATGTTATAAAATGTAATGTTCCAATGAAATCCTTCAGAAGGCTCGCTTACGTCGTTACAAGAACATAATACGGACGCTCGCCCATAAAAGTCAGACTGTGGGTAAGAAAAAGCGTATTATTGTACAAAGAGGCGGTCGTTCCTCCCCATCTTATTTTCAATTTTGGGCCTTTACTGACTAGATTAATATAATGAAGAAGGTGGTTGTGATCCCGCACGAGGTGTATGCTTCATTACAAAGGAGTCCAGATGCGGTTCTAGAACCCCGTAAAAGTAGGCTTAAAAGAATGGAAGTGAGCTGCTATCCCTATTAAACAGTGAAAAGGCACCTGATGAGAAAAGGGTTTGTACAAGAGGCTTTGCAGAAATTTCTTCATGAGTACGAAGATTATAAGCATCCTACAGAGCTCACCGTGAGGCACAGCTCGAGTAGCGCAGAGCATAGTGACACAGGGCCTGAGCAACCAAAGAGTAGCGGAACACAGCACATCGAACATGTGCTAAAAACAGCCTCCCCCATACATTGAGGAATAAAGGGTTAAGTCTTTATAATCTATTGAGTGAGGACCCATCATACAGTGGACCGACACAGGCGAGGTCATTGTTGATGGAACAAGGGTACAAGGTCCAATATCGTTGATATTGTTCATGATCTGGTGAGAAAGTGGGATAGGCCCTCACCAAGGATGGAGACATATTAAAGCAAGACTACAGCAAATAAATGTCCCCAAAACATTGATAGGTAATCTGAATAGGTTAAAAGACTTGGAACATGCATCGCACGTGTCACAACTGAGTACACCTTCGCCCACAACCGCCGTACCTCTGAAGAGAAGAAAGAAGAGAGTAGAAGGCCAACCTTATCCACGTGCCTCTAAAATACGCAAATGGCTAACGTATTAAGTAAGCACTATTATGACATTTCTAGCCCTGCATCCTATGGTGGCGTTAATAGATGTACAGAGGTACTTATGGTGTAAGGAAAAAAGATGTTGAGAGATTTTTGCGTGCCCAGGATGCTTATACACTTCATAAACCGGTGAGAAAAAGGTTTAAAACAGCCAAGACAACAGCCGCATCGATTGACTCTATTTGGCAGGCAGATTTAACAGACATGCAAAGATATTCAGTGTACAACGACGGCTACCGCTACATCCTATTCATAATAGATGTATTCTCTAGATACCTGTGGCTAATTCCCCTGAAAAATAAATCGCCCGAAACAGTTGCTAAAGCGGCCAAAACGCTGATGTTGAAAGAAAACCGGATTCCTGGCTATTTTTGTACGGATATGGGAAAAGAATTTATAGGGCGAGCTTTTCAGAACATGCTGTCAGAGTTTAACATCAGCTATTACACCTCCAATTCTATACATAAGGCTTCTTTAGCTGAAAGAGTTCAACGTACCATAAAGGAGCGCATGCACTGGTATTTTACACATAAAAAACTCATACAGATATATAAACGTTCTCGATTCATTGGCTTCATCCTACAACCGCTCACACTATCGCACGATCGGTACAACACCTAACGATGTTTTAGAAAGAGGCAAGCGTCCGAGAAGAGATGGAGTGCCACCACCACCACCACAATCTGCGCGTTTCAAAATCAATGACTATGTAAGGCTGTCACGTTCGGGAAATAAATTCGCGAAGGGTTTTGAGCAAGGATGGACACGCGAGATTTTTAAAGTTAGAGCCATGATTCCTAAAGGCGAGATAATGATGTATTACGTTGAAGATTTGAATGGAGAAGAGATCTCGGGAGGTTTTTACCGCGAGGAACTGCAGAAAGTGGCATTTAATTTAGGAAAAAATGTGTTTAAAATTGAGAAAATTTTAGGAAGCAAAGGTACAGGAAAGAGAAAAATGTACCTGGTGAAGTGGCTAGGTTACCCAGAAAGCTTCAATACCTATATAAAAGCTGACGCAGTAATGAAGCTTAATTAGTATGCAACATGACACCCAACCATTTCTACGTCACACTCCCGTCCTCCTCATCCCTGTCTGTACACCCTAACAACACCCTAGCCAACTTTGCAACAGAACTCCATGGGCCCATTGAACTGGGTCGTGATTCGTATGAGGTACGTTTATGTGAATTTCAGCTGGATACCCTCTTTTTAAATAGTGATTATAAAGATTCCGTATTTACGGTTCTTAGAGGCATTGATGAGTGTGAAAAAGCCGGGTTAACTCGGGATGCTACCATAAGTATAGCCTGGACTAAGGTTGCACAGTTTTTCAGTACAACAGTGACACTAGGGCCGGGGGCGTTATGGTACGGCTGAGGATGTTGTGAGAGACTTAAACATAAGTTTTAAAAACTCAAATCTTACAAATGACTTATAAGAAACCGTAAACAGAGAAAACCATACACATACTCTAGTCCTAAAATCAAAGGTTAACAGAAATCTTAAAGACAGAAGTGTTAAAAATTATAACCGAGGTGCGGTATCGAGCAGCCTTCCAAAGAGACACCATTCACGAGTCACCACATGACTTATCCAGCTTAATGTATCACTTGAGGATGGAGAAGCTGGATGTAATTTCTCAGCCTCTAGACATGTGCTATATTTACAGCAATATAGCGGAACACCAGTTTGTTGGGGATACCCAGGCACGCCTGCTACGCGTGCCCACATTCCCAACCATAGAGGAAGGAGCTTGAGTATTACATGACATACCCCATTATGTGACAGTCGCAACTAATCTAATAACTAATATTTCGATATATATAAGAACGATTGAGGGCAAAAATTTCCCACTCGGTGACGAGAGTTTAACAGTGAAGCTACACTTTCGACGCACTGAGTTATAATGGCCAGAAAGCCTTTCACGGTATACCGAGGGGTGAGATACCAGCGTGGTAGTGGACTTGGATACATTTTTTCATCCATACTACGCACCGCTGTCCCACTGTTGAAGAGGAACGCCAGGTACCTATGAAGGAAGGCGTTACAAACAGGTTTTAACGCGGCAGAGGAAATGCTCGCGGGAACTAAACCTAAAGAAGATCTAAAAAACATTTAAAACGTACACGGGATGAAATCATCAAAGAGGCGAAGAGAAAAATGCGTGGTGGTGGAAAGAAGAGAGATGGTAGAAAGAAGGGGTGCCAACACGTGGCGTAAAGAAGAAGAGCTGTTAGGAAGAAGGGGTTACCACACGTGGTGGAAAGAAGAGAACTGTTAGGAAGAAGGGTCACGTGGCATTAAACGTAAAAGGGTGCCAAAAAAGAAGTGCTCTAAGCGTATGAAACCTATGGCCGATCATTTTTTTAACTGATATAAACTGAGGACGCTACTCTCACGAACATAGATTGATTAATACTCGTCGAGGGAGGTGGCACTATTTCTGACTCACCATGGCCGTTTCATTCATCCGTAGTTCACAATGCTGTAAATCGGAGCTATCCCTCTTTGAGATGCCTCCAACAAGTTCTATTGAGCACAGTGACTTTATTACAATTAACCCGTTAAACACACTTAGTTCACCCAGTGCCCCTATAGAATTCTTGATACCCAGCTCAGGTCCCTACTTTTTTGATCCGAGTTGTATGCACATGTATGCTAAACTACCTACGCATTGCCCATTCTGACGGAACGGATTGCGATGATAATTATGTTGCATACCCCGAAACAAACTTTCTGCACACCATATTCAGCCAGTGTGACGTATATCTAAATCAGACTAACATCTCGGCAGGTACGGGGTACTATCACCTACGAGCATATCTGGAAAATGTACTCAACTTTTCAAAAGAAGCGAAGGACACCTTTTTATCCGCCGAGGGGTATTACCACACTAAAGATGAGGGTAGTATAAAGGATAAATTTAAAAATTCTAAAAAAAGATATACGAATGTTTTGGGCGCCTGCATACAGACTTTACATTCCAGGAGAAGTTGCTTATGAACGGAGTGGATATGAAATTGAAGCTCACCCGCACGAGCCCTGAGATCTGTATAAATCTGGGAGCTGACCAAGAAGAAGGCGCGAAACCTGTTGTGATACACATCATGGAAGCATATTTGCGCATACGCCGAGTGAAATTAAGCTCCCCGAAGCAAATAGAAATTGAGAAAGACCTCATACATACCACAGTAAAATATCCCATTAACAGGGTACAGATCAAACTGTACACGATCCCTGCAGGCCTGGCATCGAAACAGATAGAAAACATCGCTCTTGGAGTACTGCCTAAAAGGATTTTAATTGGAATGCAAGATCATGCCTCGACAAATGGAAATTATAAAAAGAGTGCTCTAAAATTCGAGAACTTCGGACTTAAAAACATTACTCTATATGTCAATGGCGTCGGAATGGGTGGGACAATGAATATGGACTACTCGTCAGATGCTGTGTTCCCGCTCTGCGCGAGAGCTTACAGCAGTTTGGCGCATAATACAGGTGCATGTGATGAACTTGGATTCGGCATAACGCAGAAAGAATTTGTGGAACAGTTTAACATCTACTCATATGACGTTACTCCTGACTTAACCGCCGGTGTAAATACCCATTTAAATCCCCAGCAGACTGGTACGATTTCAGTGCGGACGGAGTTCGCCAAGTCTACAGACGCGCCTATTAGTGTACTGTTATACCTCTAGTCGCAGGCCCTAATTGAAGTAGACAGATTTAGGAACATAAGCACAGATTTTTAAAATAGATGCAAATACACTCCAGAGAGTAATGAAAAGTAACTGTTTCGCGCGTTCCAAATTTATCGGTGTGTATGCGAAAAATGAAATATTGAAGGTGCCCATACGGGAAACTGGTGCGGGATTGTTAACACCGACATTGTGGGTGGCGATGGGATTCACTGGTTTGCGATCTATTTTAAAACTAAGGAAAGAATGTACTATTTCGATTCACTCGGATTTCCACCATGGCATGACTCGGCGATTGTACAATTTATCACGCGATTACGTGTGCCTAAGATTATCTGGAATCCATATCGTTTCCAAGGGCTTTATACTGAAACATGTGGGTTGTATTGTATCTTGTTTCTCATGCACATGTCGCGCGGGAAGGGATTTATGAATTTTTAAAATTATTCGATTTTGTGACACAAATATGAATGATAAATATGTGTGCAGACAGATAAAAAAAAGGTTCCCATATGTTAGTACCCCCTGTAATGTGTAAGATCTATATTGTGTAAACCTGTATATACATTTGTAACAATTAAGAATTGGGCACTGCCCTTTTTGTACATGTTTTTCTACTGTTTAAATAAAATAATATGTTTTTTTTTATCCTCAAAAAAACTTACATAATCTCGTCGATGAGCACGCACTCGCTTGACCGGTTGTGTGTCAATACCACGACATCTGATTCGTTGCTTGGTGTGGATACCATTTCATTTAACACCCTCTCCCCAAAAGTGCTTATAATATCGTCTAGCTCCGTATCGCTCCTGTAAAAATAAAGAGAAAATTATTTTTTAAAACGAAGGCAATTCTTAAAAGTTTTAATATTTCTATAAACCTAGCTGTACAAGAAATATAAACACGCCATATATATATATATATATATATATGCAGAAATAACGATGAAGGATGTAGAGAATAATTGAAAATGTTTTGCAATTATCGCAGCCTTTTATAAGTTAAATCCGATTGAAATGTTATATATATAGACCGAGAATAAAGCATAAACTTCTTTCAAAACGCGTTTGTAGTGGCACGTATAAAGCTAATTAATAGTGAATGAATGTCAGGTTATATTATAAACGAGAAAAATTCAATTAGCGAGAACCAGATAAATCAATGCGCCTAATTTACGTTGTAGAAAAAATCTACTTACTTTAAAAATACTATATAGCTTCAAAAACACTTACATTAGCTCGTCTGCAAATTCGCGCTCGCTTGGCCGACTGTGATTCAATACTGTGACCTCTGTTTCGCTGGGTAGACTGTTCGGCGAAGCATTCATTCTTCTTTTGTCGAAAGTGTTTATAACATGGTCTAGCTCCGTGTTGGTCCTGTAATTAAAATAAATGTCAAGGAATTGGATGCAGTTAAAAGTGTTGCCTACCATATATATATATATATATATATATATATATATATATATATATATATATGGATCATGATTAAGCACGTTTTTCAGAGCACTTTTATTGCGATTTGATAAAATCCTACTGTAGCGCCGCATTATCGTAAACTAATCTTAAAGTTCCAACATATGCAGATATATATATATATATATATATATATATATATATATATATATATATATATATATATGTATATTGCTACAAAGCGATGTTGGAAGATGTAGCAAGATGTTGCAATATATATATAGAGTTATATACAAAGGTTACGCTTATTTTCCAAACGCATGCAAATCTTAAAAGTTTGGAATAATTTTTTTAAAAAACAAACTGTCTGCAGGGCATCCTATAATTTTAAAAAATAAAGAGATATAATGACGAAGGAGTACCCACGATATATATATATATATATGGGCATCTCTAATTTGCTAAGGGGAAACGGGGAAACTTCATCTTTAATTTGACGAGAAACATACAATGAACAAAGTTAGGTTTAAAATTCTATAAAATTTAAAACTGCCGAGAGCTGATATATATATACACACTGAATATATGGGCCACAGACATTAATTAAACATGATTTTTCAAAACACTTATTATGACATTACAAATTACTCACATTTCAATGGCGCCATGAACGAATGGTTCTTCCACTGTCTCACAAATTTCCGTAACAAACTGGGAAGGTAAAAGTTCGCCCATAAAACCCATATAACCAATTGTCTGCCTATAATATTCCTTTCTGCCAATTAACACCATACAAATAATCTATCATTTAAATTGTTTTCGATAACATTCGGTATCTACCGTACACGACTATCGATTTTCATTTATATTATAATTTTACCCTCTTTCTGATTATTGCTTCCTTTCAAGAGTCTTGAACCCATTTTTCATCAGGCACTGGAACTCGCGAACGCAAAGCGTATCGGGGTTCTGGCGCTCTTGGTCGTTCCACTTCATCGCCTCAATTTCCACCCGTTCGTTGTCTGTTTGGTAGCTAATTGTACCACGGCGGGGTTTTCTTGCACATCGTCGTCGGGTGGGGTTTCTACTATTTCAGCCGTGTTCGTGTCTTCCTTCACCAGAGGAAGGTTCTCAATTACTAGGAAAGCCTTCATTGGTAACCAGGACTTCTGGACGGTTTGAATTTTCTGATTGGTATATACCCTTTAATTTGTAGGTCCTGAGGCCTCAGCACTCGGGTCATTCGATAAGGTCCTTTCCAACGGACGTTCAACTTGTGCATATTTGGTCAAGTTTTAGTCTCATTCCGCAAAAGAACCATATCGCCTTCCAGAATCTCCGAAGTATGCTCTCGCCTATTGTAATACCTCTCGGTTTCTTCATGAGTCTCTTCATAGTTCTTCTGTGCCTATTGAAAAGCATGGCTCAATGGCGTTTGTACCTCTGCCGAAAATTTATCTCCACTGGAATAATCCAGAACCCGATTCTGGAGCAGATTGGAATAGGGCAGATTGCAATCGAGTTCGTGAAACAAGTAAAACGGATGTCCTTGATTGACCATTTGAACGAAGTGTTGAAGGACAGAGTGACATAATTCAGTTGTAGGTCCCATGAGTAGGGATCTGCTTCAGTTAGAAAGTAGAATTTCTCCTTTATACACCGATTAAATCGCTCAGCGATCACGTTGGATTCAGGGTGATAAGATGTTGTTAGTGAGGGTCTTATTCACTAGCGGATGTACGGGGGGGGGCACAAAAGAGGCCATGGGGCCCCCCCAAAAGCTGATAAAGGTGCGGTTAACACTGCTTTTGGCCCACCCCTAAAGGCCACGTAAAATACTCTTTCATCATACCCTTTCCCTTCATGTTACCTACGAAAGTGTTTTATATATGTACCTGCTTTTTTCTATTAACCTGAAATCTGTACATTGGTCACTTACTTTAGCATTTAGAACATTTCTTGTAAATCTAGCAATTTTCAGCTTTTTTAGGATGAATCTGATGACACTCGGTTATTTGACTTGGCAATTCTGACCTGAAATACTGTTGACTATGTTCAGTGTCTAGTCAGATTTGTTCCTAATCGGTTCGTCTTTGTCACGACGCAAATCCCCTCTATCCCCTCTATCCCCTCTCGGGCTAGCCTTAGAGTGGATCTTAGGGTCTTTGTTAGCCTTAGCTTCTGTAGATCTGTAGATCTTGTTTGTTTGTTTGTTGTACTACATCATGGCTTCCACTCAAGGCCGTTTCCTGGCATAAGCAGACTAAGCGGCCGCTTAGGGCCCCGCTGCTACTAAGGGGCCCCCAGACAGGCTCCCAGGTCATACCTCAGTGGGCAAGAATAGGAATATAGCTGAAGTTATTATTAATATTATTATTATTATTATTATTATCATCCTTATTGTTATTATTATTATTGTCGTATTAATTAAAGTTTTTGTATGAGAAATGTGATAAAACGGAGACAAACGAAACTTTTTGGTTGTTATGTGTAAATAACTATTGTGAGATCTTATTTCTATATTATTTAACTTTATTCTTACTATATGCTTAGACTTTCCTAAATGCTTAATTTTTCTAGTATTGTAAAACATTATTTCACTAATTTACTAATTATTAAGAGATTTTGTAACACTTTAAAACCTAGGATTACTTTCGTTATGTTTTCAAGTTTATTAATTCTTTTCTCATCTTTTTCAGATAATGTGAATTTTGTTGGTTAAAACCTAAATGGTCTGATTATTATTTGAATGTATTTGATTACATTACAATTACAATTATTATTATTAGTAGTATTATTATTATTATTATTATCATGATTATTATCATGATTATTATTATTTAGCAGATTAGTTGTGGTTAACTAGATGTGACTTCGTGCATCTTGGAAAATGAAACGACATTATCCACCAGGAGCTGAAAAACGGAAAAAGAAGAAAATAGAGGAGGAGAAGCTTTCCAGTAGCACAGGTGAGATGTGCCACTTGTATATTCTTATGATTACAGTTCAGGCAACTAGGTTAGGTAGACCATCAAGCTAGGCAAATGCTCAGGAATCGTGTAGAGTAAGCTAGTCTCTGTAATACTTATATTTCGAAATGTGAAATTTAATGGATCACATCACCTCAAATTCTGTTCACACAGATCAATTATCAAACAAGATAAGAAAGAGTATTTTAGCAAAAATTAACAGAATATGTAATGTTATGTTCTTCTCAGGAGCACTACTGAAATATTTGGAAAAGCCATCCTCAGCAAAGCCTGATGAGCATCATGGGCCAACAGCAGGACCTTCCTCTATACAACCTCAAACACCAGTAGAAGTAGAGCCTGATGAACCAACAAGTGGCCCATCTTCTGTTCAGCTTCAAACACCACACACAGGCATTTCTACTGAGCAAAAAGAACCAAGATCTGCTCCACTGCTTGATCCGTATGACTGGCCAGTTGTCCTGTCAGATGCCTTGAAGACAGATCTGGTGTCTCGAGGACCATTTCAAATCAGTCCAGATTTCACATTCCCTAAAAGAGATTCTCTGGGTTGCACTAAGAATTGCAACCCTAAGATGAAGCTAATCAAGAACTACCTCAGATCATCAATGGGGCAGGATCGCCTCAGTGGCCTTGGTATCATAAGCATCAACCAGGACGTTGGCAGGGAGATTTCATATGATGATGTTATTGATGATTTCGCCCAGAAAAAATCTAGGCGGCAAAAAATTTAAGATACAAACTGTTCTGTATAACTGTTAGCTATTACACGATTGTATCGTAGAGTTAGTTATTGTTTGGTAGTTGATAAATGCATTATTTTTTTATACATAATTCTGTGTCATTTATTCTAAATAATGTGTAAGCTAATTTTCAGGAATTTCATGAAGAGTATTTTTTCTGTTTGTCTTCTGAAAGTAGATATTTGTTGTTTTGGACATAAATGTTTCATTAAAATTGTTTCATAATTGGTTTTTATTAACACAGCCATTTTTTGTATGTGTGCTGAGGTGATGTAGTAAGGTGTGAGTTGGTGGATGGAGGGTGGGGCCTCAAATGGGTATACTGCTTAGGGCCTCCTGATGGCTAGAAACGGCCCTGCTTCCACTTTTATTCAGTGTCTATTCTTCCCATGGTCCGTAGGATAAGGAAGTAGACATTAGAGAATGGAGGCAGGGGTAAGGAAGGGAGAGACTTTCAGTGATGACGTGCGCTGCTGCCCACTAGGCGCTGTGTATGGTAACAATCAGCCCTGTGTTAAGGATTGGAAAAGGATAGGAAGATAAATAAATAAATTTTTTATTTATGAAGGATTTTTTGTGTAGAAATTTTGCCAAAGCCCTCAAATTTGGGATGTATGTATGCATGCATTGCATTTCTTTGATAATGAAAAGGTATTGTAATGCCAGTGGCTGTCCTTACTCCTGATATACCAATAATATTTGTTGTTGGTGAGATGGGTTAACGTTAGATTCGGTTGCGTTAGATTTGTCACCACCCTAAACGTGGGGGCTTAATCTGCCGATGGTCCTATTTCCAAATATTTACACATCTCTTGGAAATTGCTTAACACGTTCTCCAACCCAAGATCACTCACTATCGAGTTCATACAACCATCTTTACAAATACAAGACAACATCCCATTAGCGACAGTTTCTGCACGTTTGTTTTGAAACGAAATAGCGTCTACATCCCGCGAAAAATGATCTACAGTCACGAGTATGTACTGGTTACCTAAATAATTCGGAGTAAATTCACCAATTAAATCGAGTTTAATGCGTTCCAAGGATCTACCTATGGATGGGAATTTGTCTTGTGTTGCCGTATTTAATCTTTCCGCCTTTCTTTTCTGACATGGGCCTGATTATGTCAAAAGAATCAGTAGTATGGTCACAAAAATGTAGTGCAATGCAATTCAAGGCAATATTGAGTGTTGCAGAGCCAGAGCCTGCAACAGTGCAGAGCCATGCAACTCTGCAAGGCACTGGCACAGTACCAAGGGGGATGAAGGGGGTAGCAGGAAGGGTGGTCGGCAAGAGGGGTGGGGGTAACCTAACCTAGCAGCTCAGGAGCACAAAGGTGTGTGTGTGTGTGTGTGTATATATCTTTATGTGTATCTATATATTTATGTTGTGTGTATATATGGAATGTGAGCATGTATATATATATATATATATACATACATATATATATATATATATATATATATATATATATATGTTTGTATGGGAAAAATAAAACAAAAGTCTATTAAGGGCATGGCTGGAGAGGTACATCCGCCTGCTGGAGCGTCTTGATCCTAAGTGGTGCTTGCCCTGAATAAACCATATTTTATATATATACAGGGTCTGTCAAAAAAAACTAAGTCAATTTGAAATCTCTATAAAATGCATAATTTGATAGAGATTTCAAATATTTTTTTACACTAAATAAATAAAAGGCTCATAAATAATCTGTGATAATTTTATAACTTTATTTTAAATATTTTAGGAGTTATGCGGTTATTTCTACAGATTGCGAAAATTTCAGTTTTTCTCATTATGTAATATCTTCTTTTTTCTCTTTCTCAGAATTTGTTTAGATTTAAAATTTTTCGTGAATAACTCTAAATATGCCATTCTCACATGAAGATAAAATAATTATAAAGCATTATAGAGTTGAAAAAGGTTATAGTGCATGGAAATTACTTTCTGAATTCGATTATAAAGGATGGACTAGATCAGGTTTAGATTACTTATTGAGAACTATCGATGAAACAGGAAGCATTGAAAGGAAGGTTGGTAGTGGGCGACCAAAATCAGTTAGCGTAGATGAAAATATTCAGAAAGTGGAGGAGCGTATCCTTAGTCAAGAGGATCGACCTGGTAGCCACATGACACCTGCTCAAATATCAAAAGAACTAGAAATATCAGAATCAAGCGTAAGAAGGATTATTAAATCTGATCTGCAATTTAAACCATTTAAAAGAGTGCATGGACAAAGATTGTCAGAAGTAAACTGTCAGAAAAGAGTTGAGAAATCCAACCAAGACATTTTTTACGGATGAAAAACGTTTTACGGTAGAGCCACCAAGAAACTCACAGAATGACCGGGTTTATTCTGATGTTGCGAAGCAAAATGAAATCCAAGATGAAAGACTGTACGCACAAGGAGTCACTTTTCTTCTAGCGTCATGGTTTCTGTTGGAGTGTCCAAGTTGGGAAAAACTTCAATATTTTTTATTGAGCCAGGAGTGAAAATTAATGCTCAATATTATTCAAATACCCTGCTTGAGAAAATGCTTCCAGAAATGAGAAACTTGGCTAGTCAAGGTTACTTTATTTTTCAACAAGATGGTGCAACATCACATACTGCCAAAACAACCATCGAATATTTGAAAAAGAATGTGCCTGAATTTCTGGAACTGAATAATTGGCCACCTAACAGCCCTGACCTAAACCCTGTAGACTACGGAATATGGGAAAACTTGGCAGAGAGAGTGTATAGGAACAGAATAAGGGATGTCAATCATTTGCGTGAGTTGATTATCGCAAAATGGGCAGAGCTCCCCCAAGAGCAAATAAATCGAGCAATAGACGAATTCAGACCAAGATTAAAAAAAGTAACAGAAATGCAAGGGAATCATATTGAACAGTTCTTTTAATTTTATTAAACTAAAAATTATCTACAGTATATCGTAAAAAAAAAAAATTTCATGTTAAGTAGGAGAATCTCACTTTTTAATTAATTATTAATAAAATTAACAATTCTGAAGATATCGTCATAAAACTTTAAAGAATAATAGGTGATTACGTATACTTTATTGTGTAAAAAATTCAACTTAATTAGCTAAATGGTTTTGTTTTAATAAAGGTTTGAATTTGGCTTAGTTTTTTTTTGACAGACCCGGTATATATATAAATATGTATGTGTGTGTGTATATATATATATATATAGTATATATATATATATATATATATAAACAAATATGTATGTGTGTGTGTATATACATATATATATATATATATATGTATATGTTACAGTCAAGCTGTGTAATGAGTCATTACATGAAATGGGACGATGTTCAATTATGATTAAAGTATGGTTAAAATAATTGCAACCTGATGAGAAAAGAATTTTATACCACGAAACTCCAGAAATTTCTTCAAGAGAACGAAGATTATTAAAAACCTGTGGAGTTTCCCGTAGTTATCAAACATGGTGGCGATGCTGAACATGATGAGACTAGAGAAACAAACAAAGAACAACGGGGTGAGTCCGCAACATCTCGAACATGTATTAAAAAATAGTCTCCCTCATACATTGAGGAATAAAGGATTAAGCCTTTATAATCTATTGAGCGAGGATCCTGTTACACAGTTGTCCGATAATGGTGAGGTTAATGTTGAAGGGGCAAAGGTTCAGGGTTCGAATATTACTGATATCGTACATGATTTGGTTAGAAAGTGTAATAGACCATCTCCACCACGATGAAGTCACATTAAATCGAGACTACTACAACAGATAAACATACCAAACACACTGATTGGCAACCAGGACAGAGTAAAAGATCTAGAGCAAACAACACTTATACCAGAACATAACACGGCTTCACCTGCGGGTGTAACAACTCTGAAGAAGAAGAGACCAACAACCATCGTACAACCCTACCCACGCGCTTCTAAAATATGCAAATGGCTGACGTATTAAGAAAACACTATTATGATATTTCTAATCCGGCTTCTTATGGTGGTGTTGACAGACTCTACAGAGGTGTCTAAACTGACGATTCAGAGAAAAAAGATGTTGGGAATTTTTTGCTTGAGCAGGAAGCCTATACACTTCATAAACCTGTGAGGAGAAGGTTTAAAACTACTGAGACAAAAGCCGCCTTGACTGATTCTCTTTGGCAGGCTGATTTGACTGACATGCAGATGTATTCCGTGTATAATGACAGGTACCGATACATTTTATTTATAAGTTCTCTAGATACAGTACTTCTGGCTTATTCCTCTTAAAAATAAATCGCCTGAAACAGCTGCTAAAGCTATAAAATCATTGATGCTAAAGGAAAACTGGATCCCAAGTTATTTTTGTACATATTTAGAGAAAGAATTTATAGGCTGAGCTTTTCAGAACACGTTGGCAGAGTTGAATACCAGTATTACACATCCAATTCTATGCACAAGGCTTCTTCAGCCGAAAGAGTACTACGCACCAATAAGGAGCGCATGCATTGTTATTTTACGCATAAAAATACGTACAGATACATAGACATTCTGGAACAGTTGGCGTCATCCTTCAACCGATTGTTACTCTGGAGTAACTGGTACCGAATAGGGAATCGCAGAAGTTTCTCTTATGCTACTCTCCGATTTCTTGTAGTGGATCGGAGGATTCTGTTGAACTTACTAAATTCCCTGAAGGTTCCCCGATTCTTCTTGTAACGTATCGGGAAATTATTTTTCTCTATTTAAAACTAAGTTCTCTGAAGAGAGCAAGGATCGAAGAAGACAAAGATGTTCTCTTACTGTAGTTTACTGCTAAAATGTTACAGGTAGTGCTCAGCCTCTAAGTTAGATCAGACAATCAGAATGAATATTTAAAAAATTGTTCGGCTTTATATACTGAACTTTTGGTGACATCATTATTATTTAATGTTAACTTGTTTTGTTTTTTATTCTCAATATGAGGCAATATTTTGCAAAATATTTGAAGGTAAGGTAAATATTTTAGCTGTAGCAATATCTAGACAGATAAGCAAGATATTTGAAGATAAAGCCATATTTTTATTTTAAACCGCATATTGACAGATCTGAGGTTATCATGATCTGCCGAGTTAACTAAAAATGGAAGTTGAAATATGCATTTTATTATGAATTACAATTAAACATGCATATGAGCAAAAATTAAATGCTTAAGATTTAAAATTAAATGTTAAGCAAGACATGACTTCATCTTTTACAACGAAGAGAGAATGTGTACAGAAAACGAACATTGCAGAATTTAACAAGATTACATTATTAAGCTAAATCTATAAAAATGATAAATTAATTTAAAAAGAAATGATTCACCATTTATACACCAAATATAAAATAGAAAGCGAATCAAAAATTTTATCCGAACTTCGTTAGCGTTATGCGAATTTGGACTCTATATGTAAAAATTAATATAAGAATATAAATATATAACAATATAGGGATTATATAAATATAAGGATTATATAAATATACGAGTTATATAGAGTGGCTAAAAAAAATCGCCTTGAGATTTGAACATTAATAAATTCAAAATTATGCAGTTTACACTTCCAAAATTTACTTGACTTCTACCTCAATCTATTGGTAAGCCATCATAAAAAATTCAGACCTCTACATAAAATACTTTTTCCACAGCTGAGGGAACAATGAGGATTGGTGAAAAAAATATCATAAACTGAAATTTTTTTATTATTGACATCTTATCAACAAATATGATCAATATGTCCACCGTCCTGCTTACGAACTAATCTTATCCTTTTCTTCCACAATATGATACATTTTTTTATTCCTGCTAATGTTATTTTGTCCCAACATTCGAGTATTTTTCTTTAATTGCCTTTCTGTAAACTTTTCTGTTTGGCCTTCATAAATCTTCTCTGCTAGAGTGTTCTAAATGCAATAATCCATGGGATTGCAATCAGGTGATTGCGGGGTCCAGTCGTTTTTTCCAATGAAGTTGACTATATTCTGTTGTAGATAATCCTGTGTGAACTTGCTAGTATGAGCTGTAGCACCATCTTGTTGGAGTATGAAATCGTTTCCATAATACAGACGCTGACAATCAGGCAAAAGATTCTCCTCTAAGAGTTACATAGGTTTTTGAATTAATTTTTTTTTCTGAAATGAAATGAATTTTCGTCTTTCCATTCCACGATACACCTGCTAATACCTTGATTTTTTGGAAAACCGACTTGTCTGGTGGTAAAGTCTCGATGGAGAATGTCTTTCTTACGCCGACCATAAACAACATCGTTCCGGGAGTTTCGAGCAATCTCGGTGGTGAAATCTTTTTCATCTGTAAAAACTATTTTTTAACATCATTGGACGAAAATTTATCGAGCAATTTTCTACAACGAATTTTTCTTTTAGCTCTTACATTGCTATCACGTCTTCAAACACGGATCCTTTCAAATGCTTTAAGTCCTATCGTTCTCTGCATTCTTTTTATGGAACTTCGACTGATACCTAAATTTCTTGCAATTTTCTTCTGAGATAGACTCATCATTTCGATCATTGCTATATTGTCTTGAGTGTAAAACTGTTTTAGGCCGACCACTTCCTCTCTTCCGTGTCGTCGAACCGGTTGCTTTAATTTTTTTAATTATTCTATTCACAGACGTAACATTACAAGTTATTCCTGGGAATTCCCTCAAAATTCTTGCCCCAGTCCATCTTTTTTTCCAAGAAAAACTTTTCAATCACTGCTTTTTCACCGTTAGTTAAAACCATAATTCGAAGGGTAAGTTTAAAAAACAGTATTTAAGATGGGCGTAGCCTATATCATCTGACGTTTTTCAGAGACTAACAGATTGTCCATAGGCTAAGGAAGTGACTACAATTCTTAGAATAGTTGCCAGGTACAGCTATACACATTACACATTTAGGATTTAGGATATTCGTTTTTTTTCCATAACTCATTGTTCCCTCAGCTGTGGAAAAAGTATTTCACGTAGAGGTCTGAAATTTTTATAATGGCTTATCAATAGATTGAAGTAAAAGTTGTATAAATTTTG
The DNA here is from genome assembly GCA_023014485.1 of Bathynomus jamesi. Taxonomy (NCBI): domain Eukaryota; kingdom Metazoa; phylum Arthropoda; class Malacostraca; order Isopoda; family Cirolanidae; genus Bathynomus; species Bathynomus jamesi. Next base: position 130,191 of record JAJOZX010004385.1, read on the forward strand.
GAAGTGTGACTGCATATTTTTGAAGTTATTGATGTTCAACTCTCAAGGCGTTTTTTTTGGGCCACCCGATATAAATATAAGAATTGTATGAATGAATATAAGAATTATATGAATGAATATAAGAATATATGAGTATAGGAATGATTCATTGTTCAGTTTTACAGGACTCTCCCCTCTAGAATGATATTAAAACAATAATATAACATCGTATGTGGTGCGCAACCCCTTCATTTATGTGGTACACACCCTTTTCCGATTCTACTTATTTCGTACGCGCGTGTTCGTTTATTTCAGGATGACTCTGCCTATCCACTCGGATGGCCTTTCAATTTTATACGCGTAGTTTCCCTCGGCTTACTTGAAGCCCACTTTGAATTTCAAACTTTCAATGTTAATTTACCCTCAGATTACAAAAGAGGCCTATTGCAAGGTAGCACAGAAACGACACACTCCTCTTATAAAGTTTATTTAATTTCACTCCAAATAGGACATAAATTGAAAAGAAATATATGGATGTGCGATTACAAATTTTGTTTAAAAAAAAATCAAATTCTTAATTTAAAAAAAATGTTTGCAAGTATTTAAGTCTCAAAAAGCATTTATAAAGAGGGTTTTCTTATTTGCGTGTAACTCTAGAAACCACTAAATTCAAATTTCGTAATCTAAGAAGAAGTTTACAAAAGTAGTTTACTTGCAAAATTTTTGGAAGTTTACTCTCAACAGTTATGCGCGAGTTCCGCAGAATTTTCCAGGAAACAAGTCCGTCAAATAAATTAGATTAATTCTTACAATGACTGAATGGTCATGCACTAACTTCCCGGGTTTCCTCGGGAACCAACTTGAACACAAGATATTGACTCTTCCCTGAGGAAACCTAATATGTCGCAAACTTACAAGTTTAACATTTAAAGAGAACAAAATTAAATTAAAAGAAATTCTACAAAGTTCTTTTTTCGGTTGCTAACAATAAATTTCTTACACACAAGTTCGCGTACACAAAGAAAATTCAGATTTTAGAACAACGTGAAACAATTTCAGATCAGCTTAGAAATTTTGAAACATGTCACAAGTTTAAGGATTTATTCTTACAAGCCACTTTAGCTTTCGAGGACGGCTCTACAACTAACTTGGAAATCTAAGTTACATCTTCAAATTTCGAGGACTCCGCCTTACAATATTTTGAATGACCTATCACAAACATTTTCATTACATAAGGTCGTCCCTACGAAAGCTTTCATCCATACATAAGGAAAGAAGGAGCTTATCTTTTTCCTCACTGGATGTTACAAGAATCATTGTCCTTTGATTGGATATTGACATTCCCTTCAAAAAAGAAAGCTCCTCCTTCTCCTTAAAAATCAACTTAAATAAAGTCCTTTCTTCGAAGCCACTTGGTTTCTCAAATTTATGACCAACGTCATGGTTCAATTTAACAGGTGGATTCCAAGTCTGGTTCCCAAAAGTTTAACCACGAAGCGAAGAGAAAACAAGCCATTTTACATCTGAACCCGGCCAGCTTGTTTTCCCTTATCTTTGAAGTTAGGGCCGCTCCTCGACTCTACCATAAATCTCTACCTCGAGGCTGTCCTGGAATATACCATTAACGTGAGAATACAAAATAAAAATCGAACGAACGTTAAACAATCTAAAACATTTTTATTTTGGTATTTTTTTTACAAGAGTACATTACAGGCTTTTGAGGAATTTTACCTTTGCAATCAATAGTTTAGACAATTCTAAGACATTTTTCTTCTATAACTAGGCTGACCATACGTACCGTTTTGAACGGGACAGTACCGTTTTGTATGGGTTTTTGTATGGGTTCTGTCACTGAAGAATAATTGTAAGCTCAATATGTTTATGTACTTACTTTTTCATGAATACAGAATATTACATAACCCCCGTCCCTTTTTTGCCATCCCAATGTCCCGTTTTTGTCTCAAGGAAATATGGTCAGCCTATCTATAACATTTCTCTCGCAAATTACGTATATGCAAAATATTACGTGTTTACTTTGTTTTAGCCGCCTATTGGTGCAATCGTGTGGTTCAAATTTTGAATTCAGTCAGTCTCGCCCAAGCTTTAGTGTCGCTCGCTAGAAAACTTGATCGTCATGGCTGAAAAGTGTGGCGGTTGTCGTGAAGACTATTGGTCGATTATTTATTGCTAAATTTCATAAGAATAATCCTGCAACTTTCTCCTTGCGTTCGCACTGTGTATTGCCTAGTAGTGTTCAGTGTCCGAACTGTGAATTGCCATGTTTCTATCGTGAAGATAAACATCACTGGTTTTGTGGCCGTTCGACCAGGGTAGCTAAATCGAAACGCCGCAAAGTGGGCAATTTTAGTGTTAGCGACTACAAAGGCTCGTTTTAAGCACGTCAGCATTCTGATTAAGGTAAAATTTTGGTAATATTTCTGATCTGTTAAGTTAGGATAGGTTAGGTTAGGTTAGGTTAGGTTATATATTAAAACTGTTTTTTCCAATTGTTTTTAATGTTGTTTGAACGAAATTAACCTTCATTTTTATCGCAAATCACTACCTTCTGAGGTTATAGTGGGGGGGTGGGGCTATCTCAGAAACTAGTGATTTCCGATAGAAACAAAGGTTATATTCGTTCAAACCGCGTCAAAAACTATCAGAAAATCAGTTTTGATTTACAAAACCTGTAATGTACACATGTAAAAATTTACCTTTATTTTTAACCCTGTATCAAGAAACCTAGTGATATTCTTCAATAACCATAATCTAAACTCTTGCTTTAGAGATTTAAACAAAAAACAACAAATTCTTAAAACTAAAATTTTTGCTCCTACTTTCGTAAGAGATTTCGGCACACAAATTTTCCGTTACAACACCTAACTAATTCTAACGAGATGATAACTAATGTTTTTTATAATAGATTTATATACACAACATAAGTCGGGGTGGTTAAGTCTAGTTCAGGGAGTATGAGGACGCACTCATGGTCGTGCATAAATACTGACATAGTACAATGTTTTTTTTTCTTTGCCATTGCGAGAATAGCCTTTTCCCTACAAATATACCGAGGGTAATAGCACACATAATGATAATACTGACGGCAGATGTTGGTAAATAATTGTAACTGGTTACAGCATTTGTAAAAGGTTATTCTGGTTATCATCTGAAAAATTTTAAAAACGACTCAATTGATCATTCCATTTAGGGGCATTCCATTTAGGTCCGTGCGTCGATCATCAATCGGTGAGGATGGTGGAGTTGGAGGAAATGGTGGAGTTGGAGGAAATGGTGGAGTTGGAGGAAATGGTGGAGTTGGAGGAAATGGTGGAGTTGGAGGAAATGGTGGAGTTGGAGGAAATGGTGGAGTTGGAGGAGATGATGGAGTTGGAGGAGATGATGGAGTTGGAGGAGATGGTGGAGTTCCACTGAGTAATCCTCAAGAAAGGGTTTCTCCAGGGTCTGGTTCCGATGGGACTCTCGGTTCTGGGATCTCTTCTTTTTCAGAGATTGGCTCGGGTACTGGTGGTATTACGAGGTACCAATTTTGAAAGATCGTTCAACTAGTTGCTGATTTGCTTCTGCCCTCTCGGAAGGTGTTAGAACTGACCGGTCGATTTGGTCAGGCAAATCAAAAGGTAGCCCTTTTTCGTGATATAGGACGAAATGAGAGGTTTCCCCGATGGACACGTTATAGCCGTTGTTGATGGATGTTTGCACCATGGGGAAGGAATCATCCCATGTATGGGAGGATGCATCGAAAACGTGGCGGAGGGCTTCTAAAATGTTCCGCTTCTGCCTTTTCACTCAGGCGTTTGCCTGTAGATGGTATGCCACAATGTGTGTTTTTAATTTTACAAATGTTACAGAGTGACTCGAATAGTTTGAAAGTGAAACTAAGGGCGTTATCTGAAATTAGGATGGAAAGAGTTGTATGGTTTTGGGTGACGCGTTCCACTAGGGCTCTTGCCACAGTTTCCGAGGTCTGGTTTGGAATGGCAACTACTTCGCTGTAACGCGAAAAGTGATCCGTAAACACAATGATGTACTGGTTTCCCTTTGATGTTTTGGGGAATGGTCCTAGTATGTCCATTCCAGTTCTTTGCCAGGGCCGTTGGCATACTGGATATTTATGAATGGGAGCTGTGGACGGTACGTTGCCTTCATGTTTTAAACAAGACGGACATTCAGCGATGTATTCATGTACATTTTTGTTCATTTAAGGAAAATGGTATCGCTCCAAAAGACTTGATTGTGCGATCAGGCCGCATGTGGCCATATAAAGGTGAGTCATGACAAAGTCCGATGGCTATAATTTGAAGTTTTCCTGGTTTGTATACGATTTTTTCTGCAAAGTCCTGAATCAACAGAGTCCATCTACTCAACCGTCCTTCAAGCAGCTTGTCCTTGAAGAGATACATGAGTGGCTTATGGTCAGTTTTGATGGTTACATCGTAGCCGTAGACGATATTTCGGAATTTTTTCAAAGCCCAATATACCGCTAGGGCCTCTCGGTCCGTAGTGGAATAATTCCGTTGAGGTCCAGAGAGAAGCTGACCGGCATAAGCAATGGGTAATTTCACACATTCTACGCCCTGTAATAGGACGGCTCCTAGTCCATAGGAGGAAGCATCTGTGGCTATGACAAAGGGTTTGGTGAATCGGGATATTGGAGGATGGGAAGACAAGTTAGTTTACTGATTAAAGCTTCAAAAGCATGTTGGTGATCAGATTCCCAATTAAATTGAGCATTTTTTGGAACAAATTGGTAATAGGTTTAGCAATGTTTGAAAATTGGGGGATAAAATTTCGAGAGAATCCAACAAATCCAATAAATGCACGAACGCCGTGCTTCAAGTTTGGCTGGATCAGGATTAATTCCAGTGGATGATAGTAGAAATCCTAAGTATACCAGGGATTCCTGTAAAAAGTTGCACTTTGAAAGTTTCAGTTCAATGTGTTTTTCTCAAGGGTGACAGCACATTTTGAAGACGATGAAAGTGTGTTTTTATATCCGAACTACAAACGATAATGTCATCAAGATAGACGAGAGCTTTGACACCTAATAGGTTGGAAAGGACTATATTCATCAACCAAGAGAAATTGGCAGGCCCATTTCGGACTCCGAAAGGTAAAACCTGAAATTCATAATGACGTCGATTAGTGGAGAAAGCAGTCAATGCCCGAGATTCGGGACTGACCTCCATTTGCCAATAACCTGATGCTAAATCGAGGAATGAAAAGAAGTTAGCTCTCTCTACGTTCAGAACTGTTTCCTGCATATTTTGAATAGGGAAACGGTCTGGGATGGTAATGTGGTTTAGGCGTCTAAAATCTATACAAGGGCGAGATGTTCCGTCCTTTTTGGAAACAAAAATCATAAGAGCGGACCAGGGACTAGCTGAAGGCTGAATGACATCCTGCTCCAACATGTCGTTGATGTGTTCCTCAATAGCTACTAATTGGGAATGTGGAACCCTATAGGGAGGAATGAAGATGGGTTTCGAATTGGGTTCCAGCTTGATTTCGAAAGGGACCAAATTAGTTTGGCCCAGAGGATCTCCTTTCAGGGCAATCACATCTCTATTTCTATCAGGAAATCGAGAAGTGATTCCAGTAGCTTGGGATCCTGTAAGGCTGGTGACTCCTGAAGGGAGCTGAGTGCGAGCTGACTCTAATAGTTTTCCTTGACCGTTTACTACTGATGCTAGGAAACAAATCTTCTCATAAGGTGCTACTGTTATATGCTCTGTAGGGCATATGAAAAATTGTGAATCTGATTCTGGTTCCGTGATTAAAATTTGCCTTATTGGCTGAAAAATCGTATCAGTTGGATTTCGAATCTTGATTGCTGAGTTAACTGAAACTGGCTGACTGGAAAATGACTGACTGGAAAGCGGTGGACCGTAAACTAACTGACTGGAAACTGGCTGTGTTGAGCCTGCTGGATTCAACAACTGGAACTGATTACTCTGGGGGCTGATTTCTGGGGCGGTTGTCCGGCTGGATGCAACCGATTGACTTTAACTGCTATAAACTGGAGTGGGTTTCCTATTTCTTTTGGAGTCCGAACTAAACTAATTCTGTTAGCACTAAGCTGAACGTGCGGCACCTTTCTATTATTCTCATGGAGAGGGTGTCCCATCTCTACACTTAACTAATTTTCTGGCTGGGTAAATTTCCCATTGATTCCGGTTGAAGAAATCCATACCTAGTAAGATATCTATCTGAAAGCTGGCGATTGCGTCCACAATACATCATTTTGCGGGACATACCGCGTTATCAACTTCTAAATATAAATCGATTTCTCCATATGTAGGTATGGGTGTGCCTGTAACTCCTCTGAGTTGGCAGGAAGGGGTCTTAATTTCATATTTATAATCTGTACTCTCCAGTCACTCATCTGCACATTGTTTCTTAATTAATGTAGCATGTGCTCCTGTATCTAGAAGAGCGGTTAAATCTCGGGTATCTGTGCTACAATTTATTATTAAATCTAGTAGGTTCGCACCTATTATCCTGATGGGTAGTTCATGTGTGTATGTGGGTTTATTACTGCTATTTAGGAGGAAGGAAGCCTTCAAAGTGGGATCTTAAAAAGAAAGAACTTAAACTGACTTCTATGGGAGGACCTAAGTCATATGCTACGAGATCACCATACACTGGAGGGTCTTCTTGGAAAGTGTACTCTTGGGAAACTGATTCTTCAACGGGTACTTCTACGTACCGAACCATCCGACCTTGCTGATTATATTGGGGGCTGGACATCGGGTAATAGTGTGGATGACGTTGTAGTCGTGATCTTTTTGGTGGGTGGTTCTGTTGAGGCTGGGAACTAACTGATTTCTGAGAATTGGAGGTCTTTTGGGAACGATGGTGATTTGATCTTTGGAAGTGGGGCCTTTAAACTGCAGGGGCTTTGTCAGCACATTTTTGTTGGTCGCCACGGCGATGACCATGTTCATGACAATGGGAACAATAATGGAGATAATTGCATTGACTCATCATGTGCCCAAAACTATCGCAATTAAAACACTGAGGAGGAGGGCGTGCATTCCGGGTTTGTGGGGCTTGTTTCTGAGGTGTTCCCTGCATCGGCCTAGATTTATGAGGTTGTTGTTGTTGTTGTTGCTGTTGTTGCTGCTGCTGAATGTAGTGTATGGGGATCTCTACCCTTCCGGTAGTTCTGGCTCGCTAAGTCTGGGTAATGATCCCTTGTACACTTACTGGTTTGTCAATATTTAGACATTCTTGAAATTTCTTTTTAGGTGCTACGGGTAAGTTTTGGTAAATGGATGCTGCTACTATTAGGTTTCCTTGCTTTGAAGTGAATGTAATGTCGCATGCATTTTTCTGCGGCTCGGAGGGCTTCTCCTTCGAGTTTCTTTGTTCGTGTATTAAAATTATTTAAATCGTGTTCTTCTTTCTTTCATTGCGCTTGGAATACAGCTTCCAATGTGGCCAAAGTTTGTGCGAGTGTAATTTCTTTGAAAAATTTTAATAAGTGTTTTTTGAAATTGTCCCAAGTTGTAGCTTCGCTAATGGATGGGACGTATGTAACTATCATGGGAAATTAGGGCATATCATACTTTTCCGAGTCCGAATTTCACTCTGGCTGATATGCATTTTTATGTAAAATTTAATTCTAGGAGAGGTTTCTTTTCTGCAACTTTTCCGAAAAATCGCGTTATCATGTTCAAAATTGCGGTTTTCTGTTCTATGTTGAAATACCAAATATTCAATTGAACACAACCTCATATTTTTAACCCTTTGTCGTAATTTGTTGCCATTTAGACACATTAACTTTGCTTAACTCTTACACAGGTTTAATACATACATACATAAGAAAAAAAATCTACTCCATTTGAATCTTTGTAATCATTTGGACGCAGAAGGCGAAGTTCAACATTCTCTCAATAGATGGCTCTGAGCAATTACGCCAGTTATAATTGTGAAGTAGAAGTGAGTGGACGCCATTTTTTTCGGTAGGTGTTTTTTGTAATTTTCCTAAGTTTAATCACCATTATTATATTTGTTTTGACTATAATTTAATTCTAGAAGTATTAAGGAAGCTCCCTGTTTACTTTGTTCAAGTAATATTTTTAATAACTGTGAAGAAAAGACTATTCAAAGTTCGTTTCGAAATAGACACAAAGTTTTCATAGAGTAAATTTCTGTCTATGATAACACGTGTGTCCAATTGGATACCTGAAATGAATTTTTCATTACGATTGTTTCTGTGTACGTTATATATATATATATATATATATATATATATATATATATATATATATATATATATATAAAGAGAGAGAGAGAGAGAGAGAGAGAGAGAGAGAGAGAGAGAGAGAGAGAGAGAGTACTAACTACCACCCACCAATTACCTTATTAGGCCTTTGTTGACTAATGGACACATAAATTATTTCATTTAGAAATGTTCCTACAAAAAAAAAGTGAAAAAATGCTTATATATACCTCCTATGCATATTTCCTATGCATATTATTACGAATTTTAAATTAAATTTGCAATGCCAAATTCAGTTTTCTATTACCAAGATGAATATTCATTACCAAATTTAGGTTAATTTGGGAATTAAAAATGCCGGTTGGCAACCCTGATTATAACCAAAAATTATATTCCTTGTCTATATTTATGGCGAAAGAACACTAAACATACTGATATGAATTTGTTACAGATTGGACAAGAGCGAGAATAAGCACCGACTAGACGTGATGGCCGAATCTGCCCCCACCAAAACCAGGAAAATGTCAGGTTCAAAGCTCTCGGATGTTGTGGGCCCGGGGAAGGAGTTCATTCCCAGCGAGGTGCCGACTTGGAGAGCCGTTCTTCAGAGAGGGATTCGTCTGCAGGAGGAAAAGTTCCTCATTCATGACATACAAAGGTCTACATAGCCTATCCGAGAGATGACTGACGAACTGGCTTCACTCGTGATGACTCAGTGGAGGAAGTCGAATGTAAAGTTCTCCCGCCTGTGACAATCACGGAAAAATCGCTCTCATATAAGATCTTGTTGAAATGGAAGGAGATGACAGATGTTGTGAACGGGAGAGTTAAGTCTGCTACCCAGGAGAAGAGGGTGGCTGATCTGGATAAACTTTGTGAAGTCTGCGTTTGCAAGCATCAGATCTTCTTGTGCGGCTCAGAGGGGAGTGGATGCTCAGGATGCTCCCTCAAGGCCCATGTGAACTGTAACTGTCCTTTGGAGGTGAAGATTCCTAAACTGGGCCTTCAGTGGCTGTACTACCAGAGTGAAGACTTCCGAAGCTTCAGGAATCCAGATGTCTTCTGTAGACTTCGAAGACAGCAGGAGACAGATCAAAGCAGCGAAGAGGAAGGAGGCTGAAGAAGCTTCTGCTTGAAGAGGAAGAAGAAAGAGGAGGCTACTAATGAGGAGCTTCTCATGAAAGACTTTGAGGAGGACGAAGAGCCAAACTTGGAAGAAGCTGCAAAAGAAGCCTCTGGCAATGCTGAGGCTACTGAAGCTCCTATGGACGTTCCCGCTGAAGTACCTGCCGAAACTCCAACTTCTGCTACACGAAACTACATGAAGATCCAAGGGACAGCTTCAGCAGCTTTGCTTTGAGGTACAGGGTGGCAAATGTTCCGGCAGCTGCAGTTGCCACTGGCTTCCTGAACGACCTCATCAATGCCGGTCATCTTTCCAAAGACAAGGCTTACTTGGCCATAGATGGCATGAAAGTCTGGAGGGCCAAGGAGGAAGTAATGACCTCATCAGTTGAAGCTCTCACGCAGAGGTCAGAGGAGGAGAAGATCTCTGGGATATTCTGTGATGGCAAGCAGGATAGGAACACAAAGGTGTTGAAATATGACGAAGTGACAGGGAGATTTCATCCTGGCAAAGTGATCAAGGAGCATTACACTCTCACGTGGGAGCCTCAAGGAAAGTACCGCTTCCATTTCACTCCCGAGGAACCTGAGGAAGGAGAAAAGCCTGCTCATAAGATCGCTCAGGGCCTGCATGAGTGGCTTCTGGATCACGGAGCTGACGAGAGCCTTGTAATGATTGGAGGAAACTCTACCAACACCAACACGGGGTGGTCTGGAGGCGCCATAGCCCTATTGGAGAAGATGCTGGGTCGCAAGTGCCACTGGATGATCTGTCAGCTCCATGTGAACGAGCTCCCCCTGAGGCACTTAATCATCAAGCTGGACGGCCCTGTAACTCCCCGGTCAAGTTTCAGTGTGCCTATTGGAAAACTTCTTGAGAAAGTGAATGAACTTGAGGTCAACTTCAACTTCAAACCAGTGGAAGGAATTGAAGATATCATAGAGCTGCCAGTAGAGATAGTCAAATCTCTCTCCACAGACCAGCACAACTGCTATCTTCTGATCAAAGTCATCAAGTCTGGAAGTCTCAGTCCACAGTTGGCTGGTCTCAAGTGCGGACCTCTGAACCAATCCAGGTGGCTCATTACTGCACAGGCCTTCTTGCTGTTGTGGATGAGGGAGCACGGACTGAAGGGGGAGGTGTTGAGGAGGCTCGAGGTCCTCGTGAAGTTCTGCCTTAACTTCTACTTCAAAATGTACTACGACATCAAAGTGAAGCATCACCTCAAATTTAGTACTGCACACGTTTTTTCAAGCCTGAGGCTGCTGAGGAACCAGACTACCGAGGTCAGGAACATCATCTCTGCTGCAGTGATAAGAGGAGCTTACCACGCACATCCTGAGAACATCCTGGCTTCATTCCTGTGCAGTGAGGATGAGCACAGGAGCTTTTGCTGTGAGCCAGATAGAGAAGATCAGAGAAGGAAGAGACTTTTGATACGACAGTGAGGCCCCATAAAAATCCCAAAGTCAATCTGCAAGCCACTTCACCTGAGGATCTCATCAACTGGGAATCAGAGAATATTTACGAGCCTATTTTCACCTGCAAGATGACCTTGACTGAGCTCGAGGATCTCAGGAAAACTCCACTCAAAGTGGACGTTTCTCTGTTCATACTCAGTCCTGCGAGAGAGCTGTACAGGAAGTCTCAACTACTTCCCAAGCTGTGTACGGTCACGAGAGGAGAGATGGGTGGGTGAGAGCCAGGATAGACCATCGAGAAATGCTCCCAGTGTTCAGATCGAAGCAGGACTATTAAGAGCTTTTCAGGTTCGAGTGGCTGATGAAGAGGCTGAAGCCATCGTTAATGCTCATAAGAGCTGAAAGTCCTCATAAGTTCATAATATAAGATCTTATGAGACCACGCTTTTCAGGGATCCAGGAAGAACAGGCGTGTAAACCTACACGTGGAGGTGGCAAGTCTCCCGCTACTCGATCAGAGTAGAGCTGGTGAGCCGCGCCTATTCTTTGAAGAAAAACTTAAAATTCTTAAGTTTTACGTGAAATCTAAACATTTTTTCAGCACCCAGAGGTGTTGAAACACGCAAGAAAGCAAGGATGAGGTCAGAAAATCAGATTTTAGACTAAATCATGAGCAGAACAGCTGCGCGTTTTGGTTTGGGTGCCCTGAGGCTACGTTAGGCAGCCTTCAAATCAGAAAATCGCGATTTTGACCATGAAAATGAGATTTTTCGGAAAAGTTGCAAATAATAAGCCCATCTTATAATTAATTTTTACATAGGAATACATATTAGCTACTTTGTTTTTCCAAAATTTCAACCCTGAACCCAGAGTATGATATGCCCTAGTGGGCATTCCCCTCTTTAGGGTCAATAAACCTTTTAGCTTCCCTAATCTTTATGTCATCATCTGTGATGTTTTCGCTTAAGAAATGCTGTTCTAGAGACTCAAGCCAAGGTCTTACGCGTGGTTCAACGAAGTGATTATCTATGTTTCCCTTAAAAATTAGGACAGGGTGGAGAAGGTTTGCAAGTCTACCTAAGTTAATGTATGCTGGGGAAGCGGTTTGAGACATGTTGGCTTGTGCTTGATCTGAAGTTTGCGTGTTTGGAAAAATGTTTGAAGGGCGCGGGGTAGGTGGAAAAATGGATGTAGGGGAATTTTCAATGTCAGAAAGCGCACCGTCTGAATCGCTCTTATGTGAAGGTACTGTTAATGTATTCTAATTTGGTCTGCTTGACCGATCTTAATCTATGGAATGATCACTTGAGTGGCTTTCCTAACTACTCTATCTAATAAATACACAAATAAATGCACAACAATTTGCATAACTACAGTAGGGAAATTTTTTTAAAAATTGTAAACAAAATAATAAAAAAATGTAAACAAAATTTCACTCGAATGTATGTGAATGTACGGTAATATTATGATTGGCACATTCAATAAAATTATTCTATGCTAATTATAATAGTGGAAATAACTAGGTTTCAATACTGGTGTATGGAATGTTCACTGTGTGTTTTGTTAATTCTGGCTTGATACTAATTACACTGGTCGACAAAATCGAACTTTTTTCTCATGAAAGATGTATACACACTTTTCTAGACCAGTTTTGTACGCTGACTCCAAATCTGTTTTCGGTTTCCTCTAGTACATCTAGTTATCTAAATATGACTGATGATATTTTCAGCACAATTTATCGTAAAAGTACAACTTTATTCATAAAAAGAAATGTACACCAACCTAAAAACGTTGCGAGTATGATTTTCTTTTGTAAACCTTTTCCGGATAGACGCGGTACAACATCCAGCAGTGTCTGCCAGCATATTTTCGTTCCAGAAACCTTGGTAGCGATTTTCCATTGACTGGATGTCTTGGTGGAAGCGTTTACCCTGTTCGTCACTCAACACGCCAAGGTTTTCGAGAAAGAAATCTAGATGCGAATGTAAAAAATGTATTTTCAAGGACATGCGACAGCCCATTTCTTGATATGCATCGAGCAGTTTCTGAACTCCATCTTTGTATGCGGGATACTTGTGGTTAGCCAAGAAGTTTCCACAAATCCATTTGAAAGTCTTCCAAGCTTTTAGTTCAAAGCTTTAATCCTGCAGAACCTCCCTGATTTGGGGCCCCACAAAGATTCCCTCCTTCAATTTTGCGGCACGGATGTTCATAAATTTCTACAAGGTATCGAAACCTTTCGAATTCGCCTTACCCATCGCTTTCACAAAATTTTTCATTAAGCCGAGCTTAATGTGGAAAAGCGGCAGGAAAATCTTCTTTGGATCAACTAAAGGAATACACTGGACACTGCCCGTTCCTGGCTCGTATGTGCTTCTTTGATGCCAGTCACGCCTGATGTAATGATCCGCGGTAGCATGGCTGTCCCACAGGCATAGGAAACAACAGTATTTCGTGAACCCTCCTTGCATGCCCATTAACATACCAAAGATCACCACAGATATTCCATTGATGAGTGCTGTATTGGATTGCTTCGAGTAGTATATTCATGTTATCGTACGTCTCCTTCAGATGAACGGAGTCGGCGATCGGGATGGACGGCTTTAAGTTCCCGTTATGCAAGAGAACCGCTTCCAAGCTTCGCTGTGAGGAATCAATGAAAAGGCACCACTCAGATGGTGTGTGTACCTGTGACAAGTTCTCGAAAAGTCCATTGATATCATGGCAATAGTAGAGCGGATCGTCTACTGTAAAGAATGTCGCCAAATCATGGTTTCGTTTTCGATAGTGACACACTCAGACGTTCTTCTCAAGTAAGTGTTTCTGCTTGAGTCTCGAGGAGAAAAGTTCGAATTTCTCTTTGGAGAGGGCTAGGTCTCTAATGAAGTCATTCAACTCGTTTTGGGTAAGCCTCTCCGACTACGATTGCTCTTCGTCAGGTGTGTAGTGAAGATCGGCCAAAGGTCCCGCATCTCCGCCAATAGCACCTTCGTTGGATTCCCTTTCGTCTTCTAAAGAATTGAGTCCATGCATCGTGAGGGATCGATCTGATCGCGGAGTCTACGTTCGGATAAACGATTTTATGCTTGTTCTTCACGGAGAATCCAGTTATGTTAACATTGCAAAAGTAACAATCGCCATGATGGTCTCTCGGCTCCCTCCATATCATGGGTATAGCGAACGGCATCGACTTTTTCCTTTGGTTCAACCAGTCACGTAATCCATTCGAAGAAGCGGTACAGATAACATGTGGCGCCTACGCCTTATCTTGGTCGCCTAGTGGACAGCCGAACTATAACCGGTAAGTTTTCCGAAGATCCATCGTGACAGAAATTGTCTGGGTGACTTTTACACTTTTGAGGCATGATGATCGATGAGTGGGTTGATGTAAATCACCTAAAAAAATAAAATGTGTAAGTGGGTGACACAAAACAAAACAAAACACAACATACAAGTAGACATGTGACTGTCACACCAATGAATAAAAGGGTGTACATGTGCAATGTTTGTAAATTTGTGGCCAGCAACTGCTCTCACCTAAAATACCACAAGACAACCTGCGGAAAGCCTAAGTTGAAACGACAAAATGCAATACATGAGGGTACAGAAAGAGTAAAGCAAAAACCTACACCTAATCTGCAACGACAAAATACTCCGCTATATGTATAAAGGACGCATATTTTCTATATATTTTATTATATATTATATTATATATAGTTATATGCATATATGCTGTGTATATACCTTATGAACCTTATGTTGTTTCGTGCGTTGGTCTCTCTTCACAAGGAGGTCAAGCTGGTGGCCCCGCCTCTAGGTCTGGCCTGGTGGAGGAGCGAGTTGCTTTCTTGCGCTCTCCACCGTACATAGCCAGGCACGCCCGGCTCATCTGGTACTGTCCTGAGGCAGGCATCCAGTCTTTTCTTGAAGACTTCAACTTTGACCCCCGTTACGTTTCTGAGGTCCTTAGGAAGCTGGTTGAAAAGTTTTGGCCCTCTGACAACCAAGCTATTTTCCTTCAGGGTTGAGGAGGTCCCTTGTCGGGCCTTTAATTTGAGAACACTACACATTCTGCCTTTCCTATTTTCCAGTGTTGTTTGAATGGTAATTGGGTTTAGTTTTAGGTTTGGTACCAGTTTTTCGATCATTTTCCATATGTAGATTATGATGTACCTCTCTCTTCTTCTTTCCAGTGAGTACAGATTTAGTTTACGTAGTCTTTCCTAGTAGTTGAGTTCTTTGCAGCCATTAATCTTGGCTGTGAAATACCTTTGCGTTTCTTCTAGTTTATTAGTTTCTTCCTTTTTATATGGGGACGTCAAAACTGAGCAGTATTCAAGTTTTGGTATAATCAGTGTTTTTAGCAGGGGAATCATAACTGTCCTGTCCCTTCTCTTGAAAGTTCTTAGTACCTGTCCGGCGACTCTTTTTGTTTTATTTATCGCTATCTAATTTTGAGTTTCGAATTTCGCATCATCTGTCATTATTATCCCGAGATCAATCGCCTTCGTGCTTCTCTGAATTTCCTGTCTATCTGGAGCATAATATGCAGTCTGTTTAAGTTCTTCTTTTCTACCATATCTCAAGAGCTGAAATTTCTCGGCGTTGAATGACATATTGTCTTCTGACCATTTGTATATTTTGTTCGTGTCCCTCTGCAAGGCTTCCACGTCATGTACATCGCTGATTTTTCTGCTGATCTTTGTATCGTCTGCAAAGGATGTTACTATACTGTTGCTGTTTACTCCGCTGTCTATGTCTGTTAACATGATTATGAACAGGAGTGGGGCCAGTACTGTCCCTTGTACTGAGCTGCGTACTTCCGATTCTGATGATGATATACCTTGAATTTTGACGACCTGCAGACGATCTCTAAGGAAGTTGTAGATCCATTTTCCCACTTTGCCTGTTATTCCCATATATTTAATTTTATATGCTATTATACCATGGTCACATTTATCGAAAGCATTAGCAAAATCTGTGTATATAACATCGTAGTTGTCATTGCCTTCCAATGCATCTAGGATATTGTTGTAGTGTTCTATTAGTTGTGATAGGCATGATCTACCTGATCGGAATCCATGCTGATTTACGTTGAATCTTTCCCGTGTCTCCAGGAAATCATAAATTTTCTCTCTAACTATTCTTTCAAATACTTTGGTGAGGTGGGACGTCAATGACACTGGTCTATAGTTCTTTGCTTGAGATCTGTCCCCTCCTTTATATATAGGGACAATGTTTGCTCTCTCTTTTCAAGATGCTCGGTATTTCCCCAGTGTCTAGGGATCTTCTCCATATCCAGTATAAAGGTGTAGCTATTTCATTTTTACAGTTTTTAATCAATAATGCGTTCCAATTGTCCGGACCTGCAGCTGAATGTGGTTTCATTTGTCCTATAGCTCTCGCTACATCTTCTGGTGTAAAATCAAAGTCTGTTATGTACTCTCCTTGCAATTCCTCTTCAAAGAATGCATTTATGTCAGGTATCGCTTTGTCACTTTTTGGGGTACTGAAAACTGATTCATATTGAGCTCTCAATGCATCAGATATTTCTTTTGGATCGTCGGTTAGTTCATTATTTCCCGTCCTTAAGAGCCCAATAGCGGCGCGCGTTTTTGTCTTCCTTTTTGCGTAGCTATAGAAGTATTTTGGATTTTCCTTTATTGCTTCTACCGCCTTTTCCTCTTCCCTCTCTGTATGGTCCTTAATCAGGGCTTGTATTTCTCTATCGATACCCTCCAGTCTTTCGTTTATTGCTTTCCTGTCATTATCTCCGCAGTTACCTAACTTCGACTCCACTCTCTTTCTTTTGCGGAATAGTCTTCTCTTTTGCCTCTCTAGCCAGCTCCTCTTTCCTTTTGGCTGTGATTTCGGAGCATATTTTTCTAAAATTCTCAGCGTTTTTTCCTCCAAGGTTGTTAGCATTTCTTCAGTTGTTTTATTCTCGAAAATTGTTCTCCATTCTATTTGGGCCATGTGCGATCTGATTGCTTCCCAATTTATAGTCTTCGAGTTTAAGTTAAATGTCCAGAATTTACTTCTTTTCACAATATGTGTATTGTTTTTTAATGCTGTCGTCATATTTGTTGATATCTCGATTAAGTTATGGTCTGAGATAATGGTTGGGGTTATTTATATATATATATATATATATATATATATATATATATATATATATATATACACACACATATACACACATATATATATATATGTGTGTGTGTATATATATATATATATTAATATAGTTATATGCATATTATATATATTATACATACTATTATATTATATATATATTATATTTATTATGATCGGTCTCATCTCGAAAACTAGACGTGCTAGAGGAAAACCGAAAACAGATTTGGAATCAGCGTCCCAACAGCTACTTAGCCCTCTCATAATTATATCTGATGAAAAATACTTGGCCAGTGAATTATGAACTGTTAATAATACTGACTTCTCAAATGTTTATTAATTAATTTGAAAAAAGGATCTATACTTAACAAGATTCCTACGGCGAAATCCTTGAAGACGTTTCCTGAAGAAGTGTCTTGCTGGCCACTTGTTCCTGGACAAAGAATGGGCGTGGAGAACTTGGAATTGTGACACACCGGTCGAATGATGGATGTGAAGAACGAAGTCGTGACACGCCGGTCAACTGAATGTTGGTTCTAGTTCGAGGGTCTAGAAGACTGGAAGAATCCTGGTTACAGAGGTCGCTAGTTGTTAACCCCTCCGTCTATGGCCTTGGTTCGAGGTTGACGGGGGTTCTGATTAGGTGGTAGCAGCGGATTTGTTACTCTAGAGTATCTGGTACCGAATATGGAATCGCAGAAGTTTCTCTTATACTACTCTCCGATTTCTTCTTGTAGTGGATCGGAGGATTCTGTGGAGCTTACTAAATTCTCTGAAGGTTCCCCGATTCTTCTTGTAACGCATCAGGAAGTTATTTTTCTCTATTTAAGACTAAGTTCTCTGAAGAGAGCAAGGCTCGAAGGAGAGGTCAAAGATATTATCTTACTTTAGTTTACTGCTAAAATGTTACAGGTAATGCTCAGCCTCTAAGTTAGATCAGACATTCAGAATGAATATTTGAAAAATTGTTCGGTTTTATACACTGAATTTTTGGTGACATCATTATTATTTAATGTTGACTTGTTTTGTTTTTTATTCTCAATATGCTGCAATATTTTGCAAAATATTTGAAGATAAGATAAATAAATACAAAAAACCACTTTTTTCTACGTGAAGGTCGAAATATGATAATAAAAACCCACTCTAATAGACAGAGTTTATTTCCACAACAGTTTCGATGCCCACTGGCATCCTCTTCGGGTGGATAGAGAAAAACGAATGAACCAAAAACAAGAGGGAAAACAGTCCAGGGACCATTAAGAAATTCGGACCTAGGTTAGATCCCGTTCTCCCGACACTGGAAGGGCATTTTTATTAAAGGGACCCACTTATAAGTACATTCGCAAAAATTCACGGTCTATAGAAAACCTACTCATTGTAATTCGTACATTCATTATTTTTCATATCATGATGAAGGGGTTAAAAGCTCAGTTATTTCTTCCATGTTTCTAAGAGCACTCAGGATTTGTAGCCCACATTTGCTGGATCCAGAAAATTCAAAGATTTGGAACATTTTTAAGGATTTTAAATATCCTGAGCGGAGTGGTTTATCAGAAAGGCGTATTTTAAAACCAGAAAATCTTTTTATACCCCTAGGGAACCTTCAGTTAACCAAAAACAATATGAGAGTTTGCCTTACATTGCCAGCTTGGAAAGAGTAAAACCGTTGACGAAAGATTTTAAGTTTGCTTTGGCGTTCAAATATTCGTCTACCGTGAAAAGTAAATTGGTTAGGAATAACGTTGCAAAACAGGAACAAGCCTGTGTCTACAGTATTCCCTGTAAAAGTTGTGATTTAGTATACGTAGGAGAAACTGGAAGAAATATTGAAACTCGTATTAAAGAACACAAATATGCCTTAAGAAGTTGTAATACTAATAATGCCATTTTTTATCACGCCAGCCAAAATAAGCATGCTATAGATTGGGAATCGAGTAAGGTACTTTATAAATGTAATAATTATGTCAAAAGAAAAATAATAGAATCTGTATGTAGAGAACATGAAGATAATTTTAATTTGTGCGAAGGTACTTATAAGTTGGACCCTTTAATGAGATTCTTGGTCAAAAAATCCCTTACGGAGTCGGGGGAACGGGTTCTAACCTAAGTGTGAATTTCTTCAAAGTCTCTGGATTGTTTCCTTACTCGCTTTTGGTTCATTCGGTTTTTTTTTCGGTAAGATGTAAATGGAATAATAAACGTAAATATAAATGTAATAATGGAAGTAATAAATGTGAAAATAAATATAAATGCAATAAATGTAATAATAAAGGTAATAAAATAAATGTAATAATTAGTGTAAAGGTAATAATAATAAATGTTAAAAAATGTGAATGCAATAATAAATGCAGTAATTATGTCAAAATAATAGAATCTGTATGTATAGAACAAGTAGATAGTTTTAATTTGTGCGAATTTACTTATAAGCGGGACCCTGTAATAAAATGCCCTTCTGGGGTCGGGGGAACGGGATCTAGCCTAGGTGCGAATTTCTCAATGGTCTCTGGATTGTTTCCTTCTTGCCTCTTTCATTCGTTTTTCGGTTTATAATTTCTGTATAATAAACAACAATGTAATAATCACTGTAATAATAAATTTATAATTTCTGTAATAAATGAGGGGTCGCGCGTCTCAAGGTACCCAAGTGCCACCACAGGCGAAAACGTGTTTTTGATGGATATCACTATTTTCACCCTTCCTCTATCGCGTGGTTTGGGTTATAATGACCTTACGACACGAAGTATGGTTGAAAACCTTATGTTATGAAGCGACCTACTTTTTTCACCTTTATCGCCAGCCAAAAGTTCACCCAAAGTTCGGCATAATAAGAAAATCAAAAATTTTTAAAAAATATATATAAAATATAAAATATGAAAATCTATTCCAAAAACTCATCAACATCTTCATTAGCATACTTAGAACTCTAATTTAGCCAAAAATGAACGTTCTAGCTCAATTAATAACAGAGATACTATTGCGAGAATATTGCTGAACTTTGGAGGCGATTTCTGGCGAATTTTAATTTTGGCGCTTAGGTACCTTAAGAAGCGGGACCCCTCAAATAATAAATCAATATTAAATGTAATAAATTTAATAATAAATGTAATAATTATGTAAAAAAAAAATAATAGAATCTGTATGTATAGAACAAGAAGATAGTTTTAAATTTTTGCGAATGTACTTATAAGTGAGTCCCTTTAATAAAAATGCCCTTCAAGTGTCAGGAGAACGGGATCTAACCTAGGTGCGAATTTCTTAATGGTCTCTGGACTGTTTTCCCTCTTGTTTTTGGTTCATTCGTTTTTCTGTATCCACCCGAAGAGGATGCCAGTGGGCATCGAAACTGTTGTGGAAATAAACTCTGTCTATTAGAGTGGGTTTTTATTATCATATAAGTTAAATATTTTAGCTGTAGCAATGTCTAGACAGATGAGCAAGATATTTGAAGATGAAGCCATATTTTTATTTTAAACAGCATATTGACAGATCTGATGTTATCATGATCTACCGAGTTAACTAAAAATGGAAATTGAAATATGCCTTCCATTACGATTACAATCAAACATGCACACGAGCAAAAATTAAATGTTTAAGGTTCAAAATTAAACATTAAGCAGGACATGACTTCATCTTTTACAACGAAGAGAGAATGTATACAGGAACTGACCATTGCAGAATTTAACAAGATTACATTATTAGCTAAATCTAAAAACATGATTAAGTAGTTTAAAAAGAAATAATTCACCAATTATTCAGCAAAAATAAAATAGAAAGCGAATCAAAAATTTTATCCGAACTTCGTCAGCGTTATGCGAATTTGGACTCTATATGCAAAACTTAATATAAGAATATAAATATATAAGAATATAAAGATTATATAAATATAAGAATTATATAAATGAACATAAGAATTATACGAATGAATATAAGAATTATATAAATGAATATAAGAATTATATAAATGAATATAAGAATTGTATAAATGAATATAAGAATTATATGAATGAATATGAGAATTATATAAATGAATATGAGAATTATATGAATGAATATGAGAATTATATGAATGAATATGAGGATTATAAGAATGAATATGAGAATTATATGAATGAATATGAGAATATAGGAATATAGGAATTATTGATTGTTCATTTTTACACAGATATACGGAAGAAAAAGCGCGTTGTACTGAAAGAAAAAATAAACGACCACAAACTCGAGGTGTTAAATGTAAAAGACAATCAAAAAAGAGATGTTCTAAACGTATGAATCAACGGTAGACTACTTTTTCAACTGATATAAACTGAACCTGTTACAGTTGCCTCTCATAGGTGATCGTGTACCCGAAAGAGAGGCAGCGTTAATATTCTGGTCGTCATGGTGCACTTTATACATCATCACAGCCTAGAATGCTGCAAATCAGGACTCTTGCTCTTTCAACTACCACCTACACAAACCTCTATTGCTGAATCTGAATTAATCCCAGTTAACCCCCTGAACACTGTTGGTTTTTCGAGCGCTCCTATATAATTCGTTATACCTAACGCCTGATCATACTTTTACGATCTCACCAATATTTTTATGTAAGCCAAACTGAGAATTGCACATTCAGATGTAACAGATTGAGAAAATTATACTCTCTACCCTGAAGCTAACTTCTTGCATTTAATAATCAGTCAGTGTGACGTATATCTAAACGAGACAAATATTTCTTCAAGCGCTAGCTATTACCATTATAAAGCTTGGAAAATGTACTTAACTTTTGAAAAGAAGCAAAAGAAACCTATTTGACGGCTGAGGGTGATTATCTATACCAGGGTTTCTCAACGGAGGCGCTTAAGATCTTTATGTGGGCGCTGAGAAAAAGAAAGTTCAAAGGGGGATGTTCGTGCTACAAAGGGGACTCCGTTTTTTATAATCTCAATGAAAATATTCATATAATTTTTATACTTCGTTTTCTATGACTCATATATTTTGTCTTTTTAAGGTATATTCTTTTACAGGTATTATTATTTTATTCATGTATCAGGTTGTAACAAATTCTGCTCAATGAAATAGTTTTAGAAATGTTGCAAAATACACGCGGCGACAGGTTCGCACAGGTTTTATCACGATACAGAATGATACAGAATGACAGGCTAATGAATATTTTCTCTGGTATTTTTCATACAGTTACAACGCCACCCCTACGATATTACAGTAATTGAAAAAACATGGAGCCCACGAAAGAGCATATTCGACATGTGATGCTGTATGAGTTCCATAAAGGATCTAACGCTAGTGAATCCGCAAGAAACATTCAAAGAGTTTATGGAAATGATGTTGTGAGCGAATGGATGTGTAGGAGATGGTTTGAGAAGTTCAGAAATGGAGACTTCAGTCTGAAAGATTATCAACGAACAGGACGACCAAATGAGTTAGATGAGTTGCTGAAAGCAACAGGGGAGGAAAACCCACTAGTAACTGTAAGAGAACTTGGCCTACTTGGCCTACAACAAGCGAATCTTCAACATCGAATCGATATTTGCACATCACTGCATTCTTGGCAGCTGCAGGCACCGTTTTATTATCGGATCGTCACTGGGAATGAAAAATGGGTCCTCTGTAACACTATTAAACGTCGACATCAGTGGCTTAGCCGTGAAACAAAGCCTGAACCTCAGCCAAGGAATGGACTCCATCCAAAGAAAATTTTGCTATGCGTTTGGAGCTTCTGCCAGATAACCAAACAATCACAGCTGAAGTCTACTGCCAACAACTGAAGATGGCATTACAAGAAAAACGTCCTGCATTAATTAATCGCAGAGGTGTTCTATTCCACCAGGATAACGCGCGCCCTCACACTGCTCGAATCACCAATGCCTAATTGGAGGCATTTGGTTGGGAAAAAATGCCTCATCCATCTTATTCTCCGGACGTCGCACCTTCAGACTACCATTTATTCAGAAGTCTGCAACACCACCTAGATGGACAAAAGTTGCAATCCAGGGAAACTATCGAAAACGAAGTGATCGCTTTTTTTAACTCGAAACCAAGGGATTTCTTCGAACGTGGAGTAAAAAAAAACGTTTCTAGAGGTGGGAGGAGGTTTAGAAAAAGAAGGTAATTATATTGATGATTAATTTGTCAATATAAGTCATTTAATTTTTGTTCTGGATGAACTAAAAATCGAGCAGAATATATATTACAACTTTATATATTCATTTATTTTATTAGTTTAGTACTGTTAAAATATGGCTCAAAGTATGAAGAAAAAATGTTGACAGTACTCAGTGGAATACTTACAGTACGGCTTTATTCCATCTCCCTCCAACGCACAACTACCTCAGTGTTTGGTTTGTGAACATGTGTTCTCAAATGAAGCACTGTAACCCTCTCGCCTAAAAGATCACCTTACGAATATTCACCCAGAAAAGGCCATTAAAGACCTTCAGTATTTTCAAGTCCTAAGGACCAAATTTGTTAAGAGAGGTACCATCAGCGACCTTCTCTCAAAGAACAACAGTCGAAATGATAGCGGTCATAGCGGTCTTGTTGCCTCTTTCAACATTTCATTGCTGATTGCAAAATCTGGACAACCTTTCACTGTGAGAAAATCTTATTCTTCCAGTGATAAGAGAGGCAATTTCCACAGTGATGAAGTGCGATCCAACAGTGATGAACTCCATCCCTCTGAGCAACGACACTGTGACCAGGAGGATCGATGAAATGGACCAGGACAGAGAAGAGCAGTTGTTCGCTATGTTAAGGGAAACCCAGTTTTCGATTCAATTGGCTGAATCCACTACTGACGAAAACAACGCTCTTATGGCATACGTCAGTTTTTATTTTTCTGGCAAAGCAAGAGAGGAGTTCTTATTTGCCAAGTATTTGACGACCGATACCAAAGGGGAAACAATTTTCCAGGCGCTGAATGAGTATCTGCAAGAGCAAAAGGTTCCTATCACCAACATTATAGCCTGCGCGACAGATGGCGCCCTCGCCATGGCAGGCCGATACCGTGGTTTTACTGCGTTTATGAAGCCACTGTTTCCGGCGTCCTTACTGTGCACTGTGTTTTCCACCATCATAATCTCGTCGCAAAACAAATGAGTTCACATCTCCATGAATCATTGCAGCTTTCAATTCTGACCATCAATAAAATTAAGGTATCCCGCCCTGAATGATAGATTATTCCGACAGCTCTGTCACACGAACAGCGAATTGTTTGAGCGCTTGTTGAAGCATACTGAGGTACACTGGCTGTCAAAAGCCAATTGCCTGGCGCAGTTTCGTGAGTTCTATGACACGGTGTTAGAGTTCTTTGAGAATGTTGACTCTTCTCTTAAAGCCGACTTGGAGTCCAGACGTTGTGATATCTTCTTGGCAGACATCTTTGAGAAGATGAACGAGGTGTCCGTCAAACTCCAAGGTAGTGGTATCATTCTCATCTACACGAAGAAGATCATCTGCAGCTTCATCGGAAGACTGGAGCTATACAAACAGAACATAAACAGGAAAGAATTTGTTCAGTTTCCTCACTTGGCCAAGGTGAGACTCAACCTTATTATTATTCTTATTATTGTTATAGTAAAAGTAAAAATTTTAATTAGTGATCCTCATTGTTGCCAAGCTGCAGTTCCGCATGAAAGTAACCTAACATAACGCAACACTTTCAAATGTAACTTATTATCATTGTCTCATCACATCATTTCGTTAATTGTGCACAAGTAATTATCGAATCAATTACTGAAATTGCCTAAATATGAGTACACTCATCTGAGCACTTTTCAGTGTAAAAACTATTAAATAACACTCCACTGTGGTGCTTTCAGATGTGTGACACGCTGACAGATGACCGCCTCCTCTGCTACTCGGCTCATCTCACCAAGATGAAAGAAGACTTAGAAATCAGATTCCAAGACCTTCGTGATTTACAAATCGCTGACTGGTTTATAAGGCCTTTTGAAGTCGACGCCATGCCATCAACTGCTATCCCAATATCCAGGAGGAACTTCTCGATCTACAAAACGATGACGAAGCCGGATCTACATTTAATAGTTCTGGTATAAACGTTTTGTGGCCTGCATATGCACAACGCTACCCTGGACTGTGGGAGAAAGCTAGAGTTTTCATACTAGCTTTCCTAACATCGTATTTGGTTGGGCAGGGTTTCAGTCAGGTGCTATAGATGCTACCAAAACAGAGAAACTGACTCAACATTGCAAAATCTGGCACTCTTCGTCTGAAGCTGACCACAATTAAACCTGACGTGCCGAAATTATCAACCTTCCACCAAGCTCAGGGATCACATTAGTTGGTATTACTTTATTTCAAATTGTAAGGATTTCTGTTTATTATTGCCTCACTAATTTTACAAGTGAATTACCATGTCTTAACGTTTCTCTAATTTATTGAAAGTGTCTAATAAATTGATTAATATAAACAGCAATGATTCATATTTGAGAGGTCGCGCGTCTTAAGGTACAGTGCTTACAAGAAGTCTCACGCCTCTGTCTCGTCCCAAGCTCGTCTGTTAGGTATAAAATGGGCAGTCCTTATGGCAGCGGAGGTGTGTTCGGATTGGTGCACATAACTGCTCTAACACAATCAATGACGTCCATTATTACGTCACTTCTGCTACATTTTAGTGTTTAAAATACAAATGATTAAGAAGGAGAATGACCAAGTTTTGGGATGTTGGGATGGTTATGGAGCAATCCTAGTCATCATAATATTAGCTAGGCATTACATTATACCGTCTCAATATATACTGTAGACATAGAGAACGACTAATTCGGCAAATATCCCAAATCATGGCATGATGCCTAAGTTATTTTGACGCAGGTCTAAATTATTTGCTCAAATGCAATGATTGATATTAAGTAATTGTTGGGAATTGTTGTCAATATTGTTGTTTGTGATACATATCCTACGTGAAGAATCTAATGACCAAATTCCTCAGTGAACCTCTCACGCGCTCGCATTTCGAGGAAGTCACGGTCGTCTCACTAATAGATAGTTTATCCATTGTGTTAAGTGGTAACCTAATCCATCTTATGAAAGTCATTAGTCTAAAGCAAGACTGGTGGGCCGTGAATCAGAGAAATTTGCATTTGATTTGTTCATCGTAATTATTACGTAATATAGTATACTGTATATAGTAGTATATAAGAGTTTATTGGTAGCATATCATATGACAATTCCCATAAACATGTGATGGCCTCGATGTTGCCAGTTTTTATTTTTTTCCTGAAACTATTACCTTCTCATAGTTTGTTTCAACAATGCATATATTATCATCTCCACAAGCGTAGACATTGCAAGAAAAGATTCTAACTAAGGATAAGTAAAGTTCTTTCATGGTCACAATATATACTTTTATAGATGTCAAACATAAAAATATAATAAAATTCTATATTAACATAAATATATATTCGATACACATTTACGTCATGGCTTTAACATCAGTATTTCGTATAGCTTCTTCCGGCATCAATAATTTCTTGCAATCGTTGCGGCAAAGAAGAGGCCAGATTGTAGGGAATGTTTGGTGTTCGGCGTAAGCTCTCCCAACTATTCCTCGTGTGAGCTAAAAGCGTTTCAAATGTTCTTTCATTGCGTTGCTCCCATTCGTTAATCATTATTGCCCAAAGGTTTTCAATCGGATTCATATCAGGAGAAAGTGGTGGCAGAATTATATTAATAATCTCTGGGTGATCTTCGTACCACGCTCTCACAACGTTACTCCTATGAATGGGACTGTTATCTTCCATTAAGTAAAATGGTTCCGATGCTGGAACCAGATACGCACGAACACTGGGTAACAGCACCTCTTCCAGTATCTGGCAATATTGCTGTCCAGTAAAGCGTCCATCTACTTGAGTCAATTCTCCGACACCATAGCCAGACATCCAGCCGCACACACCGAGGTTGATGTGACCACTACGTTTGCTCGGGAAAACATTTCCTTCATAGCGTTTTCTGCGATGCCTCCAACAATGCAGGGAACCATGACTATCTGTTGAAAATGTTTTTTCGTCACAGTACACAACTTTTCTCCAGAATTCTTCCTCTTGCGGCAAGTATTGCAAGGCAAATCCCATCCGCGCCTCTTTATGCTCAATCGTCAATGCAGGTTTTATAGCTGGACGGCGAGAAAAATACTCTGCCTCGTGAAGTCTGTTGTTCACTGTATTTGCGCTACAACGAAGGTTCAGGTGTCTGTAAATATGCGTCGCTGGAACAAACGGATGCTCTCTGGCATGATTAACAATCGAAGCATCTTCCTCTTGAGATGTTGAACGAGGAGGACCAGACCTCGCAAAGTAGCGATTGAGTTTTCTGCTTCATATTGATGAATCTACCGTTCCACAGTAGGGCGGAGTGAAAAACTCAGTTTTCGAATTTTCAAATTGGCTAGTGTGGAAAATGTGTGGAGTAGTGAGGAAATAAGCTGGTATAAATTTAAAATCATAACATTAATATCTTCAGGTGCCACAATGACCTTCAATATTGAAAAAAATTGAAAAAAGCAGATTTTAACCAATAATTACAGAAGAGTCCACGATTCACAATAGACAAGAATTTATTCACACTTGTATAAAAATAGCTCAGTCAACCTTTAAAAAAAGTTTCTATTCTCTAAAAACAGTTTTCTATAGTCAGCTCACTCAGCTGTCACGTGAGTACCTCGGTTCAGTGTAGCTGTCGCTCTCGTAGCAGGTGGGTGTTCTGTTGTTGGCGTTACTCAGATAGTCTAAACTATATTTCTTATATATTTTGCATTTCTGTATTGTGTTGCC
Organism: Bathynomus jamesi; assembly: GCA_023014485.1. NCBI lineage: Eukaryota > Metazoa > Arthropoda > Malacostraca > Isopoda > Cirolanidae > Bathynomus > Bathynomus jamesi. The sequence continues at coordinate 157,881 of JAJOZX010004385.1, forward strand.
CTAAGTTTGCCATGTACTATTAACTGAAATTAACGTATAATTGATATTAGCTCTTTCTTTTTCAGATTTGTATACTTTCAAAATGTCTCGAGTTTGTGCAAAATCAACCAGGGCCTCATGACCGTTTGTAAGAAACGATTTGAAACAGAATACTAATAAAGATCCTTCAATATCTCAAATATTAGAACAAGTTGTTGATAAATTGAAAACAATTTGGGAAAGTGCTTCCGTCCCAATTCTGTCAGACAGGCGAATTGAAACAATGTTCAGAAGCTACCACGAAAAGTATCGTGTCATTATGAAGCCATACCAAAGCAGAAAAAATTCTGAAGCTTACAAAGCAAAGATTGATATGTTCAAAAAAGAAGCACACACGAAACTTTTTGACATTGCAGCGTGCAAGTGCAAAGTACTAACACAATGTTCTTGTCCCAAAGAAAAAACGGTTCCAAAGGAAGAAGTGACGTTCCTCTTAGATCAAAGGAGTGAAAGAAAACTGTTTATTGATAGAGTAGATATTACACTCTCAAAGAAAAAAGCATCTACGTTGCTAAGAAAGCAAAAGAAGCTGTGAGGCTCACCAAAGAATCTTCACAGGAGAAATTGCAGGATACAAATGTTGAATTATCATCATCGACATCAAATAGTGAAAGTGAATCTGGCGAAATATCAGACGATACATTTCCAGAGCCAGTTAGCTCGAAGAGAAAGCTCGAACAACCTGAAGAACAATTATTCAAGAAAAGGAAAACTACAAATCTACCTTCAGTGGCTACTGCTTGTGACAGGACTGCAGTTTCAGATCGAGCTGCAGCATTCATTGTTAGTGCAGTATTGCAAGATATTGGAGAAGTTTCTATTGACAATACATCTGAAGTAGTGGATAGGAGTAAAATCAGAAGAGAAAGACAAAAGAAGAGATCAGAAATTATGAAAGATCAAAATCAGGTCCCAATCAGAGGAATCTATTTTGATGGTCGAAAAGATTCTACACTCTTCCAAGAAAAAAAGAGTCCAAAGTATATCAGAAGAAGGTAACAGAAGAACATATCACTTTAGTGAGAGAACCTGGTTCAGATTATTTGGGCCATTATTCTGTGAATTCTGGATCAGCTGAAGAAATATGTAAAGGAATGTTTGAGTATATTGGAAATAATGACATGAACCTGGAAAACCTTGTTGCCATTGGATGCGATGGTGCAGCAGTCAACACTGGAGAAAAGGGAGGCGTTATAAGGCTTATAGAATTGAAGCTGAAGAAGCCAGTTCAACATTTAGTGTGCCAGCTCCATGCCAATGAATTGCCATTACGCCATTTAGTTGCAAAGCTGGATGGAAAAACATGTGGCCCCCGCGGATTCACCGGTCCTATTGGCAGGGAATTAGAGAACTGTGAGAGTCTTCCTATTGTCGAGTTTGAAAGGATTGATGCTGAGGAACTAACTGTAGACTGTGAAGATCTTAGCACCGACCAAAAATATCTAATTGATATTCATCAGGCCATAACAAAGGGATATTGCTCTCCAGATCTTGCTCATCGTAGTCCAGGCAAAATGGCACATTCACGATGGCTGACTACAGCAAATCGTTTGCTTCGTCTATACGTTTCAACTGTAAGTCCATCTGAGAACCTCATGAACATTGCTTCTTTTATAATGAAGGTCTACATCCCAATGTGGTTTTCTATTAAGCAAAGTACGTCTTTTGTCAATGGCTCAAAACATGTTTTCAAAACTATTGAACTAACAAGAACACTGAATGACGAAGTAAAGGATATTGTAAACCCTGTCATACAAAGAAATGCATTTTTTGCAAATCCAGAAAATATTCTAGCATCAATGATTCATGATGACCGCAGCGCCATAAGAGAATTAGCGTGGAGGCGAATAAAGAAAGCAAGGCAAACAAACAAGGAAAAAGTTGTGAGGCGTTTCACAGTACCTGTTATTCAATTTGAAGCTACTGATGATACTGATTTAATTAATTGGCAAAAATGCATTGTCACTGAACCACCTGTGACAAGACACCTGACAGAAAATGAGATTGAAGAATTCATAGAAAACAAGAGTACCCCTCCATTCGAGAAATTCCCTTGTCATACACAAGTAGTAGAAAGAATGGTAAAATTGGATTGAACGCGCGAGATGGCTTCATAAGATCAACACTTCAGTCACGTAAAAAAATGCCATCATTCGAAAGTAAAGCTGAATATAAAGTTTAAATAAAACGTTAATAGAAAAAAACATGCGCAAGGATGGGTGGTTGGGAGGGCATGGGTGGAGCTCGACACGCAGCCACCTCCTCGTGGTGAGTTCTGGATTATTTAGATCATTAATCAAAAGAACATTGATCTAAATAAACTAAGAGCTGCGTAATTCAGTAACTATTTTGGTAATTGGGACACTTAATATATAATAATAACAAGTAAGTTTCAGTTATTGTACTAATGCAGAATATAAGAAAATCATTATATTTCACTTTTTTCGACGGCTTTGTGGCACCTGAAGATATAATTTCGCAGGACTAATATTTATGCACAGTCATTATCTATAGCACCCACATATTTTCCGCACTAGCCATATTTGAATTTCGAAAAAAAGTTTAAAAACCTCATTTTCGATCCGCCCTATTCCACAGTGCTTCGATGAACGTCTAGTCGTCTTGATATTCCTCTTATTGGCACACCATATTCATGCAATGTCACCATTGCTCCCCGCATTGCCTGGGTCGTCTCGTGGTGCACAGACAGCCTTTCCATCTTTGTGTAAATGGCTTATGTGAAGCGTGCTGGGACGATAAAGGAAATGAGGATACCATGCACCCTTCTGAAATTGATTTCGGTTGTGAAGGGTACCAACCCTTCGAATGGTAATAATAATCAGCCAATTTCCTATTTTGTTGAACATATGCATAAAAAATTCGTCTTAAAAGCCAAGGATCCAAAGATTGTCAGCAATAGTTTATACCCCAACTGAATATAGTCAGCCATCAACAGTATAATCATATTTTATTTCCATAACTACTCATGACTACTCTGTCATAGTAAATAACCTTATTATGACTTAGGTAGTAGTGGTAATTCTGAGTGGCGGCCTCTAGCCACATATGTTAAACCTATCAGTGCGTCTAAGACCAGAATCTTCTGTTTCTGTCAATTCATTGTTAGCTTAAGGTATTTTGCTTTTTGTCTTTCTAGGTCTAGGGCACTAAAATAAATATTTGAGTTTGTGTTTAGCATTTCATATGAATTTCTCTCCTTTCCCTTAACACATCCCCTCGTTCATTTTAGCCCCCTCTCTCCCTTTCCTCCTCCCTTCGTAATTCCCCACCCAACCTCGTTTCCTTTGACATAGCAACGCCTACCTCCATCCTCATTCCACTTCCTTCATTAAACCTATTATCGCTTTTACTGTCCCTTCCTTCCATCCTTCAATGCCAGCGTACTTAAACCTAGCACATAAATTATATAATATGGAATCTAACACCTTAGATCTCTACGCATTCATGTTACTTGAAGACGCCTGTGTCTTAGGGGAATCTACGTAAGTGTTGAGGATGGGCTTCAAGGGTAGTGTATAGATTATTACAGATGACCTTGAACGCTCCAACTATTTAAAAATGATTATTTATTATGCACATCATATGGCATAATACACACATGAATTTAAGTATCTCTTACACTATAGGAATGGAAGTGAATCCCACCAGAATTAAAAAGTCGCAAAATATGATAGATTAGTTTGTATTAAGAGGTTACTAAGAGAAAAGTATTTTGGATAGAGCGGATACATTGCCGATGTCCCTGCTAAAGACCTCTGATGGGACGCGGTATGATCAGAGAGAGAGAGAGAGAGAGAGAGAGAGAGCTTTTAAATCACAACTTTTAAATGGTTTTTGGATAAGGGCTTCACGTATGTTATTTTAGTTCAGGGTAGTTTATGTGGAGGTGTTAACGTAACTTGCACTTGGGACTGTTAATTGTAAGACAACTACCATAGCTGGGACTGAGACACGTTATCCCCTGCATACTCTACATATATCTATATACAGTATGCCTCTATATATAAATAGATAGAGTGATCAACACAAAGATAATGTGGACGTCATTGATGGGGTTAGAGCAATTATGTGCACCAATCCGAACACACCTCCGCTGCCATAAGGATCGCCCATTTTATACCTAACAGACAAGCTTGGGACGAGACAGAGGCGTGAGACTTCTTGTAAGCACTGTACCTAAGCGCCACCACAGGCGAAAACGTGTTTTTGATGGATATCACTATTTTCACCCTTCCTCTATCGCGTGGTTTGGGTTATAATGACCTTGCGACACTATAAGTATGGTTGAAAACCTTATGAAGCGAACTACTTTTTTCACCTCTATCGCCAGCCAAAAGTTCACCCAAAGTTCGGCATAATAAGAAAATCAAAAAATTTAAAAATATATATATATATAATATAAAATATGAAAATCTATTCCAAAAACTCATCAACAGCTTCATTAGCATAATTAGAACTCTAATTTAGCCAAAAATGAATGTTCTAGCTCAATTAATAACAGAGATACTATTGCGAGAATATTGCTGAACTTTTGAGGCGATTTCTGGCGAATTTTAATTTTGGCGCTTAGGTACCTTAAGACGCGGGACCCCTCATTTGTTTTACTTATTTCCTAAAAAATAAATATAGTTGTGAATCAAATTAACTTCCTTTCCGTTGAAAGTTTGAGGAGGGGGCGTTGTTAGTCCTCTGAAATGGTCCGAGGGGCGTTTATCCAAAAAAGGTTAAGAAACCCTGATCTCTCCTATCAAAAGGAAGACCTGTCCGTCCGTCCGTCCCTCTGTATTCCACATTGTTTAAAGAGAGTGACATCATAGGCACGTCATAAAATGGGCGGAGCTCCAGCGCGTGCTTTTCAATCTATGAATTTACGATTCAGCAAAGAAAATTTTAATTTTTTTTAATTAGACAAAAATTTTAATTTTAAAAAATCTATATATATACTGTCTGTTTGTCTCTCTGTCGGTACATCTGTCCCACCCTAAAACACGGAAACGGCTCCTAGAGAGAAAAAATTATATTATTAGGTGAAGGTTGCTTAAAATTAATTGAAACCTACGGGAAAAGATAGTGACATCATAGACACGTCATAAAATGGTCGGAACCCTAGCGTCTGCTTTACACTCTATGTATTCAGGAAACAAAATTAGTGTTTTTATATTTAGACAAAAATTTGTATTTAAAAAATCTCTCTCTCTCTCTCTCTCTCTCTCCATATATATATATATATATGCTGTCTGTGAGACTATTCCACCCTAAAACAGAAACGACTCCTCGAGAGAAAAAATTATTAGGTAAAAGTTCCTTAAAATTAATCGAAACAACAGGAAAATTATTGAATGCCCGGTTTGGTTAACTGAATGCCCTGTTAGGAAAACTATCAGCCTTTGACGATTGGTTAGGTTAAGTGGTGATAATTTCGTTAAAACTAAAGAAAATATCACGACTTAACCGAAACAATCGTCAGGGGTGAACAGTTGACCTAACCGGGCATTCAATTAACTAACAGGGCATTCAGTTGACCTAACTGATTAATTTTAATGTTAAAATAAATTATATTTATATATATATATATATATATATATGGTGTGTGTGTGTGTGTGTAAAATTAACAATGAATAATTCCTACGTCCATATAATTCTTATATTCATTCATATAATTCTTATGTTCATTCGTATACTTCGTATATTTATATAAACCTTATATTCTTTTGTATATTTATATTCATATATTAATTTTTTAACATATAAGTCCAGTCACATAACGCTAACACGAGTTTGGATAAATTTTTTATTTGCATTCTATTTTATAATTGGTGAATTATTTCATTTTAAACTACTTAATCATTTAGTATAAAGTCCAAAGTCGTATAACACTGACACGAATGTGAATAAATTTTTTACTTGCTTTCTATTTTATAATTGGTGAATTATTTCATTTTAAACTACTTAAACTACTACTTAAACTACTTAAACTACTTAAACTACTTTAAACTACTTAATAAAGTCCAAGTTTGAATAAATTTTTTACTTGCTTTCTATTTTTATAATTGGTGAATTATTTCTTTTTGAACTACTTAATCATGTTTTTAGATTTAGCTTAATAATGTAAGCTTGTTAAATTCTGGAATGTTCATTTCCTGTATACTTTCTCTCTTCGTTGTAAAAGATGAAGTCATATCCTTCTTAACGTTTAATTTTGAATCTTAAGCATTTAATTTTTTACATTTTTTGCTCATGTGCATGTTTGATTGTAATTTGTGATGGAAGGCATATTTCAATTTTCATTTTTAGTTAACGCGGTAGATCATGATAACATCAGATCTGTCAATATGCGGTTTAAAATAAACATATGGCTTCATCTTCAAATATCTTGCTTAGCAGTCTAGACATTGCTACAGCTAAAATATTTGTTTTGTCTTTAGTTTGCAAAGTAAATCAGCCTATTGAGAATAAAAAAAAAAAACAGATCAGCATTAAATAATAATGATGTCAGTAAAAATTTCAATATGTAAACCCATAAAATTTCTCCAATGTTCATTCTGATTTTAACTGATCTAACTTAGAGGCTGAGCATTACCTGTAACATTTTAGCAGTAAACTACAGTAAGAGCATATCTTTATTTTCTCCTTCGAGCCTTGCTCACTTCAGAGAACTTAGTCTTAAATAGAGAAAAATAATTTCCCGATACGTTACAAGAAGAATCGGGGAACCTTCAGAGAATTTAGTCAGCCTCACAAAATCCTCCGATCCACTACAAGAAGAAATCGGAGTAGTATAGAAGAAACTATTGCGATTCCCTATACGGTACCAGCTACTCCAGAGTAACAAATCCGTTGCTGCCACCTAACCAAAACCCCCGTCAACTTCGAACCGACCAAGGCCATAGACGGAGGGGTTAACATATATATATATATATATATATATATATATATATATATATATATATATATATATGAAGAATAAAACCACGAAGGAAAGGAAACACAGAATGGTGCTCAAGCGCTTTCGTCTAATGACATCCTCAGGAACACTGAAGTACATAAAGGGTTACAGCCTATATATAGGTTACAGAAAAAAAAAACTATACATACATACATATAACTAAAAATTGAACAATGAACAATTCCTATACCATCATTATATGGATTCATTGTCTTCATGCAGTGCTTATGTTCGTATAGTTTTTATGTTTGAATGTTCATTTTTACATAAGAAACCAAAAATCGCCTAAGCGAGTTTTGGATAGAATTTCGATTTGTACGTCTTTATTCATTACTGTATTTTTCTAATTCATCTTTTCTAATAATGACTTATACACTAGGACGTCATAAAATAACTTTATTCTCTTTACGTTTCCCATACTTTGTACACTGAATCACGTTCTTAGTATTTGGACATCTTCCGTATTCAATGTATGGTAAATTCTTTAGTAATAATGTTGTGGTGTTATGTAGTATAAGTATTATTATTCAACCATATTCATCCATACGTCACATTTTCCCGTCATTAATTTCACTTGATCATTATCCTATATAAATTTTATTAAATATTCATTTTTACTCATGTCAATCTGTGAAATGCAAAACTTTTGCATTCGTTCGAAAACGCTCAAATACGTTCTCGTATTTTATTTATTTTTTTCTCAAGTGCGTTCACCCCTCAAGATATTCATAAATGCTTAGTAAGTTATCAAATTCCGCTCACTACGACAGAATCGAACGCTTCTAAGATAAATACCTCCGTTCGCTCTGATTTCAAATTTATAACATATTATAACATATTATTTCGTAAATAAATTATCTCGTATGTGCTCATGTACTTGTGTTGTACTAATAACCATCTAGTATAACCATCTAGTATAACCATCTAGTATAACCATATATTATAACCATATAAATATATAAAACACTAAGAATGGTAAACGACGTAATGTACTTTAATGAAACTGTAATTAATAATAACTCGTAATGTACTTCAATGAAACTGTAATTAAATGTAATGATTTAATTTATAATGTAAGAATGTACTTTAATAGAACTGTAATGGACAATCATAAGCGAATGTGAAGTAATCCATAATTGTAATCGTAATTGTAATGAACCAAAATTAATACGTACTCAGTCGTGTACTTAATTTGTACTTATGTGTACTATTACGAAATGATATCGCCTTCATAAATGTAGACTCGGCGAAAAATACAAATTAGTTTTTATTTTTATTTTTTTAAATTTTTATTTGCAATCTTTCAAACATCTGATCATGTGTTTAAAAGGGAGAAACTTAACCTTCGACTGTCTTCCCCCAAACATTTAGGTTTATATTATACATGTATTTGTAAAATTACGGCACTTCAGATTAGCACTTCATTATAGCACTTCATTGCGACTCCCTTGTTAGCAGCCTCGCTGCAAGGAGGGGGCAGAGGCCCCTTGCCTCCTTAATTTTTAGATTCCGGCCTGAGCCATGGTCGAAAGAGGTCGAACCTCTACCCCTGTAAATTCAGAGCACTACCTGTACATTTTAGCAGTAAATTACAGCAAGAGAAACATTTTATTTTCCCCTTCGAGCCTTGCTCTCTTCAGAAGAACTTAGTCAGTTAAGTCGATAAGTTATAAAAGAAAAGTCGATAATTTCAGTCTCAGAGAAAGTATCAGAGTATTATAGCAAGAGAAGAATTAATAATCGTCGACCCATAAAGCGAGAGAAAGAGACAACCCAAGCACCATAGAAGATATTGGCATAACAGTCTGGCGAGTCTGTAGCCAAGAGTTTAACAAGAGGCGACTGAAAAGAATTAGAATGTTATAGAAGAAATATCCGTTGCTGCCTCCGAACTAGAACCCCCGTCGATTCCGAACCGACTCAGGGCCATAGACGGAGGGGTTAACAGTCTGGCGACCTTGTCAGGTTAAGAAGAAGAAGAAGAAGATATGGGGTCTAACAGTCTGGCGACCCTGCCCCAGGATAAGAAAAAGATTTTAAGAAACAGATTTTAAGAAGATTTTAAGAAGAAGATTTTATGAAGAAAATTTTAAGAAGATTTTAAGAAGAAGATTTTAACAAGAAGATTTTAAGAAGAAGATTTTAACAAGAAGATTTTAAGAAGAAGATTTTAACAAGAAGATTTTAACAAGAGGCCACTCTTTGGCCGAGATAGAAATTACCCTGCATCAGGATAAAACCAGTTGACCGGCGTGTCACGACTTCTAGTTCGTAACATCCACCCTTGAACCGGTGTGTCACGACTCCAAGTTCCCCACGCCTAGTTTTCATCCAAGAAGAAGTAGCCAGCAAGACGTCTTCAGGACACGTCTCTGAAGATTTCGCCCGTGGAAAATTTTGTTAAGTACACAGTTTGTTTTTTAAGTAATTTATAAACACTTGAAAAGTCCGTATTATTAACAGTTAATATTTAGTATGGAGCCAGAATTTACAAGAAACACAGTGAACACTTCAGACACCAGTGATACACTTTTTTTTAGTGAAACAGTAATTTTCACAGAAGTTAATTGTCACAGAGTTAATTGTAACAGAGTTAATTTCAAAGAGAGTTAATTTCAAAGAGAGTTAATTTCAAAGAGAGTTAATTTCAAAGAGAGTTAATTTCAAAGAGAGTTAATTTCAAAGAGAGTTAATTTCAAAGAGAGTTAATTTCAAAGGGAGTTAATTTCAAAGAGAGTTAATTTCAAGAGAGTTAATTTCAAGAGAGTTAATTTCAAGAGAGTTAATTTCAAGAGAGTTATTTTCACTGTTATATTCAGTATAGAATAATTTTATTTTATGTACCTTCCCGTACATTCGAGTGAAATGTTGTTTACATTTTACATTTTTGTTTGCAAATTTTTTTTCAAATTATTGAATTGAATTGACTTGCAAATTAAGAAAGAGAGAGTTTATAGAGAGTTTATAGATTTAGAGAGATACTTGAAGTCATTTTTTGAAGTAATTTTGAAGTCATTTTTTGAAGTCAGTTTTGAAGTCAGTTTTGAAGTCAGAAGGTTGCACCAAGAGGGTCAACCAAAACAGAGGTTAATCGTCTCCACTTGATAGAGATCAAGTGCAGTCATTTTCCATTATCAGTTAATTTCAAGTTAGAGAGTTTAAGTTTCAAGATACTTGACAAGCGTTCAAGTTAGACAGTTTAAGTTATAGAGATACTTGATTGCATTTCAAGTAAGTCGGTTGCACCAAGAGGGTCAAACAAAACAGAGGTTAATCGTCTCCACTTGATAGAGATCAAGTGCAGTCATTTTCCATTTTCAGTTAATTTAAGTTACAGTTTCAGAATACTTGATAGAGTTCAAGTTACAGTTTCAGAATACTTGATGAGTTCAAGTTACAGTTTCAGAATACTTGATAGAGTTCAAGTTACAGTTTCAGAATACTTGATAGAGTTCAAGTTACAGTTTCAGAATACTTGATAGAGTTCAAGTTACAGTTTCAGAATACTTGATAGAGTTCAAGTTACAGTTTCAGAATACTTGATAGAGTTCAAGTTACAGTTTCAGAATACTTGATAGAGTTCAAGTTACAGTTTCAGAATACTTGATAGAGTTCAAGTCAGAGAGTTTTATTCCAAATCAGAGAGTTTTATTCCAAGTCATAGAGTTTTATTCCAAGTCAGAGTTTAAGTCCCAAGTTATTTCAATGCAGTCAATTGAATTCAACTTTTTGTTTGTAACTTAAGAGAATTTAATTTAAGAAAATGTAATTTAAGAATTTAATTCAACCTTTTTTTTGTGTTGTAAAAGAGAATTTAATTCAACCTGAATTGACCGGGTTGCGTCTTTAGTTAACCTTTCTTTGTTTTGTTGTAAGAAGGAAATGGACCGATTTGTCTTTTCTTTTTCATGCCATCGTTGCGTATATAAATATATAGGTAAAATGACATTTTATTGTTTGTAACGAAAACAGTTTTTACAATTGTTTGTAATGACTTTGATAATCATTGTAATGTATACGTGATAATAATAGTTGTGTAATAATTAATTAATCGATCTTGTCCCAATGACTCCTTTTAAATTACTATGCTGAGGAGCATACCGTCCCTCCGTTTTGTTTGAACTCTTTTAATTTTTGTTCTAAGTAGTGTGACAAGCAATCTTTTAAAAAGAGCAAAGTGCTCACGAAAGACGTATTGTCAATTTCAAACTTATACCCCCTGCTTAGTCACTCAATTCCCCCGTATGATCGCACATACCCTAAATTTCAGTTGTTTGTTCTTTTTTGTCATTTAATTTTAATAAAACTTCTACACAATAAAACATGTATTTATCATATGCAAAGAAGTTTTCAGACTAAAATATCAAATAATTCAAAATTCTATCAACATTTAACGAAAGAGTATAATTTTTCTACTTAACATGCAAAAATTATTAAACCTTTTTAATATTTTTTTTTATTATATAAAAATAATTTTTAATGAAAAATTTACCTGAAATTATTAAAAGAAAAGATTGTTCGAAATGCTTTCCTTCCATTTCAATAACTTTTTTATTCTTGGCCGAAACTCATCTAAGGTTCGATTTACTTTTATTTTTAAGAGTATTAAAATTATGTTTAGCTCATTAAAATGCATAATTGATTTATATTTTTAATTTGTATTTTTAATTTTCTTTTGTTCAATTAATCGTGAGTAACTGTCCTTAAATTGTTATTGTACCATTTGTAAGGTATCAAACGAAAATTATAGTCAAATTGACATACTACTACAGTATATGGCTATGAATTTTAGTAGTCGAATTTAATTGTGTGTCGAAATTCAATTTTAAAACCGTGAGATTTACTTTCATTAATTGTAGGTTCTTCTAAGTTCGTTTTTTTTAATTACCTTATACGTGTAACTGATTATGTAAAATCTATAATCCTAATTGAATTTTATTACTTTTGACACATATTCCCTCCAGTCACTTTTGCATTAAAACTCGTATGCAAACATCATTATAATACATCATAATTATTGCTTACTATATATAAATTCTCGCTCATGCATTATTTCAGTTAATTTAACAATACTCTCAGCTAATCTGTCTCTCGAAATTATAAGATACACACTTTGTACCCAATAAACATAAATACCATTTGACCACAGGTCTATACATCATCCACTACGTAATCGATTTGTACCTACAACAGTCAATAAAAACGCATGTATGCACACTATATACACTATATATACTATATATACAAACCTTATGCTAAAATCATTGGATATCACAATAAACTATTTCATTGCGCGTAAGTGCTAACTATGTAATTTAGTCTTAATCATTTTTGCTTTCTAATATATCTTGCTTATGCATTTATTCAGTTAATTGAACAATCCTCTCAACTAATCTGTCCCTCGAAATTGTAAGATACATACTTTGTACCTAGTACACAAAAATACACACTAGACCACAGGTCTATACATCATCCATTACGTAATTCTATTTTTACCTGCAATAGTCAATAAAAATTAGTTCACAGATTGTATGATTTACAGTTTTCCCTTTTATCTGCTATTCATTTTGTATGTAATTCTTCCCACAAAAAAAAAAAAAAAAAAAAAATTGTTAAAAATTTAACAATATCATTCTTTGTCTAACTTCATTGTTTGACTAAATTAACGTATTAATCCTTTTATTCTTTTTACACAAAATTAAAGTATTAATCTTTGAATTTTTTTTATATTTTGTAAGCAAGCGTCATTTTAAAGATTTGATACTCTGCATTGTACTCAACCACCCGAACTCGTTCTGTATAAAATTTGTATTGTAAAAAGAAAAATTCGTCATCTAACTTGAATTAGTTACGATGTTATTTTCTCAATTGTATTGTATTAATTGTATTATATTATGGTGTTAATATTATTTAAAAAAAAAAAGAGGAACACTGTAAAAATTGAACAATGAACAATTCCTATACCATCATTATATGGATTCATTGTCTTCATGCAGTGCTTATGTTCGTATAGTTTTTATGTTTGAATGTTCATTTTTACATAAGAAACCAAAAATCGCCTAAGCGAGTTTTGGATAGAATTTCGATTTGTACGTCTTTATTCATTACTGTATTTTTCTAATTTATCTTTTCTAATAATGACTTATACACTAGGACGTCATAAAATAACTATTCTCTTTACGTTTCCCATACTTTGTACACTGAATCACGTTCTTAGTATTTGGACATCTTCCGTATTCAATGTATGGTAAATTCTTTAGTAATAATGTTGTGGTGTTATGTAGTATAAGTATTATTATTCAACCATATTCATCCATACGTCACATTTTCCCGTCATTAATTTCCCTGATCATTATCCTATATAAATTTTATTAAATATTCATTTTACTCGTGTCAATCTGTGAAATGCAAAACTTTTGCATTCGTTCGAAAACGCTCAAATACGTTCTCGTATTTTATTTATTTTTCTCAAGTGCGTTCACCCCTCAAGATATTCATAAATGCTTAGTAAGTTATCAAATTCCGCTCACTACGACAGAATCGAACGCTTCTAAGATAAATACCTCCGTTCGCTCTGATTTCAAATTTATAACATATTATAACATTATTTCGTAAATAAATTATCTCGTATGTGCTCATGTACTTGTGTTGTACTAATAACCATCTAGTATAACCATCTAGTATAACCATATAGTTAACCATCTAGTATAACCATCTAGTATAACCATATATAAATATATAAAAACACTAAGAATGGTAAACGACGTAATGTACTTTAATGAAACTGTAATTAATAATACTCGTAATGTACTTCAATGAACTGTAATTAAATGTAATGATTTAATTTATAATGTAAGAATGTACTTTAATAGAACTGTAATGGACAATCATAAGCGAATGTGAAGTAATCCATAATTGTAATCGTAATTGTAATGAACCAAAATTAATACGTACTCAGTCATGTACTTAATTTGTACTTATGTGTACTATTACGAAATGATATCGCCTTCATAAATGTAGACTCGGCGAAAAATACAAATTAGTTTTTATTTTTATTTTTTTAAATTTTTATTTGCAATCTTTCAAACATCTGATCATGTTTTAAAAGGGGGGAAACTTAACCTTCGACTGTCTTCCCCCAAACATTTAGGTTTATATTATACATGTATTTGTAAAATTACGGCACTTCAGATTAGCACTTCATTATAGCACTTCATTGCGACTCCCTTGTTAGCAGCCTCGCTGCGAGGAGGGGGCAGAGGCCCCTTGCCTCCTTAATTTTTAGATTCCGGCCTGAGCCATGGTCGAAAGAGGTCGAACCTCTACCCTGTAAATTCAGAGCACTACCTGTACATTTTAGCAGTAAATTACAGCAAGAGAAACTTTTTATTTTCCCCTTCGAGCCTTGCTCTCTTCAGAAGAACTTAGTCAGTTAAGTCGATAAGTTATAAAGAAAAGTCGATAATTTCAGTCTCAGAGAAAGTATCAGAGTATTATAGCAAGAGAAGAATTAATAATCGTCGACCCATAAAGCGAGAGAAGAGACAACCCAAGCACCATAGAAGATATTGGCATAACAGTCTGGCGAGTCTGTAGCCAGAGTTTAACAAGAGGCGACTGAAAGAATTAGAATGTTATAGAAGAAATATCCGTTGCTGCTGCCTCCGAACTAGAACCCCCGTCGATTCCGAACCGACTCAGGGCCATAGACGGAGGGGTTAACAGTCTGGCGACCTTGTCAGGTTAAGAAGAAGAAGAAGAAGATATGGGGTCTAACAGTCTGGCGACCCTGCCCCAGGATATGAAAAAGATTTTAAGAAACAGATTTTAAGAAGATTTTAAGAAGAAGATTTTATGAAGAAGATTTTAAGAAGATTTTAAGAAGAAGATTTTAACAAGAAGATTTTAAGAAGAAGATTTTAACAAGAAGATTTTAAGAAGAAGATTTTAACAAGAAGATTTTAAGATTTTAACAAGAAGATTTTAACAAGAAGATTTTAACAAGAAGATTTTAACAAGAGGCCACTCTTTGGCCGAGATAGAAATTACCCTGCATCAGGATAAAACCAGTTGACCGGCGTGTCACGACTTCTAGTTCGTAACATCCACCCTTGAACCGGTGTGTCACGACTCCAAGTTCCCCACGCCTAGTTTTCATCCAAGAAGAAGTAGCCAGCAAGACGTCTTCAGGACACGTCTCTGAAGATTTCGCCCGTGGAAAATTTTGTTAAGTACACAGTTTGTTTTTTAAGTAATTTATAAACACTTGAAAAGTCCGTATTATTAACAGTTAATATTTAGTATGGAGCCAGAATTTACAAGAAACACAGTGAACACTTCAGACACCAGTGATACACTTTTTTTTAGTGAAACAGTAATTTTCACAGAAGTTAATTGTCACAGAGTTAATTGTAACAGAGTTAATTTCAAAGAGAGTTAATTTCAAAGAGAGTTAATTTCAAAGAGAGTTAATTTCAAAGAGAGTTAATTTCAAAGAGAGTTAATTTCAAAGAGAGTTAATTTCAAAGAGAGTTAATTTCAAGAGAGTTAATTTCAAGAGAGTTAATTTCAAGAGAGTTATTTTCACTGTTATATTCAGTATAGAATAATTTTATTTTATGTACCTTCCCGTACATTCGAGTGAAATGTTGTTTACATTTTACATTTTTGTTTGCAAATTTTTTTTCAAATTATTGAATTGAATTGACTTGCAAATTAAGAAAGAGAGAGTTTATAGAGAGTTTATAGATTTAGAGAGATACTTGAAGTCATTTTTTGAAGTAATTTTGAAGTCATTTTTTGAAGTCAGTTTTGAAGTCAGTTTTGAAGTCAGAAGGTTGCACCAAGAGGGTCAACCAAACAGAGGTTAATCGTCTCCACTTGATAGAGATCAAGTGCAGTCATTTTCCATTTTCAGTTAATTTCAAGTTAGAGAGTTTAAGTTTCAAGATACTTGACAAGCGTTCAAGTTAGACAGTTTAAGTTATAGAGATACTTGATTGCATTTCAAGTAAGTCGGTTGCACCAAGAGGGTCAACAAAACAGAGGTTAATCGTCTCCACTTGATAGAGATCAAGTGCAGTCATTTTCCATTTTCAGTTAATTTAAGTTACAGTTTCAGATACTTGATAGAGTTCAAGTTACAGTTTCAGAATACTTGATGAGTTCAAGTTACAGTTTCAGAATACTTGATAGAGTTCAAGTTACAGTTTCAGAATACTTGATAGAGTTCAAGTTACAGTTTCAGAATACTTGATAGAGTTCAAGTTACAGTTTCAGAATACTTGATAGAGTTCAAGTTACAGTTTCAGAATACTTGATAGAGTTCAAGTCAGAAGTTTTATTCCAAGTCAGAGAGAGTTTTATTCCAAGTCATAGAGTTTATTTCCAAGTCAGAGTTTAAGTCCCAAGTTATTTCAATGCAGTCAATTGAATTCAACTTTTTCTTTGTAACTTAAGAGAATTTAATTTAAGAAAATGTAATTTAAGAATTTAATTCAACCTTTTTTTTGTGTTGTAAAAGAGAATTTAATTCAACCTGAATTGACCGGGTTGCGTCTTTAGTTAACCTTTCTTTGTTTTGTTGTAAGAAGGAAATGGACCGATTTGTCTTTTCTTTTTCATGCCATCGTTGCGTATATAAATATATAGGTAAAATGACATTTTATTGTTTGTAACGAAAACAGTTTTTACAATTGTTTGTAATGACTTTGATAATCATTGTAATGTATACGTGATAATAATAGTTGTGTAATAATTAATTAATCGATCTTGTCCCAATGACTCCTTTTAAATTACTATGCTGAGGAGCATACCGTCCCTCCGTTTTGTTTGAACTCTTTTAATTTTTGTTCTAAGTAGTGTGACAAGCAATCTTTTAAAAGAGCAAAGTGCTCACGAAAGACGTATTGTCAATTTCAAACTTATACCCCCTGCTTAGTCACTCAATTCCCCGTATGATCGCACATACCCTAAATTTCAGTTGTTTGTTCTTTTTTGTCATTTAATTTTAATAAAACTTCTACACAATAAAACATGTATTTATCATATGCAAAGAAGTTTTCAGACTAAATATCAAATAATTCAAATTCTATCAACATTTAACGAAAGAGTATAATTTTTCTACTTAACATGCAAAATTATTAAACCTTTTTAATATTTTTTTTATTATATAAAAATAATTTTTAATGAAAAATTTACCTGAAATTATTAAAAGAAAAGATTGTTCGAAATGCTTTCCTTCCATTTCAATAACTTTTTTATTCTTGGCCGAAACTCATCTAAGGTTCGATTTACTTTTATTTTTAAGAGTATTAAATTATGTTTAGCTCATTAAAATGCATAATTGATTTATATTTTTAATTTGTATTTTAATTTTTTTGTTCAATTAATCGTGAGTAACGTCCTTAAATTGTTATTGTACATTTGTAAGTATCAAACGAAAATTATAGTCAAATTGACATACTACTACAGTATATGGCTATGAATTTTAGTAGTCGAATTTAATTGTGTGTCGAAATTCAATTTTAAAACCGTGAGATTTACTTTCATTAATTGTAGGTTCTTCTAAGTTCGTTTTTTTAATTACCTTATACGTGTAACTGATTATGTAAAATCTATAATCCTAATTGAATTTTTATTACTTTTGACACATATTCCCTCCAGTCACTTTTGCATTAAAACTCGTATGCAAACATCATCATTATAATACATCATAATTATTGCTTACTATATATAAATTCTCGCTCATGCATTATTTCAGTTAATTTAACAATACTCTCAGCTAATCTGTCTCTCGAAATTATAAGATACACACTTTGTACCCAATAAACATAAATACACATTTGACCACAGGTCTATACATCATCCACTACGTATTCGATTTGTACCTACAACAGTCAATAAAACGCATTATGCACACTATATACACTATATATACTATATATACAAACCTTATGCTAAAATCATTGGATATCACAATAAACTATTTCATTGCGCGTAAGTGCTAACTATAATGTTTTAGTCTTATCATTTTTGCTTTCTAATATATCTTGCTTATGCATTTATTCAGTTAATTGAACAATCCTCTCAACTAATCTGTCCCTCGAAATTGTAAGATACATACTTTGTACCTAGTACACAAAAATACACACTAGACCACAGGTCTATACATCATCCTTACGTATTCTATTTTTACCTGCATAGTCAATAAAAAATTAGTTCACAGATTGTACGATTTACAGTTTTCCCTTTTCTCCTGCTATTCATTTTGTATGTAATTCTTCCCACAAAAAAAAAAAAAAAAAAAATTGTTAAAAATTTAACAATATCATTCTTTGTCTAACTTCATTGTTTGACTAAATTAACGTATTAATCCTTTTATTCTTTTTACACAAAATTAAAGTATTATCTTTGAATTTTTTTTATATTTTGTATGCAAGCGTCATTTTAAAGATTTGATACTCTGCATTGTACTCAACCACCCGAACTCGTTCTGTATAAAATTTGTATTGTAAAAAGAAAATTCGTCATCTAACTTGAATTAGTTACGATGTTATTTTCTCAATTGTATTGTATTAATTGTATTATATTATGGTGTTAATATTATTTAAAAAAAAAAAGGGAACACTGTAAAAATTGAACAATGAACAATTCCTATACCATCATTATATGGATTCATTGTCTTCATGCAGTGCTTTATGTTCGTATAGTTTTTATGTTTGAATGTTCATTTTTACATAAGAAACAAAATCGCCTAAGCGAGTTTTGATAGAATTTCGATTTGTACGTCTTTATTCATTACTGTATTTTTCTATTCATCTTTTCTAATAATGACTTATACACTAGGACGTCATAAAATACTATTCTCTTTACGTTTCCCATACTTTACACTGAATCACGTTCTTAGTATTTGGACATCTTCCGTATTCATGTATGGTAAATTCTTTAGTAATAATGTTGTGGTGTTATGTAGTATAAGTATTATTATTCAACCATATTCATCCATACGTCACATTTTTCCCGTCATTAATTTCCCTTGATCATTATCCTATATAAATTTTATTAAATATTCATTTTTACTCGTGTCAATCTGTGAAATGCAAAACTTTTGCATTCGTTCGAAACGCTCAAATACGTTCTCGTATTTTATTTATTTTTTTCTCAAGTGCGTTCACCCCTCAAGATATTCATAAATGCTTAGTAAGTTATCAAATTCCGCTCACTACGACAGAATCGAACGCTTCTAAGATAAATACCTCCGTTCGCTCTGATTTCAAATTTATAACATATTATAACATTATTTCGTAAATAAATTATCTCGTATGTGCTCATGTACTTGTGTTGTACTAATAACCATCTAGTATAACCATCTAGTATAACCATATAGTATAACATCTAGTATAACCATCTAGTAAACCATCTAGTATAACCATATATAACTATATAAAAACACTAAGAATGGTAACGACGTAATGTACTTTAATGAAACTGTAATTATAATAACTCGTAATGTACTTCAATGAAACTGTAATTAAATGTAATGATTTAATTTATATGTAAGAATGTACTTTAATAGAACTGTAATGGACAATCATAAGCGAATGTGAAGTAATCCATAATTGTAATCGTAATTGTAATGACCAAAATTAATACGTACCTCATCGTGTACTTATTGTACTTATGTGTACAATTACGAAATGATATCGCCTTCATAAATGTAGACTCGCGAAAAATACAAATTAGTTTTTATTTTTATTTTTTAAATTTTTTTTGCAATCTTTCAAACATCTGATCATGTGTTTAAAAGGGGGGAAACTTAACCTTCGACTGTCTTCCCCCAAACATTTAGGTTTATATTATACATGTATTTGTAAAATTACGGCACTTCAGATTAGCACTTCATTATAGCACTTCATTGCGACTCCCTTGTTAGCAGCCTCGCTGCGAGGAGGGGGCAGAGGCCCCTTGCCTCCTTAATTTTTAGATTCCGGCCTGAGCCATGTCGAAAGAGGTCGAACCTCTACCCTGTAAATTCAGAGCACTACCTGTACATTTTAGCATTAAATTACAGCAAGAGAAACTTTTTATTTTCCCCTTCGAGCCTTGCTCTCTTCAGAAGAACTTAGTCAGTTAAGTCGATAAGTTTATAAAAGAAAAGTCGATAATTTCAGTCTCAGAGAAAGTATCAGAGTATTTAGCAAGAGAAGAATTAATAATCGTCGACCCTAAAGCGAGAGAAAGAGACAACCCAAGCACCATATAAGATATTGGCATACAGTCTGGCGAGTCTGTAGCCAAGAGTTTTAACAAGAGGCGACTGAAAAGATTAGAATGTTATGAGAAGAAATATCCGTTGCTGCCTCCGAACTAGAACCCCCGTCGATTCCGAACCGACTCAGGGCCATAGACGGAGGGGTTAACAGTTCTGGCGACCTTGTCAGGTTGAAGAAGAAGAAGAGATATGGGTCTAACAGTCTGGCGACCCTGCCCCAGGATATGAAAAGGATTTAAGAAACAGATTTTAAGAAGATTTTAAGAAGAAGATTTTATGAAGAAGATTTTAAGAAGATTTTAAAGAAGAAGATTTTAACAAGAAGATTTTAAGAAGAAATTTTAACAAGAAGATTTTTAAGAGAAGATTTAACAGAAGATTTTAAAGAAGATTTTAACAAGAAGATTTTACAGAAGATTTTAACAAGAAGATTTTAACAAGAGGCCCTCTTTGGCCGAGATAGAAATTACCCTGCATCAGGATAAAACCAGTTGACCGCGTGTCACGACTTCTAGTTCGTAACATCCACCCTTGAACCGGTGTGTCACGACTCCAAGTTCCCCACGCCTAGTTTTCATCCAAGAAGAAGTAGCTAGCAAGACGTCTTCAGGACGTCTCTGAAGATTTCGCCCGTGGAAAATTTTGTTAAGTACACAGTTTGTTTTTTTAAGTAATTTATAAACACTTGAAAAGTCCGTATTATTAACAGTTAATATTTGTATGGAGCCAGAATTTACAAGAAACACAGTGAACACTTCAGACACCAGTGATACACTTTTTTTTAGTGAAACAGTAATTTTCACAGAAGTTAATTGTCACAGAGTTAATTGTAACAGAGTTAATTTCAAAGAGAGTTAATTTCAAGAGAGTTAATTTCAAAGAGAGTTAATTTTCAAGAGAGTTAATTTCAAAGAGAGTTAATTCAAAGAGAGTTAATTTCAAAGAGAGTTAATTTCAAGAGAGTTAATTTCAAGAGAGTTATTTCAAGAGAGTTATTTTCACTGTTATATTCAGTATAGAATAATTTTATTTTATGTACCTTCCGTACATTCGAGTGAAATGTTGTTTACATTTTACATTTTTGTTTGCAAATTTTTTTTCAAATTATTGAATTGAATTGACTTGCAAATTAAGAAAGAGAGAGTTTATAGAGAGTTTATAGATTTTAGAGAGATACTTGAAGTCATTTTTTGAAGTAATTTTGAAGTCATTTTTTGAAGTCAGTTTTGAAGTCAGTTTTGAAGTCAGAAGGTTTCACCAAGAGGGTCAACCAAAACAGAGGTTAATCGTCTCCACTTAATAGAGATCAAGTGCATCATTTTCCATTTTCAGTTAATTTCAGTTAGAGAGTTTAAGTTTCAAGATACTTGACAGCGTTCAAGTTAGACAGTTTAAGTTATAAGAGATACTTGATTGCATTTCAAGTAAGTCGGTTGCACCAAGAGGGTCACCAAAAACAGAGGTTAATCGTCTCCACTTGATAGAGATCAAGTGCAGTCATTTTCCATTTTCAGTTAATTTAAGTTACAGTTTCAGAATACTTGATAGAGTTCAGTTACAGTTTCAGATACTTGATGAGTTTCAAGTTACAGTTTCAGAATACTTGATAGAGTTCAAGTTACAGTTTCAGAATACTTGATAGAGTTCAAGTTACAGTTTTCAGAATACTTGATAGAGTTCAAGTTACAGTTTCAGATACTGATAGAGTTCAAGTTACAGTTTCAGATACTTGATAGAGTTCAGTCAGAGAGTTTTATTCCAAGTCAGAGAGTTTATTCCAAGTCATAGAGTTTTATTCCAAGTCAGAGTTTAAGTCCCAAGTTATTTCAATGCAGTCAATTGAATTCAACTTTTTCTTGTAACTTAAGGAATTTAATTAAGAAAATGTAATTTAATATTTAATTCACCTTTTTTTTGTGTTGTAAAAGAGAATTTAATTCAACCTGAATTGACCGGTTGCGTCTTTAGTTACCTTTCTTTGTTTTGTTGTAAGAAGGAAATGGACCGATTTGTCTTTTTCTTTTTCATGCCATCGTTGCGTATATAAATATATAGGTAAATGACATTTTATTGTTGTAACGAAAACAGTTTTTACAATTGTTTGTAATGACTTTGATAATCATTGTAATGTATACGTGATAATAATAATAGTTGTGTAATAATTATTATCGATCTTGTCCCATGACTCCTTTAAATTACTATGCTTAGAGGAGCATTACCGTCCCTCCGTTTTGTTTGAACTCTTAATTTTTGTTCTAAGTAGTGTGACAAGCAATCTTTAAAAGAGCAAGTGCTCACGAAAGACGTATTGTCAATTTCAAACTTATACCCCCTGCTTAGTCACTCAATTCCCCGCTGATCGCACATACCCTAAAATTCAGTTGTTTTCTTTTTGTCATTTAATTTTAATAAACTTCTACACAATAAAACATGTATTTATCATTGCAAAGAAGTTTTTCAGACTAAAATATCAAATAATTCAAAATTCTATCAACATTTACGAAAGGTATAATTTTTCTACTTAACATGCAAAATTATTAAACCTTTTTAATATTTTTTTTTATTATATAAAAATAATTTTTAATGAAAAATTTACCTGAAATTTATTAAAAGAAAAATTGTTCGAATGCTTTCCTTCCATTTCATAATTTTTTATTCTTGGCCGAAACTCATCTAAGGTTCGATTACTTTTATTTTTAAGAGTATTAAAATTATGTTTAGCTCATTAAAAGCTAATTGATTTATATTTTTAATTTGTATTTTTAATTTTCTTTTGTTCAATTAATCGTGAGTAACTGTCCTTAAATTGTTATTGTACCATTTGTAAGGTATCAAACGAAAATTATAGTCAAATTGACATACTACTACAGTATATGGCTATGAATTTTAGTAGTCGAATTTAATTGTGTGTCGAAATTCAATTTTAAAACCGTGAGATTTACTTTCATTAATTGTAGGTTCTTCTAAGTTCGTTTTTTTTAATTACCTTATACGTGTAACTGATTATGTAAAATCTATAATCCTAATTGAATTTTATTACTTTTGACACATATTCCCTCCAGTCACTTTTGCATTAAAACTCGTATGCAAACATCATCATTATAATACATCATAATTATTGCTTACTATATATAAATTCTCGCTCATGCATTATTTCAGTTAATTTAACAATACTCTCAGCTAATCTGTCTCTCGAAATTATAAGATACACACTTTGTACCCAATAAACATAAATACACATTTGACCACAGGTCTATACATCATCCACTACGTAATTCGATTTGTACCTACAACAGTCAATAAAAACGCATGTATGCACACTATATACACTATATATACTATATATACAAACCTTATGCTAAAATCATTGGATATCACAATAAACTATTTCATTGCGCGTAAGTGCTAACTATGTAATTTAGTCTTAATCATTTTTGCTTTCTAATATATCTTGCTTATGCATTTATTCAGTTAATTGAACAATCCTCTCAACTAATCTGTCCCTCGAAATTGTAAGATACATACTTTGTACCTAGTACACAAAAATACACACTAGACCACAGGTCTATACATCATCCATTACGTAATTCTATTTTTACCTGCAATAGTCAATAAAAATTAGTTCACAGATTGTACGATTTACAGTTTTCCCTTTTATCTGCTATTCATTTTGTATGTAATTCTTCCCACAAAAAAAAAAAAAAAAAAAAAAAAATTGTTAAAAATTTAACAATATCATTCTTTGTCTAACTTCATTGTTTGACTAAATTAACGTATTAATCCTTTTATTCTTTTTACACAAAATTAAAGTATTAATCTTTGAATTTTTTTTATATTTTGTATGCAAGCGTCATTTTAAAGATTTGATACTCTGCATTGTACTCAACCACCCGAACTCGTTCTGTATAAAATTTGTATTGTAAAAAGAAAAATTCGTCATCTAACTTGAATTAGTTACGATGTTATTTTCTCAATTGTATTGTATTAATTGTATTATATTATGGTGTTAATATTATTTAAAAAAAAAAAGGGGAACACTGTAAAAATTGAACAATGAACAATTCCTATACCATCATTATATGGATTCATTGTCTTCATGCAGTGCTTATGTTCGTATAGTTTTTATGTTTGAATGTTCATTTTTACATAAGAAACAAAAAATCGCCTAAGCGAGTTTTGGATAGAATTTCGATTTGTACGTCTTTATTCATTACTGTATTTTTCTAATTCATCTTTTCTAATAATGACTTATACACTAGGACGTCATAAAATAACTATTCTCTTTACGTTTCCCATACTTTGTACACTGAATCACGTTCTTAGTATTTGGACATCTTCCGTATTCAATGTATGGTAAATTCTTTAGTAATAATGTTGTGGTGTTATGTAGTATAAGTATTATTATTCAACCATATTCATCCATACGTCACATTTTCCCGTCATTAATTTCCCTTGATCATTATCCTATATAAATTTTATTAAATATTCATTTTTACTCGTGTCAATCTGTGAAATGCAAAACTTTTGCATTCGTTCGAAAACGCTCAAATACGTTCTCGTATTTTATTTATTTTTTTCTCAAGTGCGTTCACCCCTCAAGATATTCATAAATGCTTAGTAAGTTATCAAATTCCGCTCACTACGACAGAATCGAACGCTTCTAAGATAAATACCTCCGTTCGCTCTGATTTCAAATTTATAACATATTATAACATTATTTCGTAAATAAATTATCTCGTATGTGCTCATGTACTTGTGTTGTACTAATAACCATCTAGTATAACCATCTAGTATAACCATATAGTATAACCATCTAGTATAACCATCTAGTATAACCATCTAGTATAACCATATATAAATATATAAAAACACTAAGAATGGTAAACGACGTAATGTACTTTAATGAAACTGTAATTAATAATAACTCGTAATGTACTTCAATGAAACTGTAATTAAATGTAATGATTTAATTTATAATGTAAGAATGTACTTTAATAGAACTGTAATGGACAATCATAAGCGAATGTGAAGTAATCCATAATTGTAATCGTAATTGTAATGAACCAAAATTAATACGTACTCAGTCGTGTACTTAATTTGTACTTATGTGTACTATTACGAAATGATATCGCCTTCATAAATGTAGACTCGGCGAAACATACAAATTAGTTTTTATTTTTATTTTTTTAAATTTTTATTTGCAATCTTTCAAACATCTGATCATGTGTTTAAAAGGGGGGAAACTTAACCTTCGACTGTCTTCCCCCAAACATTTAGGTTTATATTATACATGTATTTGTAAAATTACGGCACTTCAGATTAGCACTTCATTATAGCACTTCATTGCGACTCCCTTGTTAGCAGCCTCGCTGCGAGGAGGGGGCAGAGGCCCCTTGCCTCCTTAATTTTTAGATTCCGGCCTGAGCCATGGTCGAAAGAGGTCGAACCTCTACCCCTGTAAATTCAGAGCACTACCTGTACATTTTAGCAGTAAATTACAGCAAGAGAAACTTTTTATTTTCCCCTTCGAGCCTTGCTCTCTTCAGAAGAACTTAGTCAGTTAAGTCGATAAGTTATAAAAGAAAAGTCGATAATTTCAGTCTCAGAGAAAGTATCAGAGTATTATAGCAAGAGAAGAATTAATAATCGTCGACCCATAAAGCGAGAGAAAGAGACAACCCAAGCACCATAGAAGATATTGGCATAACAGTCTGGCGAGTCTGTAGCCAAGAGTTTAACAAGAGGCGACCGAAAAGAATTAGAATGTTATAGAAGAAATATCCGTTGCTGCCTCCGAACTAGAGCCCCCGTCGATTCCGAACCGACTCAGGGCCATAGACGGAGGGGTTAACATATATATACAATAAACGGAGAAAAAATAAAAAATAAAAATAATTTTTTCTCTCTCCGTTTATTGTATATATATATATATATATATATATATATATTGTATATATATATATATATATATATATATATATATATATATATATATGTATGAATATATGTGTATATATGTATATATACATATATATGTGTATATGTATATATGTGTATGTATAGTTTTTTTTTCTGTAACCTATATATAGGCTGTAACCCTTTATGTACTTCAGTGTTCCTGAGGATGTCATTAGACGAAAGCGCTTGAGCACCATTCTGTGTTTGCTTTCCTTCGTTGTTTTATTCATCATAAATATTTTTCACGTGTTACCTTCGTGAAATAATTTTCATATATATATATATACAGTGCCCGCGAAAAGTATCCGATCACTCAAGAAAATACAATATTTTCCCTTGATATTCAGAGACAAGTAATTCACTTTCTATTTGTTCTAGCGACATCTGGTAACTTTGAGGTTGCTCGCTGATATGAGAGCTATCCAACGCATTCTCAAATTAGTGTTCTGGTAGCCTTCGTTGCGGGTGGCTGTGTCTCAAATTTGTCAGATTTCACTGTTTGTGTAAATTTCTTGATTTTTTTTTTTTTTACAGAAAGTGGTGTAAATAAAATTTATATATAATGTGTGCTAAAAAACAACTTAAGAGTGATTGTCGAGGTGCTATTGTTGCTTTGCATGCATGTGGGAAATCACAGAGACAGATAGCTAAGGAATTAAACATATCCCAAAGTACCGTTAATTTATGGGTTTCACGGGCTGAGAACAATGGTGGCCTAACCACGCCAGTCCCTAAAAAACGATCTGGCAGACCGAGAAAAACAAATTCGCAAACAGACAAACTTATGAAACGTTTAGTATTGAAAAACCCAACAATAACTGCGAAAGAAATAAAATTTAATATGAATAATTTGTTATCTGGTGTTTCTGAACGAACTATCCAGGAGCGGCTCCAAAAAGAACTCGGATTACCATCTCGCCATGCTGCTAAGAAACCGTTCATTAATGAAAAAATGCGTAAAAAACGTGTCGCATTTTGTAAAAAATACATTCATTGGACTGTTGATGACTGGAAGAAGGTTTTATTTAGCGATGAGTCGACATTTTTGACATTCAGAAGTTGTCCAAAAAGGTTCACCGGCCTATTGGCTCAAATAGGATGGACCCTTAATACACCCTAAAGACAATGAAACACCCTCCAAGTGTGATGGTTTGGGGTTGTTTCGGTTACTATGGGCGTGGAAACTTATATTTTCTTCCGAAGAACACAACTATGAATGGTGCACGGTATTTAGCAATGCTACAGGATAAACTTCCAATGGCAATGGCAATCCAAAGGACAAAAACATACATGCATGATGGTGCACCATGTCACAGGGCCAAAATAGTGACAAAATGGATTACTGACAATAAATTTGATATTTTGGATTGGCCTGGTAATAGTCCAGATCTCAATCCGATAGAAAATCTGTGGCTAATAATAAAAATAAGGTTGAATGCCACGACACTGGCTCAGTCGAAAAATTACAAGAGGCCATCAAAAAGGTATGGTGCAAGGAAATATCAGTGGAAGTTTGTCAAAACTTGATTAAATCCATGCCAAAACGTCTAGAACAAGTCATCCAAACCAAAGGACAGATGACAAAATACTAATATAAGGTTAGTATACATTTAAACATTGTTTTTTATGTAAAAAATACAAATTTTAAGGGTGATCGGATACTTTTCGCGGGCACTGTATATATATATATATATATATATATATATATATGGATTATTTATGAATGTACAGTAATTTTTTTTAATTTTAAATTTAACCTCACCGATTCGTTAGGTTAAGTCGATATATTTTCTTTAGAAAAAAAGATAAAAAAATATATATTACTTTTGACTCTACAGTAACAATTGATAAACTATATATGCCTGTCATACACTTTACATTACACTTCATAGCAAAGCCTAATTCAAACCCAGGCTTATAGTCGCCTATAATATGGTATCGTATATGGTACCTGTATTTCATAATTAAATACAAATTATAAATTTCTTGTATTAAAGAAATACAAAATTGCCTCGAGCTTATTGGAAATGGGAAAAATGCCATAAGCAGAACCAAATATGTAGGCATTGGGCCTACATTACTAAAAAAAAACCGTATTTTTTTGTTTCAAAATTTTCTATCGCTGGCACATGAAAATTACTTGAGAGGAGAAATAAGGAAAATATAAAACTTAGACGTCTGAGGACTTTGCAAATTAAGGAAATTTGAGATAAAAATTTAGCTCATCTCAGAGCTTCTTAGTGAAGGACAATGCTGTAGGCAAGGAAGAAGTGTTTACTCTTCCTACAAGTTCTGAGTGAATCACTAATAAAACAAAACTAATAAAATCAAAGGATAGGCCTATCCCTTCAGGTATTTAGACATAGTTAATTGCCTGTATTAATTAAGCAGAATAAACTCCTTGCGTAACTCTATCACAACCCTATCGCCTACATCGACAGAGAGGCGGGATAGGCAATCCCGCGCCCAACAACCAGAAGCGAGATCCAACGAAATAAGAAGGTATGGTAATTTCTTTTTATACCATTAGGCAACGCTAAATACCGAAGGCAAATAAATTTAAAATTAAGGAAAAAAAACTACTTAAGTTCTTTTGAAAACCTCAACAAACACAACTTTTTAACGAAAAGAGGTAGGGTCGTTGTCGTCGACTAGACAACAAGATCTAGCGAAAATTTTCACCGGATCGCTAAGTTGATAGCATTCAACTAATAACTCTATATAGTTTTCTCATAGTAACTATGTATTACCTGAAGGATAATAGCTTTCTGCAGGAACTACCAAAAATATTCCGCCCGTAGGCCGGGATATTTTTACTACCCGCTGGAAGGGCGGGTTCTCTGCTTTTAGCCCTAAACCGGAAAGTATTATAAAAAATAATTTTAATAAATCTAAAAAGGAAATATTTGACTGTTGTGGTTGCTTACACATTGATTTCTTGTTCCAGGAGGAACTACTTGTGAATGCGGTTTATATGAAAATTAATATCGCTGGCACTGCCTCCGAGATATGTTTAAACCTGGATGAGAGTAGTGAAGAGGCTACGAAACCCATGATGATTCACGTTATGGAGACATATCTCAGAGTTCGGCGCTTGAAATTAACCGCCGCTTAGCATATGGAATTTGAGAAAAATTCACTGCGAGGCACTGCCAAATATCCTATAAATCTGATAGATGAAAATATTTATGGTCGGATATGGCTTAACTTCCAAACAGATAGAGAATGTGTGTCTCGGAATTCTACCAAGAAGAATACTTGTGGGAATGTAGGAACATGATGTCGTGACAGGCAAATATAAAATATCATCATTCAAATTCAAAAAAATTTATTTGAAAAATATTACACTGCTTGTCAATAGCTCGGCTGTAAAGGGGTCGCTAGAGACGAGTTTGTCTTCAGATTCCAAATTTTCGCTTTGTACAAGAGCATATCACAACCTTGTTCAGAGCATTAACGGATGTGACGGGGTTGATACAAGTGTGACGCTAAACGACTTTATAGATATTGTAAATGTGTACGTATTTGATCTTTCGCCACAGTATTGTGCAAGTGTGAATATCCACTTAACCCCCGAGCTACATCGAAATCTCGCATTGAGACGAGTTTGGCTCGGCATAAGTCAATCCTATTTGCGTGCTTTTCTGCCTGGAATCACAAGCTCTGATTGAAATTGGTCGTTTTAGATCTGTTATAACGGACTTTCAAAAAAATGAACGGAGTCATACTCCAAAGGGTTATGAAGAAGGATTGTTTCACAAGAGATATATTTATTAGAACATATACGAAGAATGAAGTGGTGAACCTCCGTAGGGCAAAAGAAAGTGGAGCATTTATAATCAACACTGATTTGTCAAGCGATGGTCGGATTTACTGGATTGAACTTTATTTTAAAAATATAGAATGTTTGGACTACTTTGAATAGCTGGGGAAATCGGCGTGGACTAATCCTGTTATTGTGAAGTTCCTAAAACAGCTACAAATTCCACAAATTGCGTGGAATCTGTATCGTTTCGAAGGTGTATTCAGCAATGTATGCGGTCATAACTGCATGAGCTTACTTTTACATATGACGAGAAGATTCATTTTTTCAAGTTTCTTGAAAAAAGTTGACTTGTGTAATTTAGAGTCTCATGATAATTTTGTATGAAAATAAATAAATAGACAATTTCCGTTTGTAACTAAACTATCTAATGTATGTTGTAAAACGAGTTTATATTCTCTATTTAATTTCTTATATATATATATATATATATATATATATATATATATATATATATATATGTGTGTGTGTGTGTATATATACATATATACATATATATATATATATATATATATATATATACACTTATTAGGGTGGTCCTTCGTTTAAAAAATTTGAAATTTTATGCTTTATGCTCTCCTCCTCTTGAACCATTTATTTTGATGAAAATTTGCTTTGGATGAAATATTTTGAAAAATTTAAAAAATTTGAAGGTCCCTCAACTTACTTTAATTTTCACTCCCTTTGACCCCTCTGGCAAATGCAGTTAGTATTGACTAGGGTGACGGTCAGTCTCATGCATAATGCAGCCTGCCTGTCATTGGCTTTACTTATTGGGAAGAGGGTTGGGTGGGGTGGACGGGTTAGTTTGGGTGGAGGGTACTTGAGTCATATAATTATATACTTATTGAAAACAATGAAAGATTTTGATGTCCATCTAAACGACTCTTTCCTTGCAGGGACATAAAGAGAAATAGATATAAATAGATATACAGTAAATAGAAATATATATAATTCATAATGACAGCCAGAGCCAGGAAAACATTTATCTTTTGGGATCGCCCGTCAGTGAGTTTAGTGAGCCCAAATTACCATCAAATGGGCAGGTGATGGGTATTCTGGTTAACGTACACCTCAAGCAGAAGCAGTAGGTTCGGCAGGAGGCGTCCTCAGTCCTGTTGAAGGTACCGGAGTTCTGGGAGAGGGCTCGCATCTCCGTGAGATGGAAAGACCACTGTTTGACGAAGCTTGAGAAACTTCACAAAGAGTGGATGATCATCAACTCGAACAAGAGCAGGAAGACGGCGACGCAGAGGGCAAAGGAAAAGAAATTTATGAAGACTATAAAGGACCTCTTCGATGTTGCCCACGCTGATGACTTCAGTTCAGAGGACCGAGATTTCCTCTTGCACAGCGGGAGCCGGGGCCCAGAGGGTATATGGGGCCAGGTGATACATCGCCGCCAAGGAGTAACGTACAGCGATTCGAAATGAAATCGCGAAAAACAGGCTTTGCCGTTCTCATTGTTATCGACAGGCGGTATCATCAACTGTAGTGTTGGCCTACTTCAGCACTAGCTCTGACGTGGATGGACTAGCCGTACCCCAACGAGCGACTGGAGTCTTTTCCCATGAAAAGGTCCTCAACGTGCTGTCACCCTCCATCGCTGCCGCATTGGATCGCACGAAAACAACCGACAGGAAGACGACCTACATCATCGCTGAGACGCGTGGACCGTGGAGTCTCGAACACAACGTTGAAGACCTTAACATTAAAGCTACCTCGATTTTTCGCCAACACTCTGAAGGCTGAATTCACCGGCGCTAGGACAGTTTGCCTACGGACAGTTTGCCTACGGACAGTTTGCCTACTGGACAGTTTGCCTACTGGACATTATGCCTATGGACACCATGCCTATGTGGTATATTTATCCTTACCTTATTTAACTTATTTAACTTATTTAACTTCAGATTCATGCAAAAGAATTAATTCAAAATTAAAATGTGTTGTTGCCCTTAATAGTATAAATGTCTGAAAATATATCAAGTAAGAAAGGGAAACAGAAGTTTTCACATAATGGATATTTGTATGTGTTTGATAAATGTAGCAAGCGCGACCCTTCGTTACTTTTTTGGCGGTGCGAGCAAAAGTGTCAGTGTATTATAAGGTGTGTATATATAATATGGGTACTTTTCCGTTATCTGCCCCCTTGACGATTGGTTAGGTTAAGTCGTGATATTTTCGTTAAAACTAACGAAAATATCACGACTTAACCTAACCAATCGTCAAGGGCGTACAGTTGACTTAACCGGGCAGTGACGATTGGTTAGGTTAAGTTGTGATATTTTTGATAGTTTTAATGAAAATATCATGACTGAACCTAACCAATCGTCAATGGGGCAGATAACGGAAAAGTACCCATATTATATATACACCTTATAATACACTGACTCTTTTGCTCGCACCGCCAAAAAAGTAACGAAGGGTCGCGCTTGCTACATTTATCAAACACATACAAATATCCATTATGTGAAAACTTCTGTTTCCCTTTCTTACTTGATATATTTTCAGACATTTATGCTATTAAGGGCAACAACACATTTTAATTTTGAATTAATTCTTTTGCATGAATCTGAAGTTAAATAAGTTAAATAAGGTAAGGATAAATATACCACATAGGCATGGTGTCCATAGGCATAATGTCCAGTAGGCAAACTGTCCAGTAGGCAAACTGTCCGTAGGCAAACTGTCCGTAGGCAAACTGTCCGGCCACGGAATTCACCGACGATGTGCTGCTTTTAGTCCACTAAGATAGCAAATTGTTGTACGACCTGACAGGGAAGAACCACGTCGACCGCCTTCTTGTGCTTGTGTCAGGCTTTGGCATCAGTCACTCCTCTAGGTCGCGAAGACAAGTGGGTTCGGGAAGGATAATGCGAAGACGGTCGTAATGGCATTGAAGGATTGGGGTCTGCGGGAGCGAATGGTTGGTTTGGTGTTTGACACTACTGTACTTCCTCCATCACTGGCTGCCACTCAGAGGTATGCGTTCTCATCGATCAAAAGCGGGAGAGGGTCCTACAGTATTCTGCCTGCCACCACCATAACTTCGAACTCGAGCCGCGTTCACAACCTGCCTTGGCAGAACGTCTGATCCAGAATTCGTTCCCGGTTCCTCGAGAAATAGAAGGACTTGCTTATCAAGAATACCAATACTCTCGACGGAGTTAATTGAAGATGACCGGCAGGCCCGGGAGATCCGCGATGACTTCAAGAAGGCCCTGAAGGTCGTTCACAAATTGAAGGTCGTCAGACAATAATGAACGTGGAGTGGCACTGATCCAAGAGTACAACCGGCAACCGGCACTTGACGCTAGATGAAGACCAGCTGCAGATCCTGTTGCACGTTGCCTTGAATCACTGCCGCCCGTACCCTGATTGCCGGAAGTCGACGCTGACCAGGCGACAATGAGTAGCAGGCAACGATGAGACCCCTCACCTTTTAGTGGCTAACATTCACCATCGGGTGAAGGGGACCTACTGGATGCTAGCAATTTCATTGAAAATAAACAACGACAGGTCGCTACAAGTCTGGCAGCGCTGGCAACACATACAGCACTAAATGCTATTATGGTGTAATTTCAATACCACTGGGGGACCTCTAAATATTAATGGATTCGAAAGAAATTTTCCATATGTGGTTTTTACATCATACGGAACACTTTGGTGGTGGGATATTTAAAATTCAGAAAAAAGATTTTCACCCTCATAGCTAAGGGGCACCTTAATATATATATATATATATATATATATATATAACGTAAAGAACGACGCTTGTATAGGAGATATTCCGCGCAAGACGAGAAAGAGAAAACAACAAATGAAAAATGAAGTACCACCTGGGAATCGAACCCGGATCTTCCGATTGCCGGTCAGACGCGATAACCACTACACCATGGACTTCACTCTTCCAAATGCCGTAATACCTCTACATACTCGCAGAAACCAATGCCCCAAGGGGGCACCTCCCGCATGCCGTAACATTATATACATTCAACTGCAAAGAACACGCAGTATAAATAACGTAAAGAACGACGCTTGTATAGGAGATATTCCGCGCAAGACGAGAAAGAGAAACAACAAATGAAAAAATGAAGTACCACCTGGGAATCGAACCCGGGATCTTCCGATTGCCGGTCAGACGCGATAACCACTACACCATGGACTTCACTCTTCCAAATGCCGTAATACCTCTACATACTCGCAGAAACCAATGCCCCAAGGGGGCACCTCCCGCATGCCGTAACATTATATACATTCAACTGCAAAGAACACGCAGTATAAATAACGTAAAGAACGACGCTTGTATAGGAGATATTCCGCGCAAGACGAGAAAGAGAAAACAACAAATGAAAAAATGAAGTACCACCTGGGAATCGAACCCGGGATCTTCCGATTGCCGGTCAGACGCGATAACCACTACACCATGGACTTCACTCTTCCAAATGCCGTAATACCTCTACATACTCGCAGAAACCAATGCCCCAAGGGGGCACCTCCCGCATGCCGTAACATTATATACATTCAACTGCAAAGAACACGCAGTATAAATAACGTAAAGAACGACGCTTGTATAGGAGATATTCCGCGCAAGACGAGAAAGAGAAAACAACAAATGAAAAAATGAAGTACCACCTGGGAATCGAACCCGGGATCTTCCGATTGCCGGTCAGACGCGATAACCACTACACCATGGACTTCACTCTTCCAAATGCCGTAATACCTCTACATACTCGCAGAAACCAATGCCCCAAGGGGGCACCTCCCGCATGCCGTAACATTATATACATTCAACTGCAAAGAACACGCAGTATAAATAACGTAAAGAACGACGCTTGTATAGGAGATATTCCGCGCAAGACGAGAAAGAGAAAACAACAAATGAAAAAATGAAGTACCACCTGGGAATCGAACCCGGGATCTTCCGATTGCCGGTCAGACGCGATAACCACTACACCATGGACTTCACTCTTCCAAATGCCGTAATACCTCTACATACTCGCAGAAACCAATGCCCCAAGGGGGCACCTCCCGCATGCCGTAACATTATATACATTCAACTGCAAAGAACACGCAGTATAAATAACGTAAAGAACGACGCTTGTATAGGAGATATTCCGCGCAAGACGAGAAAGAGAAAACAACAAATGAAAAAATGAAGTACCACCTGGGAATCGAACCCGGGATCTTCCGATTGCCGGTCAGACGCGATAACCACTACCATGGACTTCACTCTTCCAAATGCCGTAATACCTCTACATACTCGCAGAAACCAATGCCCCAAGGGGGCACCTCCCGCATGCCGTAACATTATATACATTCAACTGCAAAGAACACGCAGTATAAATACAAGCGTCGTTCTTTACGTTATTTATACTGCGTGTTCTTTGCAGTTGAATGTATATAATGTTACGGCATGCGGGAGGTGCCCCCTTGGGGCATTGGTTTCTGCGAGTATGTAGAGGTATTACGGCATTTGGAAGAGTGAAGTCCATGGTGTAGTGGTTATCGCGTCTGACCGGCAATCGGAAGATCCCGGGTTCGATTCCAGGTGGTACTTCATTTTTTCATTTGTTGTTTTCTCTTTCTCGTCTTGCGCGGAATATCTCCTATACAAGCGTCGTTCTTTACGTATTTATACTGCGTGTTCTTTGCAGTTGAATGTATATATATATATATATTAGGGTGTCTCATTAATACATAGAAATTTTTTTTTCGATTTTCTCTTGCTCGCGAATGCTGCCCCGATTTCAATAGGCATAGAGGTTCTAAAAATCGAAAAATGATGGGAATCGAACAGTATTTAGAGGTCACTCAAGTTTAACACTTTCTTGTAGCTATTTAGGAAAAAAAAGAAATTTCTATCATTCTCTTATTCTCTTTATTTCTGAACAAAAATGAAAATAAACGAAATGCACCTTTCATTAATTGAATAAGCGCGTATAAATGGATTGTTTTCATCATCAATCTGTCCTACACTACTTGATTTTACTCTTCAAGCTCTCCTTCGTCTTGACGGGGATCAACTTCTGGTGAGCCCGAACCACCTTGAGGACGAATTGCTTCTGCTTCTCATCACGCGTGATGGTAGAATTGAATCTTTTCATCAAAGCGATACCACGCTCGGCGGAGTCATTGACCACCTTCAGGGCTTTCACCCTCTTTTGCGCCGTGATCCAATCCTGGTCATTGATCCAATCCTCTGGATCTTTCATGAGGAAGGTGGGAGACTCAGATTCTGGAAGGATCGCGCGGAAGAAGACTTCTTTTGTTCTCCGGGTGACGAAGAGCTCGATGGATTGCTGTGGATTGAAGTTCTTCGGATCGATCCGCTTGAGTCCTTTCTTCGTGGCGGGGGATTGAAGTCGTTGGACCATCTTTAGCTTCGTGTCCTTTGGAATGCGGTCGTCAAAGAAACCAAGCCCCACGAGATCCTCTGAGAGGTACCACAGGTGCCTTTTCAAGGCCATGGATGCCGTGTGGCTGACTTCCTTGTCAGGGTAGGCCTCGAGCAGGCGAAGGAACTCTAGGTCGTTCAGTGGAGCTCGATTCGAGACCATTGCCTCATTCCACTGCTTCACGTACGCGAGGGAGATGAACAAACACAGCCGCCGAAGTCCTCCTCCTTCCCTGGCTGTCAGGTCCAGTTGGTGACGGAACATGAAAATCTTGAGGGCATAGATGGCTTTGGCCATCCATCTGGCGAGGTGATAGGCCCCAGGCTGACGAAATCCCCCCTGGACCTGACCGCCAAGGAAGCGGTAGGAAAGGATGAGGAGTTCACGGTAGTCTTCTCGGGGATGTGTGCCGTGGGAAAGCGTCTGCTGCAGGTATTTCTTCATGGAAGAAGCTTGATTTGCCCAGTTGTCAGTTGTTGTGGGATTGCTTTCGTCACCGATGGACAAGAATGACCCTTTGTCAATGGAGGCCCACCGCTGTTGAAATCTTTTGAAGAGGAGAATGTCAGGGGAAGAGGACGGCCCCAGACATCGCACGAAGACATCCTTGAGTAAGATCTCCAAGACGTGGTGACGGCAAGCCAAACACAACATGGGACGGCCAAACTCCTGCTCAATGCGAACGCAAGCACCTTGGATCATCCCAGCGTTCACAGCTGTGGTGTCGAATCCCAGTCCAATGATTTGCTCCGAAATGCCAAAAGCCTGGACTTCCTGGAGTACGGCTGCAGCCTGTTCTTTTCCAGTGTCGTCCACCGCAACGGGTACACCAAATAGCTCCTCGACTCTATCGCCCGTCACCACAACAGCAATCCGGTCAACCTCCTCCTTCTCCTTGGCGATATCTTCCAACAGTTTCCCATCCCAGTGCAAGACTAAAGGACCAGAAGCTTCGAACTTTCGGGTCAACTCTTCTCCCATCTCCTTTCGGATCTTGTTCCATGTTCGATGAACAGTTGCTGGCGAGATTACCAGGTCATCCAGGTCATGACCCAAACTCTGAGCTGCTGCTGCAAAGGACGACGTTGCTTGTCTCACGGACATGTTGTCGCGATCCCAAGCAGCGATGAGATTCGGGTCCGTGAGGGCATTCATTCGCCTTTTCTTTTGAGTCTGGGCCTTGCTGGTGCTGGGCGCTTGGTACGTCTCGTCGTCATCATCCTCGTCTTCCGTGTTCATTTCAGTGCTGCTACCATCCACCTCCAAGATCGCTACCTCCATGAGCTGTGTCACCCCAGCATCCCATTTACTCTTCCTAGCCGTGGCTGCAAGATCCCTCTTCCGCTTCACAGCTTTCTTCTTCGCTGTCTTCTGGTCCACCCCCGCAAGACTTGACGACATCGTCTTCCCTCTGCGAGGTGAGAAAATCCTTGTCCTCCTGAGGGACCTTGGAGGAGGATAGCGCGGAGGAGTGAGCCACGTCAAACACGTCTTCCAAATCCGACTTGAACATCCCCTCCTTGTACCGGTAACCCTCTTGCGGCTTTGTCCTGTTCTTCTTGAGTGCGTCGTAGGTATCGATCAACTTCGCCAGCTTCTCCCCTGCGTACTTCTTGGTGGTAGTTGGTATGTTGGCCTTCTCCCAGATGGGCCAGATGGTTTCCACCACCAGGCGAATGCTCTCCGATTTGGTCTTCCTTCCCTCTTGGTCTTGGTGGTGGGAAGTAAAGGAGCAGGCATTGCTCCTTCGATGGAAGTCGTGGACAAACAATCGCTGCAATTGGGGCCTTGTCCAGCAACCACAACTGGTTTCCTGCTCTAGTAACCATCACCTGCGAAAGAGAAGAAAATCTTGTATAAGTGAAACAGAAGTGGCGAACTTGAGTGACCCCTAAAAATCCTCCTACAGCTGTCAAATTTTGTGATAACAATCCTTTATAAAGGTATAATACGGGCAAGCGTCGCCTCGACCCGAAATCCTCCATTCGTATATTTGAGACACCCTAATATATATATATAAACTTCATTGTGTCAATACTTTAAAAATGATTCTTTTCTATTTAAGACTATGTAAATAAGTTAAATATTGTCGTATATTAAGCCCAATCTGTAAATTAATTGAAAAATGTTCATTTATTTCTCATAACCAAAAAATTTCTATGTCTGTAAAATTTGTTTTAGAGTTTATTTTAGGCATTATTTATTTTGTGTATTTTAAATAAAAAAGTATTTTGATGTGTTTTATTAAGCATTACACAATGTGTGTGTGTGTGTGTGTGTGTACAAGAAATCTAAGATCAACCTCTTGTATGGTAGTCGCGTCAATAAAAAGTGCGTCACGTGACTCCGCCTGGTAGACCCTTTGGGAGGAAATGCTTTTTTCCAGCCGTGTTCAGTTGACCGGAATAGGCAATGGTGTCCAGACGTATCTTTTACCATTTGAAGATTTCTCACGTTGACGATTAAATAACGATAGTTGCCACTGATATTACATGATTTATATTCCTGAAGTGGTACTCAGTAAAGTCTAAATATGTGGTTAACACTCAAAGAACTTCTAGACAGCCGATTTTTGAGACATTTAACTAACTTAAATCGTGTGAAGCTGGGTAAAGAGGATTCCTAAATGCTTTATGGAATTTCTGATGAGAACATTAGAAACTTCCGCAATGCAAAAGACGTGATGGAAAATGTTGTGAGCTTAAGATGCATTAAGGAATACGTCCAATGTAGAGTGAAGGAATCTACGTTCGCTGAAGAGAAGCAGAGACTAAGGCTTATGAAACTCTTTGACGAATGGCACGACAAGACCCATTACGTCATATTACACTTCACCGAGTACACACATATGTTACTAAATGCGAATGTTGTGGTTATGGACAGCTTAAAATATTTCTATCACTACATCCATGTATACCACAATGAGGTGCCTAGTAAAATTATAGCTAAGGCTTATGTGAATTTTTAATAGATTTTAGTGATGAATATTGTTTATCCCCCCGCCCGAAGTGGAACAGTATGCGCACGAAATTTTCTTGAATAGATCTCCTCAGGTGTCAATAAGTGTTTATCCTCCTTTACTGTTTTATGTGTACATAACTGATGCTCGTGAAAGAAATATGTTGAATCCTGTTATTCATGAACAAGTTAAAAAGTTATTGATACGCATCCCTGGCAACGGATATTATAAAACTTTGAAGCCCGTATGCTTCTTGTATCGCAGATGAAAAATTTCTCTCAGAATTTACTCGGTATAATGGGACCCAGTTTTAAACACTCATTTATATGGCCTAGGCGTGTCGAAGTTTATATGCTCGATCAACTCTGTACAGGAAATCGTATTACCGACTAGCACTAGCGGCGAAACATGTAGCATCCCGCATGACTCGCCAAATGTACCTTCCCTTCCTCCCTCCATCCCTCCCTACTTCCCTCTGAGTCGGCCATCCCACTCCTCTCGCTCCCTCACAACCGTTTCACTGTTTGAGCCGACAGAACGCGATCTCC
Source organism: Bathynomus jamesi (assembly GCA_023014485.1). Classification (NCBI taxonomy): domain Eukaryota; kingdom Metazoa; phylum Arthropoda; class Malacostraca; order Isopoda; family Cirolanidae; genus Bathynomus; species Bathynomus jamesi. Next base: position 197,846 of record JAJOZX010004385.1, read on the forward strand.
AGAAACTTCTTCACAAACTTGGTAGAAAATTAATAAAAGATGGAGTTACGGCATACGACGGTATACGATGTGTCCGTATTGAGGTATGTACGTGTATTCAATCACAATACTGGTGTTATTAATTATATACTTGAAACGAAGTGCAGACAATCAAGCTCTGGTAAATGCAATGTTATTTATTTAAGTGTTGAAGAGATGGACAAAATCGTCATGGTGGTTGAGAAGTGGTCTGAGGAGAGGTAGAAATTGCCTATATGGACGAGTGTAATAAGAGAACAGATAATGATGCTCCTTCATACGCGATTATTTGCGTGCTGCGCATAAATCGTGATACAAACCAACCCTGTGTTAAAACATGGCTGATGTGAAAGAATACTGCTGAAAATAACGCCTTCTCCCTACGCGAAACTGTTTCAGTCTCGACAGAGTGTTTGAAGTCAGCTGTTTCCGAAAACTATAGCCCATATTAGACGCTCGTGCTGCCAACATGCGTTATTTTTACATGGTACTTGAATACGCGTACACTATTCTGCTCGATGATTTTACCAAGTGTCGCGACGAACAAGGCAAGAATGGGCTGGAATTGAAAACGTATTTAGAAGACACAGACACCTTGAAATATTAAAAGCTTTGGTACAACGGATTAGAACGGTACAAGCTCAGTTTCACTTTATCCGTTCACCTAGAAATATTATATCTTTATATAAGACAGTTATCGGCGCGATTTAGAAGAATTCCTCAATCATCGGAATGAGTTGTGAAGGATTTGCAGTTGAAATGAATAGAGAGAAAAGATTGAGAGCACTCTTGGAAAGAGTTGTCTACAAACTTGCCTTAAAGATAATGCAGAAATACTTTTGACTGTATTCTGGCAAAGTTAAAACAGCGTGAGAGTTTTACCTACAACTGTAAAGTAGGGCCAAAAATAGTCTTAAACGGACTTTCTATTGAATACAGACCCCCACATACTTTAAGTGATGAAACATTGTTAAATCGGGTGTATTGTGTTGTACAAGGTAGTAAATAAATAAATGTAGATGTAATTCTATGCGAATTCACTACCCTATTTAAGAATAGTAGAGTGAACTTACATAATGTATTATTATTATTATTATTTCCATTTTGTGACTGATGTTTATATATATTAAATAAATTAAATAAAGTGAATATGTATTATTTCTCTTTTTACATCTGTTGTATATACTTATATTAATTCGTCTTTACTGCCTGTATTATTATTTCTTTTTCATGACTGAGCAATGTACTGTATATATTAAATAAATAAAGTATGTAGATATCTGTTTTATTTACCTTTACACATCTTACACAATAAAGCCTAGCTTTATATGCAAGATTTCTATAAATAAATAAATAAATAAATACCTGCATACCTGGCCCCACTTCTTGCAGTGTTGCATGGCACTGGCACTCTTGAAGGGCTCTGGTTCTGCAACAATCAATATTGCATTGTTTTGCATTGCACTCTATATTTTTGCGGGCATATTACTGAAACATTCCCTACTTTGAAAAAAAAGTTTTTACAAAACCCGGATGACTGTTTAACTTCGAATCAGGCGATAGTTTCAGTGATTCACCTACACGACTATCTGATAACAATTTGTCATCGTCCCGGTATGTCATACAAAATAGTAAAGAGTCGTTTTCTAAAACAAAGTTTTCTAACGTGGTACAGGGTAGTGTTATCGGGACGTCTCCTTCCAAATACGATATTATATTAACTCAGCGAGGCTTTGCCAATTGTTTAAACTCGAGAATATTTTACTGACGTCGATATTCTGCACGCTTCGTGCCTTTTTGTGTTTTCCCTGTCCTCGTATGAGAGCGACAACTAACTTTTGGAAAGGATTTCGCGACAAAGCGTTATGGACATGATGTTCCTTCCCTGACTTGTATCGTATGTCAAAACAATATTCTGACAATAGTAAAGCCCATGTCGTAATTCGAGGTACGTTATTTCGGTATTGGAAGGTATAATGGAGTGGGTCATGATCGGTGACTATGGTGAATTGACGTCCATATACATAATTATATATATGGAAGTCAGTTTACCATAGTGAACTGACCACAGTGAATTGACGTCCATATCCCTGATTTTGAACAATATAATTTTACCTTTATCAAATGTTATTTGTACAATCAATATATGTGTCCTGTAGAATTTCATGATCTATCTCGTGGTGAAGTTGGATTTTTGCTAACTGTAACCATTATTTTGTAATTCGCTGTTATACAAACATGGGTAGAAAAACTTTGTTTCTCTACAGTTACCTAATTGAGTCCAAGATTATGCTGAATATGCCCTTCTCCATTATTAATGCACGTTTGCAACCTTGCTCGCCATTGATCTAACGCATCAAGGATTTTTTTTCTTGGTAATAAGCTCCAGTGATTTTGGCATTTTGATCAACAAAACAATCTCTGACTTCCCTAAATTTGAAATAAAGATGGAAACAGGCCTTTCCATAGACTCGGTCATTTTGTGTGTTTATTGTTGAAGCAACCGTAAAGGTCTTCTCGTCGCTGAACCATATTTTCGACACTTCTCTGTATGGGAATCGATCTAACAGAGCACGACATTTTTCAACTCTTGCTTGCTTATTTGATGCAGAGAGCTTATGAACTTGGACTCTTTTTAAACACTTAAGACCCAGATCATCTTTTACTATACGACGAACACTAGAGCGAGAAATACCAGTAGTTTTTTAAATTTCTCTGACTTGTGGGTGCTGGGTCGTTCTTCTTGACTGCATATCATGGATGAAACCGTGTCAATAATTTCCTCAGTACGTGATGTTTTTGACCTTCCACTTTTCGTTTGGTCGACCCTGTGATATCGATTTTCTTCATGAGATATTGAAGTCCAGGTATCGTCCATCGTTTATTTGGAAACTCTTTCTTCATTCGTTTTGCACCCCAGTGTTTCTCCTTATGCAAGTTCAATATCAATGCTTCATCTTCCAAAGAGTATTTCATTATATTATAACTTGTTCACCAACTATAGCAGAATGATGGTCTGAAATGGAAAAGGAAATAAATTAATTATTTTGTGTAAAAATTAGGAAAATTAATTATTTATGGAGAAACTGACTGTCATCTGAAAGTATCAGTTGCTGACTTTAACCGCCTTTCAAATGAGTACCATATTCTGATACCTCCCTCAGTTAGTATGGGTACACCATACGGCTTCAGCAGTAAGATCAATGTAGAGGGTGAGCCACAATATTTTTTCAAAAGTTGGGCAATAGTTGTTTGGCCCACCCGGTATAATTATATATATGGACGTCAATTCACCATAGTCACCGATTATGCCCCATTCCGTTATTTCTTCGAATACCGAAATAACGTCCCTCGAATTATGAGATAGGCTCTACTCTTGTCAAAATATTGTTTTGACATATGGTAAAATGGGAAAGTGTTTCATGGATTCAGTAATGGTATAGCCCTCTTACTCCATTACTGTACAATTTACTTGGGCCTCGTGTAATTTCCGAGTAAAATTACGAAACGGGTTTTTCCACTCCCTCAACAGGGCATTAATACGCCACCAATTGCATACTTTGAAGCATCCATGTGAATCGAGAATAGTTTTTGAAAATCTGAGAAAATTAAGACTGGAGCTCAAACTTAAATTTAAAACATTTGCGAGTGAGATTCGTCAAAGGGGCCGCTACCAGGGAGAAATTCTCTATGAAACACTTTTAACAGCCAACCATTCCTAAGAACTGTTCGTCAGCCAGACTCCTTACTGAGCGAACGCATTACCTGGGCTCTCTGATATTGTTTCTACTTTTGCATATTGCCGTTTAATTTACTTTTGGAAAGTTCTAAATTTTATATACTTGCGTTTATATTCACGTTGTTATAATTGAGTAACTGAATATTAGTGTTTTTTAGTGATTTAAAAGTTTTCATAGCGTGCCGGCTTAATTTAACTTAAACTTGTTACGGTTATAAACGTTAACTACTTTAACTTGTGCGATGTCGTCGCAGAAAGCGTCGTGTGCTAGGTGTGGGGTTAATCGGTGGTATACGGATTTTAATGATTACAACGGCGGTCCTATGGCGATTACCGAGAGATCAGTTTGTTTCTTTTGTGATTTAAGGGAAGAGATAGTTGATATAAAACGTAGCGTACGCGAGGCCACAGAAAGACTTATCGGAAGGGTTAGAGAGAGTTGAGGAAGGGGTTAAGGTTGGTCTGAGATAAGTAGACGGGGAGAGATTTAGAGAAGTTAAGGGTGGAGCTAGGTCACGTACGTTAGGTGATAGGAATCTGCCTCCCCTATCGAGGTTTCGAACCCTTTCGCCCAGTTGGATAGGGATGTGAACGAGGGAGAAACTATTTTACTTGATGACTCCTTAGTGTGCCATATGGATAAGGAGTTCGTTGAACGGAATCCAACCAAAAGGAGAAGGGTCTGTCTACCAGGGGCCAGGGTTTACAGAATTAGAGAAGAAGTACATAGGATTGATGTTGCCTCCCGTCACTCTATGTTGGTGACGATGGTAGGGGGCAACGACTCGTATAGGCCCGATACGAGAGTGCCTGACCTTTTGGAGAGATATAGGGGGTTAATTAGGTCCCTGAAGGCAAGGTCAGATAGATCTTTAGTTCTAAGTATTATTCCTAGGCACGGTTTGGGTCTTAGGATTACGTAAGAAACAATATTTTTGAATACTAAACTAAAAAAGATTTGTGCTGAGGAAAATGTACCCTTCGTAAAGCTGTGGTCAGAATTTAGTGATCCTAGCCTTTTTATAAAAGATGGGGGTGCATTTCAATGAAATAGGGAATGGTAGGCTAGGTAGATTAATTGATGAGAGCGTTTTAAAGCTGTATAGGTCGAAGCCTTCTTTCGACGTTGTGGGTTCGGGAAACGCCGGCCCGACGTGAAAAACAGTTTAAAACGCCAATCCGTAGTAAAAAATAATTTAAACGTCTTTTATTGTAACACGCGTAGTATTAGAAATAAATTGAACGAATTTAAGGCGATAATTTATTCCGGGAACTACGATATAGTTGCTATAACCGAAACGTGGTTAAATACTGTGACTCGGGATTTGTTGGGGGAACTTGATATAGCGGGTTTTAAACTTTTTACTAATGATAGATTACATAGGACTGGTGGCGGCGCTTTGCTGTACATTTAATTCCCTCAGGGCTATCGAGGTTAAGGTAGATTTTCCGGCAGCAATTAATGCGATATGCGTTGAAGTTAGGGCGCGTAGTATTAGCTTTAAATTTGTTGTTTATAGACCTCCCGTTTAACCCCTCGATACCGATACTAGATTTCACTCACTTCTTGGTAACTTTATTAATAATAATTGGAATAGTATCATTGTCGGAGACTTTAACTGCCCTAATGTTAATTACGAGAGTTTTACTGGTAATGATGAGGGTTTGAGACTGATTTGAGTTCATGGATAGAGAAGTAGGATAGAGAAGAGATAGTTAAAGGAGCAACGAGTTCGAGACAATTGCGAAACGATCCGCAATACTCCAGGAATTTTTGAATGTGTCAGACAATCACTTGTGCGACGTGCTGAGACATGCATTCAAGAAGTAGAAAAAAATTTCAAATATTTACTTTAATGAAGAAAATGTATCACACTGTGTATTTGCATAAAATATAAAAATACTTTAGGAGTTTCATTCTTCTGGCGCATGCTATAGCTCGAAAACAACGGGTTCCTCAACCTATGTTTATGTGATCTTTTTTCTTTACTTTTGTCTCAAGAATACACCACTCATTTACCCTATATTTTACATTATTAATAAATCCCCAATTTTTGGGAACCCAACAATCGTATCACTCTCACGAGTCAAATAGACAAAGAGACAGGGATAGATAGATGACCTAAATAAGGAATTATTGAATTTTGTCTGATTTTTTTTATGCGGTGAGTTAAAGCGTCGTAAAGTTTTATTGCCAAAAATTTCCCTTTATCATTGACTGTATGAGCGCAATGTTCAAGAATACAAGTTGCACACGGAAATTATGTATAAATTTTTGTCTAAATGTGTGTGGGTGTGTGTGTGTGTGTGTGTGTGTGTAAAAAGCGTCAGACGGAAGAATAACTGGACGTTGTTCCTGCAATTTACTGTGTACTTTATATCTTTGTAGCCATTATATACAGTATATACATTTATATTATATAAAATGAGCTTACTTCTAAAAACTTTAGAGGCACGCTGTCCACAAGGTTTTGGCACGTATCACTTTCGATTTTGTTTCGTTCCTCTATGAATATTGCTTAAAGCTCTGACTTTGAAGGACATATGTGATTCCTTACACTTTTACCCAAAATTGCCCAAAGGTCTTTGATGGGGTTTACGTCTGGAAACTATAGGAAGGCCATTGGAGAGGGTTAATCAGCTCATTGGCAAACCAATCTCTAATACTTTTTGACACTTGGAAAAGAATATCTCCCTCCATCGAAAGTGGAAATGGTCTGTTGATGGAGGGCTCCTAACCCTGTTCTAAAATACTTCTATATATCGTGAACTAATTTGCCCTTCACACGAAATAATTTGTTATCTGTTCAAGACGTGTAACCCCAGAACATAACGCTTCCACCTCCACCCTTGACAAGGATGGATGACGCAGTCTTACTAATAGACTTTCCCTACGTACCTCCTCACATAGATGGCACCAGAAGTCCCAAACTTCTTCAAAAGAATGGAAGCTATAGTCCATACAATAGCTTATCTAAATATGTATTTTATTCTGGCCTTAAGACATTGCTTGTTCGACTCAGAATTGCTTTCGTCGTCCCAAACCAACTTTTCCCAAAAATAATAATTCTCAGAAGGCCAAATTTCTTGTTCTCTTGTCCAGTGAAGACTTTTCTTACGACTGGGGTGAGATGTCCGATGCCTTCTTCTAAATGATCCAGATGACAGAATAATTTCAATTGCTTCTTGCAGGTCGTGACGAAGGTCAGATGTTTTTCTGCAGTCTTTGAGGAAATGTCGTTTTACATGAATATCCTCACCCCGGATTATCACTGCCCAACAAAAAAAAAATGTTTTGCTGCTGATTTAATTCTAAGACCTGTTTCTGGATAATATTGATGTGCTGATTTCAAAAATCACCTTAGATTTTGTCCATCACATCAGGTTTTCGTGCAATGCAATATGCCTATTTTGGGTGATCCATGAAGGGCGCTTATCAAAATTGATGATTTTTGAGACCTGTTAACAGCTGTTTTGCTGTTAAAATTTTATCTGTGGAATACGTAAATCTGTGCATTAAATCTAAAGGTCATGTACAACATATTAAAATCTTGGGTATCTGTGATTTCCCCAGGTGTGAGCGTGACGTCATGATTTGAGAGAGATTTCCCATTGGCGGAGTGAGAGCAGCCGGTTCCACTAGTGACGTTACTTGTAAACTTTCAGCAGTTGGGTTGCAACATGAGCATTAAAGTTCACTATCTCAACAGTCATCTGGATAAATTTCCAGAAAATCTTGGTGATGTTAGTGAAGAGCAAGGTGAAAGGTTCCACCAAGATATCAAAGTGATGGAAGAACGATACCAAGGAAGATGGAATACCCATATGATGGCTGACTACTGCTGGAGCCTGCAAAGAGATTGTCTTGACATCTCTCATTCTAGGAAGTCCTATAAGAGAAAATTTATCAGCACTGAAAAGTAAGAAACAAGAAAAAGACAATGTTAAGAAAACTGGTCCCGTGCTTGCTTTAATATGGATTCATTTTTTGCTTATTTAAACACTTTTAATCACTTTATGTGTCAATATTACCATTGTATATTAAAATTCACTCCCTGCACAATTGTTTACTTCCCATGCTGATTCTGAGTATGTAAAAACTTATTTTTTGAAAAGAAAAAAAATTGGGCATAACCCTGCCAAAATGCGATATCTCCAAAATATCCGTATTTGATTGCTCGAAAACCTGACGTGATAGGCAAAAATTAAGGTGATTTTTGAAATCAGCACACCAAAGTTACCTAAAAACAGGTGTTAGAATTAAATCAGCAAAATTGGTGTTGGGCAGTGTTATCAATCTTTCCTACCACTCCGTGATTTACTTGCACGAGAATTTTTTTTCCTCGGTACCTTTACAATGTTGTATCTAATCTCTCTCCTCTCTGGTCAGTTCTCTTCTATTTGGCATTTTATAACTTTACCTTTAATAAAGAAATATGAGTTAATATGTTCATTAGGCCGGGTCGTTTTTGCTTGAAAAAATTTTTTTGGGAAGTTTAATTTACCCTGTATTACAAAAGTTTGTGTACCTACATAGGAAGTATCATGACAAAGTTTCACGCTTTTATATAAATATTTTGAGGTTCCACAAGTCACAAAGTTTTGGTGATTTTTTCCGATACTCCGTATAGTAAACTACAGCTCTTTGCTGACTTGCCATGATAATTTACAAGGCAAATCACCCAGAATTCACCACAAGGAGGTGGCTGTAGGTCGAATTCCACACCATGCCCAGCCCAACCTCCCTTCCAACCTCCCTTCCATTAGTTTTTACATGTAGTTTATTGACATTTGTATTTGCATTTTGACTCAAATGTCGGCATGTTTGATCTTGAAGCAATTCTTGCCTTTATAAAACCATCTCTGTTTTCCTGGCCACAGACAGAAGCTGATGCTTCTGTTACAAGTTTGACATGTCTTTCCACAGCTTGTGAATGACATGGGTACTTTTTCAATAGAGGGTTAGTTTCATCACCCCTTACGATAAGCTCTAACTGGGTGTTTGTCAAACTTTTTGCCAGAGGTGGTTCATGTCTTGGGTAGTCTCCAAATCGATTTAAATCTGTGTAGTCTCTTGCCAAGAAATTAATTTTAGGCCGTCTAAATTCTCTAATGCCCGAGGACACACATTCCCTGACTAAGAGAATGCGCCGGAAAGCTAACTCTCTCATCACTTGCCTTTCATCAAATAACATCGAGACCAATAAAGTTTCTGGGTGAGCCAAATATGTCCCTCTTTCAATAACAGGATCAATGACTGCCTTAAGCTCATCAGATAGGTATCTTGAACTAGATATCATAAACCAGAGGTGCCTTGGTCCCTGGTAATAGTAAGGATTTCGCTTTATATTAAACTACGTTGGGGCATAAACGCGAACAATGAATTCGGTCGGCGCTAGGACAGTTTGCCTACGGACAATTTGCCTACGGACAGTTTGCCTACGGACAGTTTGCCTACTGGACATTATGCCTATGGACACCATGCCTATGTGGTATATTTATCCTTACCTTATTTAACTTATTTAACTTATTTAACTTCAGATTCATGCAAAAGAATTAATTCAAAATTAAAATGTGTTGTTGCCCTTAATAGCATAAATGTCTGAAAATATATCAAGTAAGAAAGGGAAACAGAAGTTTTCACATAATGGATATTTGTATGTGTTTGATAAATGTAGCAAGCGCGACCCTTCGTTACTTTTTTGGCGGTGCGAGCAAAAGAGTCAGTGTATTATAAGGTGTGTATATATAATAGTGATGTAGGTCACATCCGCATCCGCATCCGCATAACATCCGCACATTTTCTCGCATCCGCGTCCGCGTCCGCATCCGCACTTTGGACTGCGGATGTCGTGCGGATGTGGACCGTTGAGATAAAACGTCATTAATAAGCGGAAATTATCAAATTCTACTATATTAATAGAACTAGTTCATTGTGCACAAAAGTGATGCAAGCGACAAGACGAGAGGCTGTTCTTGTATGAAGTTACTCTCTTGCAACCTACTTAGATCCACGTTACAAAGCTAAGTTATTTTCACCTAGTACATTAGAACGAGTTAAATCATCACTTGGCAAAGCAGTTGAAGAGCTTCAATCTCTTGAATCTGTCGCTTCGCCACCCACCAAAAGAATAAAAGTTTCAGTGACAGAACCAACACCTTCAACAAGCAAATCTATCACAGAATCTGTCTCTCAGTTTCTTGAGTCAAGCAGCAATGACGAGACCTACGCGATGTCAAAAGATGTAGTAAAAATGATCGAGAGCTATCACCAAGAAAAACGCCTGGCTGCATGTGACAATCCTATTAGTTGGTGGAAAAATACGCAGAATATCTATCCATACTTGAATAAACTTGCAAGGAAACATTTAGCCTGTCCTCCAACAAACGTACCAAGCGAGAGATTATTTAGCAGTGCTGGATTAATATATGATGAAAAGAGAAACAGACTGGCAGCAGAAAAGGCAGAAAAGTTAATGTTCCTTAAGCATAACCTTCCTATAATTAAGTTTGAACATTAAACGATGAACATCTTAGTTTACTTTATTTTAATTACTCATTTATAAATATGCGTAATAAAACTTTAAACTTAATATAAATAGTTATCAAGCTAATTAAAGATCTCTTTCTATAAGGGTGGAGGTTGGGGAAAGAGGTCGGTGGGGTGCATTTGAGTTGGGTTCACGTCCCGCATCCTGGTAACACAATTATGGTTTCTAATTGTGGCTGAAACTCAACAAAATATAACGAATTTATTTGCAGACGAATTCACTAATTGATTTCTATATTAGTTAGATGCTTGATATTATTTTATATGTTCAGAGAAAAGTACAGCAATTATTGTACAATTAATCAATTATACTACATTATAGCTACAGCTCTCTCTATATAATAACTTATTATATATGTTAAACACAACAAATCTCGAATATATCCTAAAAAATAACGAAAATGCAGACATCCGCATCCGCATCCGCGGATGTTGAAATCAAACATCCTCATCCGCATCCGCGGATGTGAAAAAAATGACATCCGCTACATCACTAATATATAATATGGGTACTTTTCCGTTATCTGCCCCCTTGACGATTGGTTAGGTTAAGTCGTGATATTTTCGTTAAAACTAACGAAAATATCACGACTTAACCTAACCAATCGTCAAGGGCGTACAGTTGACCTAACCGGGCAGTGACGATTGGTTAGGTTAAGTTGTGATATTTTTGATAGTTTTAATGAAAATATCATGACTGAACCTACCCAATCGTCAATGGGGCAGATAACGGAAAAGTACCCATATTATATATACACCTTATAATACAATGACTCTTTTGCTCGCACCGCCAAAAAAGTAACGAAGGGTCGCGCTTGCTACATTTATCAAACACATACAAATATCCATTATGTGAAAACTTCTGTTTCCCTTTCTTACTTGATATATTTTCAGACATTTATGCTTTAAGGGCAACAACACATTTTAATTTTGAATTAATTCTTTTGCATGAATCTGCAGTTAAATAAGTTAAATAAGTTAAATAAGGTAAGGATAAATATACCACATAGGCATGGTGTCCATAGGCATAATGTCCAGTAGGCAAACTGTCCAGTAGGCAAACTGTCCGTAGGCAAACTGTCCGTAGGCAAACTGTCCAGTAGGCAAACTGTCCGTAGGCAAACTGTCCGTAGGCAAACTGTCCGGCCACGATTCGGTCAGAGTTTTCAAGTTTTCTGACGGCTTTTTGGTCGCAACATAAAGTCTATCTATCCTGTTGGCTGTCGTAAGCCATCTGGCATGGTTCAAAGAACCCGGGTTGTGGTTTTCAACGTTTAGGGAACATTGACCTTCTATGACTACATTACAAATTTCCATGAGATACTTGTGATCTTGGCTTAGATTGAGATCCCCCTGAATAGAAGGCATATTACTTGATTTGATTGCTTCAAACTTGACAACTGGCATCTTTTCGCACGCAGTAAGACTTTTGCCAAAATTTCCAGCAAGGGCTTTTGGTCCTTTGGTTTTACCATCCAAATAATTAAACAAATGGCGGAGAGGTAGCTCATTGGTATGCAGCAAACACACGAATCAATGAAAAGGAGTATTGTAGTGTACCTCTAGTTGCCTGATAACTCCGTTATGTATGCTAGTGTTTACATTGGTTCCATCACATCCAATGACCTTCAGGTTGTCTACCTTAATATTGTTACTGTTAAAAAACTTTATCACTCCATGAGAAATGTTAGTTGAATTTCCAGTCAAAGGAGTGAAGTGCCCAAGATATTTTGATTCTGGTTCAGCTATAAGCGTGATGTGTTCCTCAGTAATTGTTGTTCTGTAGTACCTCCCATCCTTACAGATATTTGCTTTAGTTAAGTCCTTTCTTCCATCAAAATACAATGTTTCTATACTTTCTTCACTTGATTTATTCAACTCCTCTCTGATCTTCTTTCTCTGCCGTTTTACCTTATTCTTATCCACAACATTGTGATAATCTTCAGAGGTAATGAGACCAAAATTTTCTAGAACAGCAGAGGCAACGGCTGCACCAGCTCTGTCTGATATTCCGAATCGGTCACGTTTTTGCTAATGAAGACAATTTGCGAGTGAGCTTATGTGCTTCACCTGATTTCTTTATACCTTCCTCAATGTGATCATCATCATCACGCTCTCTATCTGTATCTGTGTCAGAATCAGGAATTGTATGAAAGTTATCGAAGTCCATTGGCTCTTCCCTGGAAGTGGATGGGTTATTGATATCTCCATCTTCAATGTTTTTAGAAAATCGTGCTCTTTCTTGTTCTTTACACTCAGATTTTATTTGCAGTTTCTTCGTTGTCTGTAAATCAATACTGCCTATTGCCATTTTTCGTGCACCTCTTTCGTCAATTAGGAAAGAACGTTCCATGGCAGGAACTTTTAACTCTTTTTCACAAGTGCAAGAAAACAGATCATGGCATTTGCAGGCAGCAATATCAAAAAGTCTTTGATTTTTGGATTTGAACGCGGTCAGTTTAGATTCAAAATCTTTCCTTTTTCTACCAGTTTTCATCATATTTTTAGATTTTTTATGACAATCCTTTACTCTGGCTAATATTTGCTGTTCTGATATTGTTGGAATTGATGCACTTTTCCGGATCTCTTTTACCTTTGATGCAACTATTCTTGCCACATCATTAGCATTTGGCTCTTTTTTCCCCTCACTAGCTATAAGTAAGAGATATCTTGTTTGTAAATATTCTTTTCAAACGTCTTTATATAGGGGAAGTTGATTTCCACTGAGCTCAGCTTTCCCAAAAAGGGAAACAGCTGGACTCATGATTTTTTCAACAGTTGCTTTCACTTTCACGGCCTCAGCCATTTCGGATAATTTGGGAAAGTCACTCTGTTAGTGTAACAACGCGTATTTAACTATTCAATTAATCAATTCTGAAAAGAAAAATTGTGTATATAAATTATATAAGGGGTTCCAAAAAACCTTAGCCCCCCCCCCCATTTGCTGCTTACATGTTTACTTATATCGAAATAGTTTTTAGTGATTATAAAAATATATAAAATTCTTTATTTATTGCAGGTATTAAAATTACTCTAGCTGATAAAGTGATAATATAATGGCTTCTCAATTAATTGGTGGTTCGGAGAGGCAACGTGTGATAGATCGCATACGAGCAATAACATTTCGGGAAGCTCTTGATGCTGGAGCCACCTTTATAACACGTTCATGGGTTGCCAAAAAGTTGCGAAGAAGTGAGGACTTCGTCAAAAGAAATTGGAATAAAACTTTGGATGAATGTGAAATGGATACAACCAAATCTGGGCGCCCAAATTTGCCGCTCTCTCAGGAAACAAAGGACATCATTGAAAGCGGTACGCGTAAGCGGAAAAACAGCTGTGCTAAACTTTCTAGAGACATGGAAGTGTTGAGAGGAAAGATCGTTAGTGGTGAGATCATTCGACTGTACCGTCATAGGCAAGGTTTAAAGCCTTGGCATGAACTTCCAAAGCCAAGAAAAACTCAACTTAACATCGATGACAGAATGTGGTTTGCCCATTATCTTGAAGATTGGGATGTGGATGATTTCATGCATTTAGCTGTCTCCGATGAATTTTTTGTTTACGTAACACGTCGGCCTAACTACCAAAATGATCGAGTGTGGGTGGGCCACAACACCAGATGAAATCGATGACAATGAATATTATCGCGAATTATTAAAAAGTCCAGACTGTGTTGGTGTGTTTGTTTTGTTCAATGCAAAGAAGCTCATGTGGGTGCTGAAGACAAATGGTCAGAGTTGGGATGGACAGTATTTTCGTGATATTATTCTATCCCAGCATGTCATTCCTTTTCTAAGAAACCCAAACAATGTTATGGATGTCGATCAGGTCACACTTCTGCACGATAAGGCCCCCTACTTTAAGGCATTAGCCACTCAACAGTTGTTACGGAACCATGAGATCGATTTCTTTGGAAATGAAGAACGGCCAGGAAATTCTCCTGACCTGAACGTCTGTGAACACATTGGATCAGTTATAAAGGACAAGGTTGAATGTCTTTTGTTTCAAGAACCTGCAGCAAATCGATTTTCGAAGGATACAATGACGCAGCACATTGAAACTTTTTAGCAAATTTGTGTAACGATCAAGATCTATTCACGTCACTTTTGGCAAGCTACCCAAAGCGAATTCAGGCTGTCTTGGAAGCCAATGGTGGGAACACCAAGTTTTAATTGTTTCTCATTAAATGCAGGATTAAATTCTTTTTTGTAAGGTATGTTTAGTTGGTTCAGGGGTAACTGGGCGACAGCCAACTAGGCGACGGGACAAATGGGCGACGATCAACTAGCCGACAGGACAACTAGGCGACAACAAACCAGGCGACAACCAATATATATATATATTATATATATATATATATATATATATATATATATACATTATGTATATTCATACATTAGATAGAAATTAAAGGTCCAAGTTTTAAAAGACTATTACACATAAAATAAAACATGATAAATCATTAAGATAAATGAATTATAAAACGTGATTTATATATTTGGGGGCAGATTATATAATTGTTATGCAGATGGAAAAAATTGTACCGCACACCCTTTAGATAGAGTAGAATCTGACTGTTTACCAGTCGGCGAAGGGACTGACGTTCGGGTAAAGCTGATATTGCGGCGCCAGATATGCCCTCAAGTTCCTCGCTGATGAGTGTAGCTAGATGTGCCGCCGGCTGTTCCACAGCTTTGCGCTTCAAGTTTGTTTTCACCCTTTGCACTGCAGCTTTTTCGCATCGTGGTGCGTGCGTATGTTCCTTAGTTATTCGCACCTCCATTTTATCGTCATTGCCTACTGACACTGCTCTGCCATTAGATACTGTATTTTCCTTTGATCACATTTCCAATAGGTGTTATTCCCTCTTGTCCTGTCCCTTGTGTAAAGAAATCCTGCGTGAACAAGTTTATCTTTGCTTCTTTGTGAGGTTACGAATTCAGCCATGGTTAGGGTTCAGAAAGTAAATTTCAATTGAGTTTAAACTAAACCCTACCAGTACACTCGACTGCTCGGTGGCAACTGGTCGACAGCCACCTTGGCGTCGCCTAGTTGGTTGTCGCCTAGTTTGTTGTCGCCCAGTTGTCCTGTCGCCTAGTTGTCCTGTCGCCTAGTTGTCCTGTCGCCTAATTGCCACCGAACCGTTTAGTTTTACTGTACCTCTAATGGTTTAGGCCATGGGTGGGGGGGGGAGCTAAGGTTTATTAGAGCCCCGTATATTCTGGACGAAACACAGTCAAGAAAAAACTTAATAGCAACAAGAATACAAAAAATACAAGAAAATCTTAATAAAAAATCATAATTGCCAAATAATTAATAAAGTTTACGTATTTAAATAAAGTTTTAAAAGTTTTAAAGATTTGTAATGTTTTACGTTTTACTTGCAATCTTCAGAGGACTTGCGGAACATCTAAAACTTGATCAATTTAGTTTTTTTAATCATTGTTTAGCATTTATAGTGCATCTACAAATTTCTTGGACACAGGCATGTGGAAATTCACAAATTTAATTTTTCGACCCGGCCTAATGTTCATGCAAAACATGGAAATGCAAATGACGTACTCAAATCCTCATCCATGCATATCTCGCCTCACGGTTCTTTTAGAGATTAAATTTCAGTAAGAAATTGATTGTATCATGTATTTGTACAATACAGAAGTCCCCTTTATACGCGATAATTACGCGATGGAAACCATCGTTTCTATCGAAATCGTGTAAATTGAACCACATTTTCCCAGAGATAATGTATTATAAGGTGTAAGTGTGCTCAACTTAAGAATTTTTCGCACCAAAAATTAAAATATATGGCTGTATACAAGAATTATATAGAACATAATTATTATGCACGTACATTAATAACGGAATATAAATTACATTATGTAATTTTGTACATACTGTACTTACCAGAGATGGCTCCAAAGACTACCTAAAGTGGAACCTCGTCTTCATTGTAGTGCACAGCACGTTTTTCGCCGGTGAGAAAATGGTGCAGCAACAGTGGCGTTACTGAGGCGCCAAAGAACGCCTGTATATATTTACATATACACATGCGCAAATTGTTCCGCTAGCCTCGTCGTTTGTTAAATCGCATAAACGCGGATCACAGTCACGTATACTAAATAACGTTACCCATTTTGTCGATCTGTATAAGGGAATCCGCTTAAATCGAGTTCACGTATAAAGAGGACTTACTGTAATGCATAAGTACAGAAAAACCAATTATCTAATACATCAATCACATTCATACTAGATACTTTCAATAAAATTTTTGTTTGAGGCTACACATACTGTATGTTCCATACTGAAATTAAAACTATTATACCTCCATGTGCTACTTTAGATCCTAAATGCTCTTAACTTGGTAAGACTGGACAGAGAACATCAGTGATACTCTAATTTTAAAAATATAACACTGCAAGTCCAACCTTCGTTGCAGAAAAAGCGATATTATCAAATCATCTTTTTCGTCCACAGAATCTGGAGCTCATATCGAAGGACCGTCTGAAATCCACATGATAAGCAACAGCAACATAAATCTTACGTGTAAAGTTACCGGAAGTCCAGACCCGCCGCAGTACATTTACTGGTACCTCGGAAAAACGCTAGTAAACTACAGTAGTAGAGGTGGCATTAGTGTGGTTACAGATAAACACTCCAGAACATCTCGCTTAGTTGTTATTCGAGCCACTCTAGCAGACTCCGGCAACTATACCTGCGCACCTGCTGATGCGCAGCCGGCTTCAGTTAACGTTTACATTTTGAATGGTAAGTTCAGAGATTAGTCTTTTTCATTTATAAGGTGTAGTCTCACAAGGATTTGCAGGTGTGGAATTTATCTAAATAGTTTTCATGGATTTAAAAATGCAGTACTCTTTTCTAACTTTTCCAGCACAGTGATAGGAAGACTTTCAGTGCTTATTCGAAACGTCTTCTGTTCAGATTGTTCAACCAAATGCGTTTAGTTATGTTTCAATTTATAGGAAATAATAAGTAATCAATAAGTAATATCACTTGCACTTCGTATTATTGTAGTCCAAACGAACATTATTTAAAAAAAAGATGCCTATGTAAATATTTATTAAAAATTCGTTCAAGTTTTATTTCGAATGTGCTATAATTTAATGAAGCAAAACCACAGGAATAAAAGAGCTTTAAAACGCATCAAATCATTTGTTCTTAATTATTTATATCAGTCATATGTTCAAACTGGCTTTCGTTTCGTAAACATTCACATTTAAATCAATTAATTTCAGAAAAAACTTTACACTTGTGTGAAATAAAAAAAAGAAGTAACCGTTTTTCAAATGTTTTTCATAAACAATACATCTATTGAGAATTGTTTATTTAACTTAATCTCTTCCTTTACCAAAGGCAAAGGCGAATCTTCCAACTTTACATGATAGAAGCTTAAGTTAATAACACTTGATCTAACCCAACGTACCTCGGCTAAATAAACTTTCACTTTTCAGCGCAAGATACCAGTCCATTTTTATGGTTTTCATATAAGGATGTCAGCGACATTTGGTATGGGTTGTAGTTGGATGGGGGGACCGACCTCTGCGTTCAAATGATGTAGCAATCCGTGGTTTGAATCCCACGTAAATCTGTAGGTTTCCTCTGTCACATGACCTTTGCCGTTACGAAGGAGGTTAAACAACTCGAAAATAAAAACAAAACTCATCTCCGTTCTTCCTGCTCTAAACAAAGTGATAAGAAGGGACTGAAGCCGTTAGTGGGTAGTTTACGATAATAGAAAGCGTAACCAACCCGCGTTTCAAAATAAAAAGTTTACTCTGACCTCTTCCAGATTGAAAAGATGAAATTCAGCATTTGCTTCTGTTATACCAAATCGAGTGGTGTCTTTGCGGAGTCTACGTAAGTGGTAACCTTGTCAGAAGTTGGGTTCCTGTGTTCGAGTCTGTCATTTTCACTCACTGTAGGAGCTCTCACTTTAAGTTTGATTTTCATAAAAAAATACTCGTGTGGCTCACAGTTGCATCACAGCCGTCTTTGTATCCTTTCCTGAGTGAAGAAACTCTCTTCCCGCATCTGGGACTAGGAATGATGTAGGCGGGAAATAGCCTATTTTTATGGTGTTTTCCACCACTCATTTAGAATAATATTCATTTAAGCGATTAGACTGTTTCACACCAAGAAATTGGCTTTATTTCCATTCATCGTGTTCTGCCTATCAGGCAGGTCCAACTCATGTGTCCCGCCTAAGTGTTCTATCCTGAACTATCCTTTCCATCTCATGGTAGCTCCTGCCTGCCTTCAAATCATCCAGCATTGCTTTCCTCTTCCCTCCCCTTGGCCTTCTACCGTCATATCTACCCTCTCTCACCTTCAACAATCCTTCTCTTCTCAACACATGTCCGATCCATTTCTTCTGTTTTTCTCTTATCACCTTAATGAGTCTTCTTTCCTCCCTCACCTGTTGCAGTACTTCCTCATTACTTTGGTGTTCCCTCCAGCTTAACCAAATCCACATTTCAAACTTTCCAGGAGTTTCTTTTCAGTTGTTTTCAGTATCCATGTTTCTGCTCCATACAGTACCACACTCCATATCAAGCTTTTTACTAACCTTTTCTTTAGCGTCAAGTTGAGTTTACCTGTAAGTAGTCTTTTCTTTCTCTCAAAAGCTACCTCACCATACCAATTCTAGATCTTACTTCCTTATTGCAATCTCCATTGTTGGTTAATAAACTTCCGAGATATTTAAACTGCTCAGCTTCTTCTAAGGTCCGATTTCCTATCGTTAGGTTCATTTGTACTCCTTTCCTTCTTGCAATTTTCATTACCTTTATCTTGGTCTCATTAATTTTCATTCCGAATTCTTCCGCCGTTGTTGTCAAGCTATTGACCATTCTTTGGAGTCCTTCCTCAGTACTACAAACAAATACCTTGTCATCTGCAAACCTTACAGATTTGACCAATTTACCTCCCACTCTGATTCCCTCTTCCAGATCTGAGAGTGCTTCTATTATCATTGCTTCCGCATAGATGGTAAATAACACGGGGAACAGGGATCATCCTTGCCTGACCCCTCTCCCAACCAATCCAGGCTCCGATTCTCCTTCTGCAACTCTCACATTCACAGTCTGCCCAAGATATAGATTTTTTATCAGCCTACGGTCCCTCCAGTCAATATTAATATTCTTCAATATTTCCATTAGTTTCCTCCATTGGACTCTGTTTTATTGATTTTGAAAAAGGTTTTGACAAACAAACATTTCCTGATCTTGTTCCAGCACTCTCTCTCCCATCATTCTCATAATACCAATAACTTCTCTTGTTTCGCAGTTTTACCTAAATCCAAAATGATCCTCTCCAATGTACTGCTCAGTTCTGTTCGTTAGTCTTCTGGTTATTATCCTTAGCATTATTTTTGATGCATGACTGACCAAGCTTATTGTTCGAAATTCTGAACACTTGGTGGCTCTCGGTTTCTTGGGGATAGTAATCATAGAGACTCTCATAAAGTCAGCAGGCCAGTCTCCATTTTCATACATGTTTCTGCACAATACATTCACCTCCTCTCTACCATCACCTTCAAGACTCTTCAGAAGTTCTGCTGGTACATCATCTGTTCCTGGGGCCTTGCCATTTCTTAGGTCTTTTACAGCCATCTCTACTTCTCTTTCCAATATGTCCGGTCCCAAGCAATCTACTTCCACCTCATCAGCTTCCTCCATTTCGATGTTATTTGGTTTGTTCTCTTTATCATGCAGTTCTTCAATATATTCAATCCATCTCTTCCTTATATCTTCTAGTCTTTTCAGTTTATCTCCATTCCTCCCCTCATTTCATTGTATTAAAATTAGAGCTAGAATATTGCAGTTAATTAAAGTCTAGATACAAAATCAAATGACCTTTAAATTGTGAACTTTTATTTTTTCCAATTTCAATTATTTCATTTATTTCAATAAACTCTTAATTCGTAGGTGCATCCTCGTTCATGCTAAATTTAAATTAAATTCAGACGATTTTTACTACAATGCTCTAATTTATAGTTTCAGTATATTCATTAAAAATAATGGGATGAAAAATATAACGTAGCTAATATGAATACATTAAATATATTATTGTAAAAATATAGATGCTACTTGAAGCTCAAGCAGAAACCAAAAAATTAGATTTTTATACATTTTTCAGTGTTTTTCAAACTTCTGAAATTAGACAAAATTTATTTCATTCTTCGTATTATTTTGTATTCCACTAAAGATACTGTTTTAAATAAATAAATTTTAACACTAAATTTATTTATTTACTTATAAATATAATGATAATAATAATGATAGAACGTTTCGGCAGTATACAGATGTCATCTTCAGATCGCAGTTGCTAATGTGCACCTGTGAAATGGATTTGAGTTCGGGTTTCAAGTTTTGGAAAAAATTCGCCTACAAATACCGTATATTTATGAAAAACAAAAATAATACTAATTGGTAATACTGTGTTTTTATTTAGATATTTTATTATTTTTGGTGACACTTAGAAAATCAAAATCATTATTTATCACTAAATTTTTACGCTTTTTAAATGGTTTCAATGTATATACATATAAATGTTGCAACAGTTATGCTGCAACACCCTCTTTGTGTCGCGAATTCAGCTCTCGAAGGAGCGAAGCGATATTCGACACAGGTTGGAAGAGCTCTGTGGTGAACACAGTATATTGTTAGTTAATAAACTAAACACAAAATCTTCGTATTATAACTCATTTAAAGTAATAATTAAAGCTGTAAATTCGCATTTCAACCCGTATAAGATGAGTCAGTGGCCAGACGGTATCATGATAAGGAGTTTGTTCACTTTTCCAGGAGATTTGATAATAAGGAAAATAATAATAATAGTATACAGTAATCATAATAATAGGCGCCCTAACGGTAACGCCTGAAATTTGTACTGCGTATAATAATAATCAGATTAATAATAAGTTTTCTATCAGTCATGACGGATAACTTGTTGAAAATAGTCTCGTATAACGTAAGGTCAGTGAGGAATTCAATTATAGATGTTCATAAAATCGGTGACAGCGCAGATTTGACACTCCTGTAAGAGCACTGGCTACCTAAGCAAGAGCTAAAATTCCTCTCTACCATCCATGATGATTTTATGTACAATTCGTCATCAGCAATAAACTTGTCAGATGAATTAATGCACGGTAGGCCTTTTGGTGATGTTACTTTCTTAATAAGGAAAAATTTGTCAAAACCTATACAATTTTTAACAAGCGATAATGTAAGGGTGTTAGGCACTGAATTACAAGTGAACAATGATTGCATATTAATTGTAAACTGCTATTTACCACACAACAACGGCAGTAATCTAACTGCATACATTGATTTGTTGTATAAAAAAATTAAGTCATTATCAGATAACCTCAAATATTGTCACTGTGTAATAATGGGGGACTTAAACGCGCATGTGAACTCGGAATTCTTTGTAGAATTGGGTAACATGTGCGATTCGGCCAAATTAAATATAAGTGATGTAGATGTATTAGGGGTAACCAGTGGTAATTTTACATACATTAGTGATACGAGTGATACCACCAGGTGGATTGATCATTGTCTCACTAGTAATAATCTAAAGCAGGGGTCACCAACTTTTTTTTTGTTCACCGCCCACTTTTACGATTTTTGGAAAATTAAAAAAGCTTATCGCCCACCTTAGATCAAAAAGAGTAAATCAACATAATCGATAAAATAAATAATGAAATAAATGTTTAATTACCTTTAACGTGAGCCTACTAGTGGGCGCTACCGCCCAGGTTGGTGACCCCTGATCTAAAGGATCGAATTGTTAGAGTTCATATTCTGCATCATAGACCATTAGAACTAGTAATTAATTTTACCAATTTATGCGCAATACGACATAACAAGAAATCAATAGGTAAGAATAATCGCCTCGATTGGGCTAATGTTAATATGCAACATAGAATAGAATACAAAGACAGAACAGGTCACCTCTTCAATAATTTAGAAATTTTGCATCTTGTAATAATCCTTGCTCAAATGATTCTCACTGTAAACTCATAGAGAGGTATTATAGTAAGGTAGTATCCCTGTTAAGAGAAGCAGAAAGCTCCTGATTAAATCTTACAACTATCATACTAAGAGTATTCCTGGATGGAATGATTTTATTGACTCCCCCTGAAGAGGTAATCGAAAGACGCCTACAATTTGTGGTGTTTTCATGGTAGACATAGGTTAGGACCAGTATACATGAATATGTGTAGAAGTAGGGGTCAGTATAAGGCTATAAGGCGGCCATAAGGCGATGTAAACAGGAAGACGAGTCTATTCGAACATGAAAAGCCTGTGAAGCTCGCATAAATAACTATAATAAGAAATTTTGGAAATTTGTTAAGAATCAAACGGGTGTCAAAAGTGTCCTCCCTCCGACAATCGATGGGGTGTCGGGGGAGGATGAAATTGCAAAGCTATGGAAAAACCACTACTCTAACATTCTTAACAGTGTGAGTAGGGATAATCTTAAGATAGATTGCAGCGGAACGATTGTGGGAGGGATAAGGGAAAATACTTTTATATCAGTTCCTGAAGTAAAGAGGTTAATTAAAGATTTAAAGATTGGTTCTGCGTCAGGAGTAGATGACCTATCGAATGGGCACTTAAAATATGCCAATGACGTAGTATGTCTGCATATATCATTGCTCTTATCAGCCATGCTTTCTCATAGCCATATCCCTGCAGAGTTTATGAGGGTATATATCTTGCACCTGGTCAAAAATAAGTATGGGGATATTGTGTCCAGCAAGAATTACAGGCCTATTGCTGTCGCTTCCTGCTTCTCGAAACTACGAGAAAAACTCTTGTTACTCCGATTAAATGATTACCTATGTCCATCTAATAATCAGTTTGGTTTTAAAAGGTCCAACTCAACTGACCTGTGTATCTATGTCCTTAAAGAAACAATATCTAAATACAGTGACAGTAATTCAACTACTCATAGCTGTTTCTTAGATATAAGTAAGGCATATGATAGTAGGGTGTGTCAATTTTAGGGAGCAAAGTGAAATCTTTGGACTTTCAAAGACTACTAGTGTCTAAATGATGCAATTTTATGTGCTAAATCGAAATATGGCTTTAAAATCTAGATTTGACCACTCCTAGCTACTTATATTTGAAGATGAAGTTTACGAAAAATCAGCAATTTTTGCAAGTATTTTTTTTATTGTATATAACTACATTTTACATACATTACATACAATTAAAGACATTTTGATTGTATTTCAATATTAAAACTTAGAAATATATATAGGTTTCTTAAACGTTGCCAAGGATGCCATGTCTGCCTCTCCAGATCTGATGGCAGTGATGACTCTCTAGTCTGTGCTGAGGTCCTTCACTACCTCCTGACTGAGATGGGGTAGAGGAGAACCAACAGTGATCCTCGTCAAGTTTGGGTTGATCTCCAGCTCAGTGGCAGTGTCTAACATCTTCCCTAAGGGCCCAGACCACTTGTTGTTGCTCAATGTCTTGCCATCCAGTGCAGTAACCAGGTGTCTGAGACTCAGCTCCCTAGTGTGCAAGTCACAGACAATCCACACCAACTTCCTGCTAAGCTTGGCCTCCACATAATGCATTACTCCTCCCTCCCAGCCAGTATTCACATTAGTACTGTCAACTTCCTATGGCCAAAAGGGTCTGGTATGCTTCTCTCTCTCTTATCCAGTTCACCAGATGATCAGCAATGACCTCAGCATGATTTCTCTCCTCTGCAGCTTCTTCTGGTACAAAATGCCACACATATTTCCCACCTGGTTCATTGCACACTGTGTAGTGTTCTTCCTTAATGAGGCCAGGAAACTGCCTGTCACTGCCATCAGCTTCCATCATCACTTTAGTGTCATCTCTTTTCCCAGCAAAGATGATACAGGTGATGCCATTTTCCCTAAACTCTTCATCAAACTTCTTGACCGGCTCCTTAGTCAGTCTCTCCTGAGCCCTCCTCACTCGTTGTGGTCAATCACCAGTGCTGTGTCAAACTCTGTGATAAGACCAGAATCAATCCAGGAAGCAGTGGCAATCTATGCAGTCTCTCTCAGCCCAGTGTGATGTTTCAAGCTAGCCAGAGCTATGTTGGTGATATCTTCAGTGTTGTATTTCTTCTTAGCCACAGGCAAGGAAGAAGTTGTCGCAGCCTCTGGTATGAAGTCTTCGTCCTCCTCTCTCCTCCCTGCCTCCTCCAATATATCTCCAGTCTCCTCCAACTCCATCTCCAGCAGTGACTCGTCCCTCAACTCCTCTTCTTTCTTGGTTGACTCCTCTGCCTTCCTCCTCCTCTTCTCCTCGGCCTTCCTTCTCTGCTCATGTCTCTGCAGCACTGCTTCCTGTCTCCTGGTCTCAGGGTGATCAGCTAGACCCATCTGGTGTGCCCCCACACTTCCCACCTTTTCTCTCTGACCTTTAATGAAGGCAAGCTCCTGCACTGGTATCTTCTGCTCGCTCCTGCACTGGTATCTTCTGCTCGCTCCTGCACTGGTATCTTCTGCTCGCTCCTGCACTGGTATCTTCTTCTCGCTCCTGCAGCTGCAGTCAATGTGAACCTCAGTGTTGCAGACAGGGTTGCACCCAAGCTCACTGCAGCCGCTGATCACACAGTGACAGGTCAGGATGTCCACCAATTTGTCCAGTTTCATCATGAACCTATCTTTGACCTCTAGCTTCACATTACCAATTGACACCTTCACTGCCTCATCCCACAGTGCCTTCACTTTAGCCCTGATCCTGACCTCAGTGTTGATTACAGGTCCTGTGAATAGAGCGTTGGCCTTTCTCCACTGAGCCAGTAGCCCTGGAACAATGCCGTTGTTAATCAGGTCATTAACTGGGTAATTCCTCCTGTCTTCGTCACTCATCTCTCTCCTCAACAAACCATATCTCAGCAGATCTCTGGCTGTGGGCAGCTCAGCAGGGGGAAGTTCCCTCCCAATCTCCACCAAATAACTTAGGTGACAACTTGATTTGCTTTGGGTCCTGATTTCTTTCTGACTCATCCTGTGGACCTGTGAACAAAAATGTCATTGAAATTTGGATAAGCCTACTGATTATGATCACATAAAATTAAGTTAATTGAAATTCTTAATATCTTCCTATAAACTCAGATAAAAGGTTGTGTTGTTATAGGTACAAGACTTAATTTTTCAAAGTAATGACAATTTCATATATCTATCATATCAAAATATAGAGAAAGTTTGGGTCACACAACATTTCGAATAATTTGAATTACACAATATTTACATTACGAAGTAATCAAAATTGTCAAAAAGGAGGGAAAACACCTGCATTTACAGTCAAAACTACAGCATTTGTGACTATGTGAAACTAAGAAACCATACTACAGACCAAAAATAACCAAAGTTGACCTCACATATCAATGGCACATTGATATACGATGCTACAGTCATATTTAGGTTATATTTCAAACCTTTATGGTCAAATGTAAGTAGGTAAATGGCTTTTTTAAACACTAAAGATATTTCTAAGTTTGCTAGATAATATGACATCATTTGAGCATTAGTAGTTTTTGAATAGTTGACTTTGCTAAAATTGACACACCCTAATATGATAGAGTGAACCCCAATATTTTATTTCCAAAACTAGAAGGCAGGAACGTTCCCATGTACAGTGCTTACAAGAAGTCTCACGCTTCTGTCTCGTCCCAAGCTCGTCTGTTAGGTATAAAATGGGCGGTCCTTATGGCAGCGGAGGTGTGTTCGGATTGGTGCACATAACTGCTCTAACACAATCAATGACGTCAATTCTGCTACATTTTAGTGTTTAAAATACAAATGATTAAGAAGTAGAATGGAGCAAGTTTCGGGATGTTGGGATGGTTATGGAGCAATCCTAGTCATCATAATATTAGCTGGGCATTACATTATACCGTCTCAATATATACTGTAGACTATAGAAAACGACTAATTCGGCAAATATCCCAAATCATGGCATAATACCTAAGTTATTTTGACGCAGGTCTAAATTATTTGCTCAAATGCAATGATTGATATTAAGTAATTGTTGGGAATTGTTGTCAATATTGTTGTTTGTGATATATATCCTACGTGAAGAATCTAATGACCAAATTCCTCAGTGAACCTCTCACGCGCTCGCATTTCGAGGAAGTCACGGTCGTCTCACTAATAGATGGTTTATCCATTGTTTTAAGTGGTAACCTATTAAACGAACTATGTTAAACCTATTCCATCTTATGAAAGTCATTAGTCTAAAGCAAGACTGGTGGGCCGTGAATCAGAGGAATTTGCATTTGATTTGTTCATCGTAATTATTACGTAATATAGTATACTGTATATAGTAGTATATAAGAGTTTATTGGTAGCATATCATATGACAATTCCTATAAACATGTGATGACCTCAATGTTGCCAGTTTTTATTTTTTTCCAGAAACTATTACCTTCTCATAGTTTGTTTCAACAATGCATATATTATCTCCACGAGCGTAGACATTGCAAGAAAAGATTCTAACTAAGGATAAGTAAAGTTCTTTCATGGTCACAATATATACTTTTATAGATGTCAAACATAAAAATATAATAAAATTCTATATTAACATAAATATATATTCGATACACATTTACGTCATGGCTTTAACATCAGTATTTCGTATAGCTTCCTCCAGCATCAATAATTTCTTGCGATCGTTGCGGCAAAGAAGAGGCCAGATTGTAGGGAATGTTTGTTGTTCGGCGTAAGCTCTCCCAACTATTCCTCGTGTGAGCTAAAAGTGCTTCAAATGTTCTTTCATTGCGTTGCTCCCATTCGTTAATCATTATTGCCCAAAGGTTTTCAATCGGATTCAAATCAGGAGAACGTGGTGGCAGAATTAGATTAATAATCTCTGGGTGATCTTCGTACCACGCTCTCACAACGTTACTCCTATGAATGGGACTGTTATCTTCCATTAAGTAAAATGGTTCCGGTGCTGGAACCAGATACGCACGAACACTGGGTAGCAGCACCTCTTCCAGTATCTGGCAATATTGCTGTCCAGTAAAGCGTCCATCTACTTGACTCAATTCTCCGACACCATAGCCAGACATCAACCCCACACACCGAGATTGATGTGACCACTACGTTTGCTCGGGAAAACATTTCCTTCTTCATAGCGTTTTCCGCGCTGGCTCCAACAATGCAGGGAACCATGACTATCTGTTGAAAATGTTTTTTCGTCACAGTACACAACTTTTCTCCAGAATTCTTCCTCCTGCGGCAAGTATTGCAAGGCAAATCCCATCCGCGCCTCTTTATGCTCAATCGTCAATGCAGGTTTTATAGCTGGACGGCGAGAAAAATACCCTGCCTCGTGAAGTCTATTGTTCACTGTATTTGCGCTACAACGAAAGTTCAGGTGTCTGTAAATATGCGTCGCTGGAACAAACGGATGCTCTCTGGCATGATTAACAATCGCAGCATCTTCCTCTTGAGATGTTGAACGCGGAGGACCAGACCTCGGCAAAGTAGCGATTGAGTTTTCTGCTTCATACCGATGAATCCACTGTTCCACAGTGCTTCGATGAACGTCTAGTCGTCTTGATATTTCTCTTATTGGCACACCATATTCATGCAATGTCACCATTGCACCCCGCATTGCCTGGGTCGTCTCGTGGTACACAGACGGCCTTTCCATCTTTGTGTAAATGGCTTATGTGAAGCGTGCTGGGACGATAAAGGAATTGAGGATACCATGCACCCCTTCTCAAATTGATTTCGATTGTGAAGGGTACCAACCCTTCGAATGGTAATAATAATCAGCCAATTTCCTATTTTGTTGAACATATGCATAAAAAATTCGTCTTAAAAGCCAAGGATCCAAAGATTGTCAGCAATAGTTTATATCCCAACTGAATATAGTTAGCCATCAACAGTATAATCATATTTTATTTCCATAACAACTCATGACTACTCTGTCATGGTAAATAACCTTATTATGACTTAGGTAGTAGTGGTAATTCTGAGTGGCGGCCTCTAGCCACATACGTTAAACCTATCAGTGCGTCTAAGACCAGAATCTTCTGTTTCTGTCAATTCATTGTTAGTTTAAGGTATTTTGCTCTTTGTCTTTCTAGGTCTAGGGCATTAAAATAAATATTTGAGTTTGTGTTTAGCATTTCCTCCTCCCTTCGTAATTCCCCACCCAACCTCGTTTCCTTCGACATAGGAACGCTTACCTCCATCCTCATTCCACTTCCTTCATTAAACCTATTATCGCTTTTACTGTCCCTTCCTTCCATCCTTCAATGCCAGCGTCCTTAAACCTAGCACATAAATTATATAATATGGAATCTAACACCTTAGATCTCTACGCATTCATGTTACTTAAAGACGCCTGTGTCTTAGGGGAATCTAAGTGTTGAGAGTGGGCTTGAGGGGTAGTCTATAGATTATTACAAATGACCTTGAACGCTCCAACTATTTAAAAATGATTATTTATTACGCACATCATATGGCATAATACACATATGAATTTAAGTATCTCTTACACTATAGGAATGGAATTGATCCTACCAGAGGGGTTTTTTTTTTAAAAAAGTCGCAAAATATGATAGATTAGTTTGTATTAAGAGGTCACTAAGAGAAAAGGATTTGGAGTAGAGCGGAAGGCAGAGAGTATATTTTCTCGAGTTTCGGTTATTATTAACGTTATATGGATACATTGCCATGCGGTGTGATCAGAGACAGAGACAGAGAGACAGAGAGACAGAGAGAGACAGAGACAGAGAGAGACAGAGAGAGACAGAGACAGAGAGAGACAGAGACAGAGAGAGACACATAGAGAGAGACAGAGAGAGACACACAGAGAGCTTTTAAATCACACCTTTTAAAAGGTTTGTTGGTAAGGGCTTCACGTATGTCATTTTAGTCCAGGGTAGTTTATGTGGAGGTGTTAACGTAACTTGCACTTGGGACTGTTAATTGTAAGACAACTACCATAGCTGGGACTGAGACACGTTATCCCCTGCATACTCTATATATACAGTATCTATATACAGTATGTCTCTATATATAAATAGAGTGATCAACACAATGATAATGTGGACGTCATTGATGGGGTTAGAGCAATTATGTGCACCAGTCCGAACACACCGCTGCCATAAGGACCGCCCATTTTATACTTAACAGCAGTGATGTAGTCGAGACCACCAAGTCCGAGACTGAGACCGAGACCGAGACCTGATCCTGTGAGACCAAGATCGAGACCGAGATCAAAGGTTCGAGATCGAGATCTACCTTCCGAGATCGAGACCCATAAAATTCGAGACCGAGATCGAGATCGAGACCAAGCTCATGCCCTTTCAATTTGTTTTACACTACTATGGAAATTAGACTATGTTAAGTATATTAATAAACTAATAACTACTTTCTCAGATGTAGTGTGTTGAATGCAAAAAGTGTAGCCTATAAATTAACAAATGAATATATATATATATATATATATATATATATACACGTACTTTTTATTTATTTACTTCTTTTATATCTGTTACAGAAGGTTTAATGAACGTACCCACTACCCAGTTTGACTTGTGCATTTATTTAAAGCATGATAGGTGCTCATTACACTTAAGGAACATCAGCATGCTCAAAAGATATGCTGAAGTTCGACTTCTGTGGGGCCTCATTATTATGCCTCCATGGCTAAATACACGCTCAATTGGAGCACTAGAGGCAGGCACTGTTAAAACAGTCATGGCAATATTGGCCATTGATGGGAATTTATCCCTTTTCTGGTGCCAAAACTTTATTGGAGAGCAGTTGTCTAAAATATGAGATTCATCGATCTCTAAGAAGTACCGCCGCAACTGTTCCCTGCGGTTCAAAATCTTCCTAGTTTCAACGTTCTTCTGCTTGGACCGATAGCTTTGATATTTTGCCATTCTCTATTTACTGTAGTGTTTCCATTTTCAATAAAATTAATCTGACGGGGGCGGGGGCGGGGCAAATTTTTTTGTAGCGCTAACCTAAAAAAAAAAATCCAGACCCCCCCCCCCCCCCCCCCCGCAAGACAAAAGGGGCAACTCAAAACAGGGTGACTGATTAGTGAATACCTAGAGTCCCTTACTTTTACAAACTTTCATAAACATTCTGAATTGTGTCTGTTCAACCAAGCCACCATCATGAGTATGCCAATAACATATATTTTTCATTACGGTCTCGAGAGGTCTCGAAAGGTCTCGGGGAGAAAAACCGAGACCGCGTCTGTCGAGACCGAGATCGAGACCGAGATCTAAATAGCGGAGACCGAGATCGAGATCGAGATCTGCAAATTGGGTCTCGAGATCGGTCTCGAGACCGAGACCGATCTCGAGACCTACATCACTGCTTAACAGACTAGCTTGGGACGAGACAGAGGCGCGAGACTTCTTGTAAGCACTGTACATATTAAATTTATTGAACTTTTGGTATTGCCACCAATCTTTTACCGTTAGGTGAAGCAATGTACTATCCGAATGTTTTGGCTCCTCTTGCGAGGTGAGGCAAGGCTCCTTGCTCTCCCCTATGCTGTTTAATGTGTATATTGACGGATTGATTGCTTCACTTAATGAGGCAACAGTGGGATGTTGTATAGATAACACAAGGATAAATAAGTTACGTTATGCCGATGATATAGTGTTAATAAGTCCCTCTGTTAAAGGTCTGGATCGGCTACTAAAAGTCTGCGAAGTGTATTCGCAGAAACATGATATTCTTTTTCATGTTACAAAAACTAAGGTTTGCAATTTCATCCTAAAAGCTCTAATGAGCCAGCTGATATTAGGTTTAATATGAAAGGTGAAGTAATTGAGGAAGTACAAGAATTTAAGTATTTGGGTCAAACTATTAACCCTTTAAGCCCTGAGTTT
Source organism: Bathynomus jamesi (assembly GCA_023014485.1). NCBI lineage: Eukaryota > Metazoa > Arthropoda > Malacostraca > Isopoda > Cirolanidae > Bathynomus > Bathynomus jamesi. The sequence continues at coordinate 229,045 of JAJOZX010004385.1, forward strand.
TTTGTAGGGTTAAGTTATGAATGTGTGTATTTGAAACGTTAGCAGTTTGTACCTATAGTCCTTAAAGGGTTCACAGCTCCATGAGTGATGACTCGGATATAAGAAAAAAATCTCGAAGCCTTTGTGCTAAAGTGAATATGACAATAAGGAACTTTCGGTTCTGTACAAGTGAAGCTAAAGACACTCTCTTTCCTACTTTTTGCAGTAATATATACGGACAGCAACTCTGGGTGAATTATAAAAAAGGTTCTGGTAAAACCTTAAATTTGCTGTACAACAGGTCTTTTAGACTCTTACATAAATCATCCCCGAGATGCTCAGCTTCACTACCTGCAATGTCCCAAGCTTCTTGGAGGTAACAAGACGTGCTCAATACAGTCTAATGGAAAGAATTAAAAAATCAACCAACCCGATTATCCAAGCTATTCATGAGCTATCCATAAGTTTATACCCTAAGGTATGGACTTCTTGGTACGAAAACGTCTCTCTGTAGCTCCATTTAACTACGACATTATTGCATTATTTCTAATCAACTGTATATATTTCTATCCTCAGTATGTGAACTGTCATTGTATTAATAATATTTGTCATATGGACTGTAGTCTGCCAATAAACCTTTTCATTTTCATTCAAATATATATATATATTCTTTATATATATATATATATTTCGTTTGAATATACAATACACTTCTTGCTATTTACCGTTTATATGTATTCCTTGGTAAATTAAGTTTATATATATACTTTTTTCATAAAAGGGCGAACCTCAACTCTCTCCTACATCAACTTCTTTAAAGATTTCTTTTGTCGAACTTATCAGGAAATTTTTTGCAGGCAAACTAAAGGTTAATCTCATCGTCATTATTATTTACATCAATTCTTTACACAATTATTCCCATATCCTGTTTACTGTGAGAGCTCTTTAATTTATTCGCATCATCGTTTATTGCTTTTATAATAAACTGAGATCTTTATATGCATATATGCATAGTATGGAGGGATAAATTGCATACTTGGACACCCAGGGGTGGCAACTAGTTAGGTATTTTTTCTTAAATTTCGTTAGAGAAGTAAGAGATAAAATAGAGGGAAAAATGAGAGTTGGGGTCGATAGTTGATTACTGTCGTCTAATCAGTTCCGAGAAAGATGAAATGCGGTAGAAACCGGAAGCCCGTCAGATAGAAAATTATCTCACTCGGAGCCAATTTGTTTTGCCTCTACTCTTGAACAGGAATATTTATACTCTTAAATAAGGAATTCTACAATGTGAAGAATTTGGGGAATCTTAATATCGATTTATCCTCTTTTAATTTAAATTATTTCCTAACTTATTCTACGCGAGTAAATAGAAAGCGCAGTATTCCGTTTTGTTGACTGCAAAGGTTCTCGTGATCTTGGTTTTCCGTCCCTTTCGGCGTAATGTATTCCGGCGGCGGGGAATTCACGTAACTCCAGGGGTTTACTGAGTCGTCATGAGCACTTCGGAATTTGGTTGGCTCATTAGTCTCTTCCTTCCGTTGAATTTTTAGGGGATAGTCTTTTTCGTGTTCTGCTCTTTTACGTTTGTACCTATTTAATCGTTCGATTTCTAACTGGTTGCTGAGTTCCTTTTTGTTTCTCTTCGTCTTTGGATTATTTATAAGATACGCATAATCGTTTAACCTTTTCAACGCTTCGCATGTGCTTTCGTAAGGGGTCTGTAACGCCGCAGGCGTTGGGCCAGGTGTTCGCCTTACATATACTTTCTCCTCTATTTCTACTTCTTGTTTAATTTGTCCTTCTAATTCTAATTTTCCTTCGTTTACGTCTACACAGCTATGCTTAGTTTTTTCTACCTTACTTCTCATACAAGTTTAATTTTTTAAAGTTTCTTTATTCAGACAAATGGGCAAATGTCCGTATGCACATCAAGGAGCGCTAAAGGTGCAATTTCATTTACTCCTTGAATTACGGGATATGCGAATTTTCGGAAAATATACATGGGACAAGGAAAGTTTTTACTTACTTTAGTAGGATTTTTCAATGTATTCACTTCAATAAACAGAGGTGGTTCATTCGCTTCTACACCATTTTGCAACTCGAATTGTTTACCAGGCTTACTACAATTATTCGCACTTCTTTTGTTTTCTTTCTCAACGTACACACCATTTTCATGAAATGTTTTAACGACGAATTCATTCTCATCTAGTATTTTTATTTCATTAAGTTTCACATTCTCATTTACGTCACTTCCTTCCTCGACAGTCTCGATCGCGTGATCCGATCTTCCGTAACCTCTAATTTCGTTAAATTTCATACAGTTATTTACGTCATCTCCTTCCTCGATACTTCCGTTCACATATTCCGAATTTACAGCACGTGAATCTGATTCATATCTTTCGGTCACACGCTCCGATTGCACGTCATCTACACCCGGTTCTAAACACTCATAAAAATTCTCTCCCATTCCATTCAATGCAGCCTTGTTGTCGTTTATTCTCTGCTCCTGCGTCAAGGTCAATTGGCGTGTCTCGCTCGGCATTTTTTCACTTTCGTTTTCCTCTACACACGCATTTATTTCAGTCATACGTTTTTCACTCATTCTCACTCTACTTTTTATTTCATCGTATCTTTCATTCACTCCATTTTCAGGGTCACTCAAATTCATTTAATTTAATTTATTTCGCTCTCTTATTCCTGTTTCCTTTATTCTCCCTATTTCGAGTTCTTTCCTTCGCATTTCTTCTCGCTTTCTGTCTCCATGTTTCGAGTGCTTCCCGCGACATCTGCCTGTTAATTAGTTTTTTGAATCAGATTCAGGGTTTTCTTCATCTCTAAAACTGACTCGAGGTGATTGTGTACTCCGAATTTTCGTGTCGACTGGACGATCGTCCACATTCACGACTGCCTTCCCTCCTTGGCTCCCAACTTCTAGACGGGGATCGAACCCTATCCGCGTTAGGCGGAGATCTACCTTCTGTTCGAAACGGGGACATATTTCGCTCTCCCCGCCGTTACTCTTGCCAGTCGTAGGACGAGTTTCGACCTTCAGGCCCTTATTCTCTCTTCGATCGTCTGTACGGCGAGTCGTTTCTCTCTCTTCGGTATTCATAACGAGGATTTGCAGAGGGCGACCTATATTCGTGTGAATATCTGCACGAATAATTTGGCAAATATCAGTTCTGACTCTACCCGGAGAAGTATTCTGGTCGGTAACGGGCCGGGGAAGGAGTCCTGTACCTGCTTCTTTCCGCATACCTGTTTATCTCTTTATTATTGTAGTTTCTTTCACTCGACCTTTCAAACTCTCTGACCCTTTTTGCGTCTAATTCCATCGCTTTTACTCGCTCGATTAGAGGGCACTGTTTGGCTCTATGCCCGACTTGTTCACATAAGTAACATTGAATATTATTGACCATATAAGTTTGAACATGAGGGATCTGAATGGAATTCACGTGGCCTTGACCACCGTAATTAGAGTTAGATAGAGGGTAGTAAGACTGCAATTGGGCGTGACCGGGAAGGGAAGAATTAAAGGACTGGGAATTATAATGGGGGCTATCTGAAGGATTCTGGTGGTAGTATGGCTGGCTTGGCAGTAGTAAGACTGTATTAGGGGACGGGTTGAAGACCCGTGGAATAATTTTGGTAATTTACGTTATAAGGGAGACCGGCCTGAGGGGCGTTTACTCCAGTCGCGATCGGTTTCGAGTCAATTCGCTCGTCACATCTAATCCTCTTTATCTTTAAATTGACATCCTCAGTCTGATTGTCATACTCCCGCCATAGGTGACGGGGGATGGAATTTAATAGTACCTAATTTATTGTAAAACTTATGTCTATATTTTGCAACATTTCTGGGGCATCTAATTTTAAACATTTCAATCCCTCTGGATACGATAAACGAACGAGGTACAGTATATGTTTCGCTCGGATGCCTATATTCCCTTTCCATACCTAAAAGCTTATTAGTCACTTCGTCTCGTCTATTCTTAGAATATAAATCACTACACGCACCCATAAATTCCTTCCATGTTTTCTTTTTACTTTCTTAACTCAAACACCCTACTTCTGGGGGTACAAAACATTTAACGGTTAAAACCATGCGTAGACGGTCGCTATTTCTCGCACGAGCAGGTATTAATCTCTCTATTTCATATATGAAGTCCTGTAAAATTACATACACTCCCGAAAACCCTTCAGCCACCGCACCCACATATTCCGCGCGAAACTTTTTTGTTTCATCTGGAGTCACATTGGCTTCATTGCAATACGCGAATGCTCTATCTATTCTAGGGGAAGAGGAGGAAAGGGATGGGGAGAAAGGGATCTGCCCCTTGCTTCTCTAAGTTCCATGTCTTTACTCTTCTTATTAGTATTTAATGAGAGGTCTAATGTAGGGGACCAAAATTCTACAGAATCTCTAAAATTTACTAATAGCGATGATGGAAGACTTTCTGGTTCGTTTTTATATTTAAAGGAAGTGGATGTGTAAGGAGGAATATATGGGGTTTTATTTATATCAAAATTTGGAGGGAGAAATCGGTCGCTCACCTGATTCCGTTAGTTTTCTTCGTCCCGAAAAGAGATGTCCACGTTCTGCGCCTCGTCAGCTGCCCGTATCTTCGCAGGGGAGGGAAGTCGAGCTTGCGCAGCTTTTCTCGTCCTGGAAGTTCTAGTTGAGGATTCTTCTTCTGTTCTTTTGTGTAGGTGGCACTCATGCACACTTCTTGGCTGACTGTGCGGTGTCTTGTCACCGGGGTTCTTGTTTAACCCCACTTTTACTGAAACCAGTTTGTTATACTCTTCTGTGTGACTCGCTTAGGTTGGAGGGAAAGCTCACATATAACAATTAATAGGTACTCGCTCGGAGAGGTCGTCTCGATGTGTTACCTCTCAAGTTCTACCAAATATGAGTGCGCTGATTTAAGGGATCGTAATGGGGTTAAGAACACGGGTCAACCGGAAATTACTTTAATTAATGTGCAGGTTATAGTTCGAAATAAATTAACAAATCAATGACCTGAAATAAACATTTAAATCAAACATAGTGTAAACAGATAAACACAAACACTAACGTAAACAAAACTTCCAGTAAACAGTAAACAAAAACTTCATGTAAACACTAAACAAAAATTTAACTTGGAAAAAATAAACTTATTAAACAGAAGGAAGAGAACTCTCATTCAGAATCAGATCTCTCATCTAGTGGAATTTCTGAGACGCAAGCAGGAGTACGCATCCACTTTTGTAGAGGTGTTTGTTTGGAAGTTGAGGGTTGTAGGTCATTAGATTCGTCAGCTGTTGCCATTATCAAGAAGTTTGTAATTTTAGCCTACTTAGCTTTCCTTTGGTGATCCTTGAGCAGTTCTTTGTAGCAGGATAAACTAGCGTTCAGTTGGCCTTTCACTTTCAATGATCTGTTCATAATAAACTGACTAAATTCATCGGCTTTCTTCATGATGTCTGTGAGAACTGCTGCAGTTAATAGAGGTTTAGGTGGTTCTGTAGGTTCGTCATCGTCATCGTTTGATTCGCTGCTGCTGCTGCCTATCATAGCTTGAAGGTCTTCATTGGTTGGTTCTGTTTGATGGAATTGCAACAACTCCTCGACTTCTTCTGGATGCATATCATCTAATCCTTCTCCAATTTGCCTAGAGATCGCAACAATTTATTTTATTTACGCATCAACAGTAGGGAAGCCAGTGAAGTTAACTGCTTCGGGCCATAAGTTATGCCAGCAGGCATTCATTGTTGATTGTGTGACTTGGTCCCATGCAGTCTTGATGATATTCAAGCAATGCGCAATGTTGTATGCCTTCCAGAAAGCCTTTAAGTCAGGATGCGTGCCGCTATCAATGGCTTCAATTGCACGCCGATGAACATTACGATGATAATAGGCCTTGAATGTTTTAATGATTCCTTGGTCCATCGGCTGGATGATGGAGGTCGTGTTGGGTGGAAGAAACATCACCTCAGTGTTAGGGTGGGCTATATTAATGGAATGGGTTGCGCAGTTATCGATAGGCAGTAAGGCTTTAGAATGTAAGTTCTTACTTTCTAGAAATCTTTCTACTTCTGGGGCAAAATAATTGTTAACCTAGTCATCAAAAATTATTTTAGTGACCCATACTTTCTAGTTGAATTTCCATATTGCTGGCAGATGATTCATGTTCTTACCACTTAATGCGCGAGGACACTTTGATCTGAAAACTAGCAACGGCTTAATTTTAAATCGCCAGAGGCATTACCACAAAACAATGAAGTGAGACGATCTTTGAAAGCTTTAAAACCTGGGCTACTTTTTGTTCTTTAGTACTGTCGGTGCGGTTGCAAAGTTTCTTGTAGAATAATCCAGTTTTATCAGCATTAAAAACCTGCTCTAGCAAATATCCTTTGCTTTCGATGTAACTGGCGAGCTTAGGTTTAAATGCTTCAGCTTCAACCGTATTTGCAGATGCAACGTCTCCTGTACGTTTAACATTATGAAGATTGTATCGTTTGATGAAATTACTTAACCAACCTTTACTGGCAGTGAAAACATCAGAATTACCGGCTACATGTTCATAAAGGCTCAGAGCTTTCTCTCTCAGAGCTGGCCCATCAACGTAGATTCCTTTATTCTCGGCACATTCACTTATCCAAACATTTAAAAGTTTTTCCACTTTTTCTGTGTGGATCACGCCTAGGTACATGCGCAGCGTTAAGTAATATAGCACCTGATTGTTTGACACTGTCTCTAATTTTCTGCTCACTTTTACGTATGGTACGAATAGTTGATTCATTAACGCCATAATCCCGCCCTACAACGGACCCACTCAAACCACGTTGTAATTTATCTAGTAATCAGGGGCGGCTCGTCGGTAGGCACTGCGGAACTGCAGCACCCCCATGATCTTATGATCTTTATACTTAAATATTTAAAATAGCCTCTCTGATTGTTTTTTTTTCAATGAACTTTGAGTTTTTAAATCAGATTATATCCTTTTTTCCTTAAACTATTTCAATGCCGAACGAATGAATCACGAAAGTAGCTTCAGCCTTCCCATGGAACTGCGTACTTAACAGTTCCAGAATTTGTTCGAAACGCTTCAAACCTCGGTGGCGGACGTAGGAAGAGCGAGTCAGAATCGCGGGTTTAAGAGGATCAAAAGCACTGTGGACAGAGCAGTGCTGATTTGTTTGTTTGACGTGGTAGTTGTGTTGTTGTATCGTTTGCTAATTCGAAATTTAATTTCCGAATTGCATTTATCAATGATTCGTTATCATTTATTTTTTGTCGTGAGATTGAAGTTAATTATATAATAATTGGATTATTTACAATATATAGCTTTCATTTCTTAGAATATTTTTTCGCTCAGAATAAAAACAGAAGAATGGAATTTGTTTATAAATAAAATTTTTGGCAAATTCGAAATCACCCGTTAAGCGTAAGTACCCTAGAATTGATTTTATGATACTATTTTACTTATTTTTATGACTAAGTAGTGAGTAGTTATCTATTTATCTATTCGATTTTCTCTCTCTCTCATATATATATATATATAATCGACACAATTGTTCGCAATTTCTGAGGCAGCACCCCCATAACTGAAAGTCACGAGCCGCCACTGCTAGTAATTATATTTTATCGGCTAATGTGAGCACTTTACGAGATTTTTTAGGTTTAGAATCACTGCTAGAACTAGTACGTTTAGGAGCCATATTCTGTAAAAAACAAAAACATTAATACAATACACATTACATCACACTACAACATACAAATACAATACATAATATCATAGGACGTATGCATAAACAAGTGTATGCACAACACCGCGATGTTCACTGCACCAGTTGCAGCGCTAGACTGAGCACGTTGGCGTTATTCCAAATTTCATTCGTGTTGGACGAAGAGTGTCGAAGGTACCAAAGCCGCGTTAGCACAAACTCGCGTTGGAGGCGATCTTACTGTATATATAACACCCGCAAAAGAAGGGAATAAACTACTCGGGCGTTTATTCTGTTTACACCCGAAAGTGTATAAAGTATCAGTGAATCCGTGCATATAAATTATAAAGTGAACCTCATTACAAGTAAGAAAGTGCAATACAGTTTACATAAATTATCACCAGTTTAACGTATATATTTAAATCGTAATTCTGTTGGCATTCGAAAAATTTTGAAACGGCATGAAAAAGGTTATAAAACGCAAAGGTCAGAAAACCCTCACGACCATCGAAAAGAAAGAAAAGAGAAAGAAAGGAAAAAAATGAATAATTTGTGTGTGTATTTCCTTTTACGCTAATTAATGAATAGCATGACCATGGGTCCAAATTCTCACTTAATCAGCAATTTGTGTAATCTGGAAACAAGTGAAAATGCAGCAATAAGATGCGATTTCTGTAAAAAACTGCACGACTTTCTCTGTATGAATTGAGATGATAGGAAGATATCTCTCGTCTCGAACGCGAAACAGATAGTGGGAATCAAATTTCTGCCTGACGCATGGACACAGAAGGTGAACTCCTTTGCAGTATTTAAAGAAATGGAGAAAGCAAATACGAGTGTTGCAAAAAAGGACGGAAAAATAGGGAAACAAGAGTCTGGAAATTTCCCAATGAGAATTCGGGTGGATGAGAGAGAAGACGAAATAACGAATAACAATACAATAATGAATGACAATATAATATGGAATGAAGACAGATGAAAAAAAAAGAGAAGTAAAAGTTGCGAGAGAGTAAAACTGCCCAACGAATAAAATGATAAAAAGATAAAAAATAAAAAAGTAGGAAATAAACAACCAAAGAAAAATAATGACAATATCAAAATTAAGAACACAGAAGATAACCAGATAACAAGAAGTAGAACCAGATAACAAATAGTAGAAGCGTAGAAAATACCGTTTCTAAATACTACGCAAAAGGGTACTGCAGATATCGGGATGGGCAATGCATCTATGCACATCCCACATTATGTAACACATTACACAAGAGGATATTGCAAATTTGAAAAAAAATGCAAGTTTCACCACATTACTGTCTGCAAGACCTATGCGAGATATGGAGGTGCAGATACGGACAAAAATGCCGTTACCACCACCCTCAAAGGAACGCAACAGGTGAACAGGAAAGAGGGCTACCAATTTTTTAGATGTAGCCAACACAATTCAGCTGCTAAATACCATCCAGCAAATACAAAGCCAGCTTTCAAAGATAGGAATCCGAGAGCCGGACAGAAGGCACGCACAAAGCCACTTCATGCGTTATCGGCACAACAGGTACCGACAAAGATTAGGAGAGGCAAATTATCGGGAGACCACAAGGCAACGAAACCGGCACCACTATTGGGAAACAAATCGAATGTATGTGAAAATAATAGAAAAAAAATAAAAATAATCCTAGCCAACATTCAGGGCCTTAAATCATAACTTATTATTCCCCGGGCAAAGTTTTATACCTGAAAGGACTCATGCAAGAAGCCGGAGCAGACTTTGCATGCCTCACGGAAACCAATCTAAAGGACTGCCATGCGAACTGTGAAAACTGTGGATTCTGTATTGACAAAAAAGAAATACAAATTGACAACTATAACATCCTCCGAGCCGACAGAACAGTGAGACGTAAAGTAGGATATGTTATTTACACACGCGAAAGGCATATGGCAGAAATGACTATAAGTACCTCAAACAGCTACGTAGAATGTGTAGCAGCAAAAGTTGAAGAATTAAATATGGTACTAATTGTAATGGACAGACTCCCGAACACGCCAACCTCAAAATTCTCTGATTCTATTACAGAGGTAAGAAACTGGGTAAAAGAGCTACAATCTCCAACCCCAAAATATTTTTCTCCTTGGTGATTTTAATTTTCCATTCATGAAATATAAAAGGATAGAAAAAATATATGTGTACACCAGGACAAGGAAAGCACACGGGAAGACCAGGAGCAGGTAAAAATGCTACTAGCTCTATCTGATGAATTTATGTTAACACAAGAAATAACAGAAAACACACGAAAAAACAACTGCCTAGATTTGGTGTTCACATACAACAGCAACCTAATTGATAATGTAGAAATATCCCCAACTATATTATCGGATCACAACATTATTGAAATAACAACCAATATAAAGGCAAGAGGAAAGGAAAGAACACGAACAACAGAAAGAAGCAAATTCGAAATTTTTAATTTTCACTCCAAAGCTATAAACTGAGATGATGTTGCATCCAGCATAGAAGTAATAGATTGGATATCCATCTTCGAGGCCAAGGCAACGGAAGAGATGCTAATGACCTTAGAGGAAAAGACACTGGAAATTGTGGAAAGACATGTCCCAAAAATACAACAAAGAGGAAAGAGAAGCAGGTTCGAGAGGCAAAAGAGTTCATTGTTCCGAAAGAGAAAAAGAGTGACTGCAAAATTAAGTACCATGAATCTAAAGATAACATCAGAAAAATATTAAATGATAAACTGCAGAATATCGATTGCGTCATACAGGAACTAGCATACAGAAAAAGAAGAAGGCGACGCTATAGAGGGGATAAAGGTTAACTCAAAGTACTTCTATAATTTTGCATAAAGGAAGTCGAAAAACCATGTGACTATTGGACCTTTGATAAATGAAGACAATGCTTTAACTGACGGTCAAACAGAAGTATCCGAAATATTAAGAGCTCAGTACGAATCATCTTTCAGTATCCCAAAAACTGACAAACTGATATGCGATAGAAACGCGTTCTTTGAAGAAGAACTACAAGGGGAAAGTATAACGGACTTCGACTTTGCGACAGATGATATTACACAATCTATAGGGAAACTAAAAGCACACTCAGCGGCAGGACCGGACAAATGGAATGCCCCACTGATCAAAAACTGCAAGAATGCAATCGCTGCGCCCCTATATTGGATATGGAGACGATCACAAGACACTGGAGAAATACCAGGCATCCTGAAGAGCGCGAACATGATCCCAATATATAAAGGAGGAGATCGATCCGAGGCCAAAAACTATAGGCCAGTGTCGCTTACATCTCATCTCACTAAAATATTTGAAAGAATAGTCAATAGTTAGACAGAAAATCTATGGCTTTTTAGAAACTCAGAAAAAATTCAATGACAACCAACATGGGTTTCAGTCAGGTAGATCATGCCTATCTCAACTAATGGCACATTACAACAATATTATTGATGCACTGGAAAGTAATGAAAACTATGGTGTAATATACACAAACTTTGCCAAAGCGTTCAACAAGTGTGACCATGGAATCATAATACATAAACTGAAATATATGGGAATAAGAGGAAAAGTAGGGAAATGGATATATAATTTCCTTAGTGAGCGGCGGCAAGTCGTTACAGTACAAGGAGTATCTTCATCAGAATCAGAGGTCCTCAGCTCAGTACCACAAGGAACAGTATTAGTTCCACTACTCTTCATAATCATGCTAACTGACATAGATGAGGACGTTACCAGAGACAGCACAGTAACATCCTTTGCCGATGACACAAAGATCAGTAGAAAAATAAGAAACCCAGAAGAAAGAGATTCTCTACAAACAGACGAACAGAATCTACAAGTGGACGGAAGACAACAATATGAAGTTTAACACAGAAATTTCAGCTGTTACGGTACGGTGAAAGAGAGGACCTAAAATCCATGGAATATTATAGACAAAATGGAGAGGAAATTCAGAGAAATTCTAGAGCAAAAGATTTAGAGGTTGTAATGACTGATGATGCGAAATTTGAAACACAAAATAATATAGCAGTAAACAGAGCAGAGAGAGTAACTGGGAAGATACTGAGAACATTTAAACGAAGGGATAGGTATATAATGATTCCTCTACTAAAAACACTGATCATACCCAAATTGGAATACTGCTCGGTCCTAACATGCCCATATAAAAAAGAAGATATTAGACAACTAGTTGGGATTCAGAGAAGCTTCACAGCCAAGATTAATGGGTGCAAAGAACTAAACTACTGGGAAAGGTTATACGAATTAAACCTATTTTCACTGGAAAGGAGGAGAGAGAGATACACCATTATTTACACTTGTAAAATAATGGAGAAACTAGTCCCTAAATCTTACTCTGAACCCTGTAACTCCCCAAACAACGGTGGAAAGTAGAAAAGGAAGACTGTGTCGTGTTCCCAAATTAAAGGGGAGACAGGGAACATCCTTAACCCTGAAGGAAAATAGTTTTGTGGTGAGAGGACCAAAACTGTTTAATCAGCTGCCCAAAGACCTAAAGAACACGAGTGGTGTTGCAGTGGACATCCTCTAAAGAAGATTAGACGCCGGACGTACCTGGCTATGTGAGGTGGAGAGTACAAGAAACCAACCCGCTACTTCACCAGGGCAACTCGAGATGAGGGGTGACAAGCTTGACCTTCGTGAAATGAGGATTCATCGCACCCAACATTTGAAAGGTTGAAAGGTGTGTGTATATATATATATATACACACACACACACACCTTGTTAGCCTTGTTTGGGTTCCGTGCGTCGGTCTTTCTTCACACGAAGGTCAAGCTGGTGGCCCTGCCTCTAGCCTTGGCTTGGTGGAGGACTGAGTTGCTTTCTTGCGCTCTCCACAGTACATAGCCAGGTACACCCGGCTCATCTGCTACCGTCCTGAGCCAGGCATCTAGTCTTCTCTTGAAGACTTCAACTTTGACCCCTGTAACGTTTCTGAGGTCTTTTGGAAGCTGGTTAAAAAGTCTTTGCCCCATGACAACCAAGCTATTTTCCTTCAGAGTTGAAGAGGTCCCTTGTCGGGCCTTTAATGTGGAAACACTACACATTCTGCCTTTCCTATTTTACAGCGTTGTTTGAATGGTAATTGGGTTTAGTTTTAGGTTTGGTACCAGTTTCTCGATCATTTTCCATATGTAGATTATGGTATAGCTCTCTTCTTTTCAGGGAGTACAGATTTAGTTTACCTAGTTTTTCTATGTAGTTCAGTTCTTTGCAGCCATCAGTCTTGGCTGTGAAATGTCTCTGCGTTTCTTCTAGTTCATTAATTTCTTCCTCTTTATATGGGGACGTCAAAACTGAGCAGTATTCAAGTTTTGGTATGATCAGTGTTCTCAGCAGGGGAATCATTACTGTCTTGTCCCTCCTTTTCAACGTTCTTAGTAACTGTCCCGCGACTCTTTTTGCTTTGTTTATTGCTATCTGATTTTGTGTCTCGAATTTCTCATCATCGATCATTATTACCCCGAAGTCGACCGCTTTCGTGCTTCTCTGAATTTCCTGAGTATCTGGAGCATGATATGCAGTCTGTTTAAGTTCCTCATTTCTACCATATTTCAAGAGCTGAAATTTCTCGGTGTTAAATGTCATGTTGTTGTCTTCTGACCATTTGTATGTTTTGTTCGTGTCCCTCTGCAAGGCCTCCACTTCATTTACATCGCTTATTTTTCTGCTGATCTTTGTATCGTCCGCAAAGGATATTACTATACTTTTGCTGTTTACTCCACTGTCTATGTCTGTTAGCATGATAATGAACAGAAGTGGGGCCAGTATTGTACCTTGTGATAATGAGCTGCGTACTTCTGATTCTGATGATGATACACCTCGAACACCTTGAGTATAGGACAAGAAACATATAAAAGAGTGTGATCGGAGGAGCCCAACGGACAGAAAAGTTTCACAGAGTAAGAAGGATGAGAGTAAGAAATAAATCCAGAATGTTGGGCCTATCTCCGAGGCGATCGGAGATATGAATAGGGTGATGTACAATCTGCTCCAGGTCATTTAGGATAGAAAATTTGTAAACTAGTTCACCAGGGATGTCTGTGAAATGGGAGCAAAGCCAAAGGTGGTGGTGAACACTGAAATCTCCTAAAATAGAGATTTCAGCAAAGGGAGAGCAGGATAGAATGTATTCCACTTTGGAAGTGAGGTAGTCAAAAAATTTTGAATAGTCAGTAGAATTATGGGAAAGGTAAACAGCGCAGGTGTATTTAGTTTGAGAGTGGCTTGTAAGCCGTAACCAGAGGTATAGAATTCGGAAGATTCGAGTCCGGGAATACGAGACCAAGTTAGGTCATTCCGTAAATGTACGCAACATCCACTTCTGAAGTGGAATCTTTGTTCATTTATAAATTAAAACCAGACCTCAATTCTGATGAATTATCGGTAGATCTGCTATGTTTTGGTTAAGATACTTGTTTATTTTATTTATTTACCTTTTAGTTTTAAGGCTTTTATATTTTCCTAGCTACTTTTTATAATTGTAACTTTATTTTAATTTCATCTATTTACCTTTTAGTTTTAATGCTTTTACATTTTCTTAGCTACTTTTTATAATTTTAACTTTGTTACTTTAAATTGTTATTAAGCAGCTTACATTTGCAATTGCAATCTGTATTTTGTATGTGAATTGGCCTTTTATTGTTTTAGCCCAGAAGATGGAATTAGTGCATTCCGAAACGTTGGTACTGATTAAACCTTGAAGGATGTTTATTTTTTCTCTGGTGTTCCTGTTTATTATTAAAATGCGTTTTCCACGCCATCAATCAATAGCCGATATATTCACCAAACGCTATGGAAGACCAGCATTGCACATGTATAGAAGACTTGAAAAGTTGACTACAAGGCTAGAAAACTTCAGTGTGATTTGTGGTTCCTTAGTTGCTGCAGAAACCAGAAATTCCTGGCTTTTTGAGGTTCGAACTTAGCAACTTTCATTTACAAAAAAGTGAAATCTATAAGGAACTGTCAAAAACAATTACTAGATGCAGAAGTTAAATTTAAGAAAAGGCTCAGTAATGAATGTAATAGGGATCTTAGTCAGTCTACTTGTAATTTTAAGTCTCTTAAATCTCTTTTAAGTATAGATTCAACACATCTTTTGAACTTCATTCAGACGGGTAATTTGAAATGTATTGCAAGGATGAATTTTGTTCAAAACAGGAAACTCCAAAAATTAGGATATAATACAATTAATAATCTAGTAGCTAATGATCACATCTATAATTATTCTTCTAAAGTTCTCAGTGATATTAAAAAATCTGCAATTTGTAAAGGCCTGAAATTCTCTTACTCCAAAGAAGCTTCATTTTTAAGATCATTTCCTCAACTTTGAGTTATTTTTTAAGGACCTTTTTAAACATTCATACTTTGATCCACATCGGAAAGGTTTTAACTTTTTATCTAATAATTTACGTAATTTAGCTTTTACTTAATTTTATTCTTTTAACCCTAATGGCAATAGACCTAATATGGAGGCGGAAGAGTTTCAAAGCCTACGAAACTGTCATTGGACAGATCATTGGTGGTTACAAGACCAGACAAAGGTAATGGCGTTGTCCTTTTGGATAGTAATGTTTATGTCGATAAAATGTTAGATATTTTAAATGATGTGACTAGATTTTCTAAAGTAACTGGTGACAATTTGCTTTAATTTTTAAACAGGAAGATAAAATTAATAGGTATCTTAGAAAACTTAAATCTAATAATATAATCTCAGACACAGTTTTTTCCAAATTATTTGTTTCTGGATCCAGCCCAGGGATTATGTATGGACTCCCTAAAATACACAAACCTAATTGTTCACTTAGGCCACTTTTATCGGCACTAGTAACTTTTAGTTTCACCTTTCAAAATTATTCTTGGTCCCCATACTATCACCTATAACTTATAATTTGTATACATCACGGGATTCTTTTTCTTTCGTTAGAGAAATTACCTCATTAAATAATAATTAGTACACAATGGATAACTTCGATGTAAAATCTTTATTTACCAATGTACCTGTTGCAGAAACTATTGATATACAGTATGTATTGACAATCTTTTTAATGATACTGATACGGTGCAGGGTTTTAATAGAGGTTAATTGAAAGAACTACTGAAATTTTCCGTAGAAGACCTTATATTTATATTCAACGGTGAACATTTTAAACAGACTAAAGGTGTTCAAATGGGTCTGTCCCTTGGGCCCTCCTTAGCTAACGCGTTTCTTTGCCATCATGAAGTCAAACCGGTTTTTTATAGAAGATATATTGATGACACTTTTCTCCTGTTCAAATCACCAGACCATATCCCTTTGGTTCGTAATTATGTTAATTCTAAGCACCCTAATATTGAATTTACTTCAGAAACTGAATCTAATAGCTCTTTGTCCTTTTTGGACATTAAGATAAAAACTAATTCCTCTTTTGAAACTTCCGTTTACCGAAAGCAGACATTCACCAGTCTTACAACGAATTTTTCTTCCTTTATCCCTTTAGGTTTCAAACGAAATTTAATTTCGACTCTGACTAATATAGCTTTCAATATTTGTTGAAATTACTTTAAACTACACGGTGAACTAGATTTCATCCGAAAACTCCTTACCAAGAACAACTTCCTTTCTAGATTGGTGGAGACTACAATAGGCAGAACCCTAAATAGTCAAATAAACCCCACAACTAGAGATGTAATTACAGTTCCCAAAGATATCGGCTATTTTACTTTGCCTTCTATGGGAACCTCAAATTTTAACATTGGAACAAACTTCTAAAATTGCTCAAGGAATCCTACCCACAACTATGTGTAAAAATTATATTCACCCCATCTAAATCGATTTATCACTTATTTAAATACAAGGATGTTATTTCTATAGTATGATATATGGGGTCATATAGTATAGGTAAAACGAAAAGACACCTAAAATCTTGTATTTACGAACATCTTCGTAAATCGGTCCGTACAAATTTATCTCTTGGCAAACCACCTAATTCTCTTATACGTAACCATTCACATAACAACAATCACCCAATTTCACAGTCTAGTTTCGCCGTACTTGCTGCTGGAAGCTCTGACCTTAAGCTTAAAATTATGGAATCTTTGTTCATTTATAAATTAAAACCAGCCCTCAATTCTGATGAATCCCCGGTAGATCTGCTATGTTTTGTTTAAGGTACTTGTTTATTTTATTTATTTACCTTTTAGTTGTAGTGCTTTTATATTTTCCTACCTACTTTTTATAAATGTGTAGAGGGCAGACAAAGAAATAGGCAGAAATTCCTTCTTCCTCGCCCTTTGCAGACATCTTAGAATTATCAGAAAGGGAAAAACACACGTGGTGTTCAAGGAAACGGAAACAAAAGGACGCTTGTGTTTTCCCAAAAAGGCCCGCGAAAAGTTAGCGTCATACGAGCCTATATAAGGCAGAGTTCACTGGAATTCGGCCTCATTCCGCTAGTTACTCTCTCCTCGTGAATCTACTCTCTCCACGTAGCGCCATCACGATCTCAGCCGGCATCGGTCCCAAGTCCCACTTCAACTATACAAAAACGAAGCAACACTTGAGGCGACTGTACAATTCCAACCTGCAAGAAAGAACATCACTGCTGTAGGCGTTCCGTTGGCCTTTTACCACAAGTCGCTACCGGCTGTCAACATTCATCCTCTCGTCGGCAAGGCCAACCTGACTGCACAAACACCCTTCGAGGCCCAGGTCCGTAAACCTCGTATTAAGCTACAAGCCACCTTCAGCCAAACGCAATACGGTCAACCTTCAACTAGATCTACAGTCTCCAAGGTCAGCAAGGGCGAACGCACCACGGTCAACCTTCACGCAGCTCTTAAATCTCCAGAGCATTCATTATTTGCGGTAAGCTTCCGTTGCCTTCGTCTTAAGCAATTCACACGAAGCCTACAGAGTGTAATCGTGCGTCGCGTTTAGGCTATATCCAAGTGTACGCAAGCAACCGAAAACTAACTCTCTCATCAAGACCGCAGTAGGCCTATACAAGTGTCGGACCAATATCGTAATTTAGTATCACCCTGTTATTTTGATCACTCGTATAATTTACTCTCTTATGCATTTCATTCTTAATGACCTAATCCATTTACTGTACCAACCGTACGGGCATTAGTTCCCTTATTTCTGTTATCAATTGGCTTCGTTATTCATTTCTGTGTTCACTCGGCATGTCATTAGTCTACCGAAATTAGTGTTTATCATCATTGTACTTATATAACAATTAGACTGTATGACCATTCGTTATTGCTAATACTCAGTCATCTTTAGCATAATATAAATTCCGTTATATCATTGTTAATCATTATAAATGACTTTATTGAACTATTAATCGCTGTGAACAAATAAGTGATTTATTTTCCTAATTAAACACAAAAAACAAGGTAATTTCTCTCTCCAATTTAAATATTGTTTATTTGGGCAGTAGGCCCAAGTTGGTGACCCTAATTTCATATAATTTTATTCATTAACTAGAGTAAGCCTACTTTCTTAGCCACATCACATCGGTGATCCGAAGGCCACTATAAATTGATGACCTGGAGTGACCAACAATAAATTGGTGACTCTGGAGTGACTATAAATTGGTGACTCCAGCCTTATCATTAACAATTAATCATTATCAATCAATTAACCATTACCATTATTATAGAATATAGAGCCAACTTTACTCTATAAACCGGTAACATCAAATTGGTTAATCGTAGGTAACTATAATTGTAACTTTATTTTAATTTCATCTATTTATCTTTTAGTTTTAATGCTTTTACATTTTCTTAGATACTTTATAAAAAGTAACTTTGTTACTTAAAATTGTTATTAAGCAACTTACATTTGCAATTTGTATTTGAATTGGTCTTTTATTGTTTTAGCCCTGAAGATGGAATTAGTGCATTCCGAAACGTTGGTACTAATTAAACCTTGAAGGATGCTTATTTTTTCTCTGGTGTTCCTGTTTATTATTAAACTACGTTTTCCACGCCATCAATCAATAGCCGATATATATATATATATACTGTATAATATATATATATATATTATATATAATATATATATATATATATATATATATATGTGTGATACACACAGACCGTGCATGGAACAAGGAACTCTTCTGGGAAAATTAAATCCACTATAGTCCGAATATGTAATGGTAAATGACAAACACTATAGTTTTTTCTTTTTCATGGGAAATGGGTCATGCGAGGGGGCGGTCAGAATAGGGAAGGCTCCCTCCGTGCGATGCTTTTTAATGCTAGGTCGATTAGGAACAAGTTTTGCGAGCTACGGGCGCTCTTAGCATCAGAATACCAGGATATCGTTGCTATCACCGAGTCCTGGATTCATACTGATCGTAGGGATTACGTTGGGGAGTTCGAAATTCCCTGGTATAGAATGTTTCGCAAAGACCGCACCCGTGGGGAGGGGGGTGGGGTACTAATATACGTTAGGGACACGTTGAGTCCGGTTGACTGCCAGTTCCGGTCGGAACGGGAGCTGCTTGGCGTCGATCTGAATGTGGGAGGGACGAACTATAGGTTGATCTTGGTGTACAGACCTCCGCATCTCCTCCTCGAGGAGGATACAGCCCTGTACACCGAACTCAGTAGCCTGTTAGGGGATAGGGTGTGTGTAGTTTTAGGAGACTTCAACTGTCGCGGCATAAAGTGGGAAGACAGGACTGCTGTTGCTGAAGGGAGGAGGCTAGTTGACTTTGCTGATGAGAACTTCCTCACTCAGTGGGTAAATGAGCCTACACGAGGCGAAAGCGTTCTAGACTTAGTATTCACGACCGAAGACAACCTCGTCACTGGCCTCACCGTTGACGAATCGTTGGGCGGGAGTGATCACGGTCTGATTAGGTTCAGTGTGTGCGTCCCTCGGGTGAAGCGTAGTAACTCGAGAGGCAGTAAGCTCGATCTGCGGCGGGCGGACTTTGTTAGCCTTCGGGATAGCGTAGGTGAGATGGGGTTAGAGGTCGGCGGCGATGTTGATGGAGTGTGGAGTGCATTCCGGGACGAGTTTATGGTGCTGCAGTCTGCTGCCATACCCTCAAAACCGGTCACCCCTGCTTCAACGCAGCGTAAGTGGTTCAATCGTGACATCGCTTCGGCTATCCGAAATAGGAAAGTAGCGTATAAGAGGGCGAAGGCCAATCGTTCCCATGAGAACACTGAAGCGTATGTCCGCATGTGTAGGGATGTGAAGGCGAAGGTTAGGCTAGTGAAACGTAACAAAGAACTACGGGTGGCAAGCCTCTGCAAGGGAAACCCTAAGGAGTTCTTTAGTTACAGTATGTTAATAGTAGAAAGCACATTAGAAGCATGATAGGTCCTTTAAAGTTTAAAGGACCGAAGCGGCGTTCTGCGGACCTCCGACGCGGACATCGCCAGTGTGCTTAATGAGTACTTTGCGGGAGTGTTCACCAGGGAGGACACCCGCGTCATCCCCGAGCCAGGCGTCAGGCACGAAGGTGCTGGCCTGGATAGTGTTCGATGTACCGCGACAGTCGTTGCCGACAGAATAGACAATCTGAGCGCGTTTAAGGCTCCTGGGCCAGACCAGTTTCTCCCCAGAGTGTTGCGAGAGGTGCGCGACCAGGTGGCTCCCTACTTGGCTACAGTCTTCAACAAATCGTTGGAGACGGGCCAGGTGCGTGGTGACTGGAGGGGAAGCCAACGTGACCCCTATCTTTAAGAAAGGGGATCACGAAAGTCCAGGGAACTATCGTCCCATTAGTCTCACTTCAGTTGTAGGTAAATTACACTGGCCAACAAAATGAAACTTGTTTCCTCATCACAAACATGATCACACTTTTCTTAATGCGTTTTTCGCGCTGATTCCGAATCTGGTTTTATTTTGTTTCTAGCACGTATAGTTATATAGATACACTGGTTTTAATATTTTTAAGTTTTTGATATTGCTATAAGAAAATTGATGGATGTATAGATCACACTTAGGAATGCTAAACAACAAATACATCATATACCTTATTCAATGTACTTATAAATAAAGAATATATACATTATTTTATTAAAAGCGCTGTGAGTGTGATTTCCTTTTGTAAATTTGGCCTGGATTGTCACGATACAGCATCCAACAATGGTCCGCCATCATGCTTTCATTCCAATATCCTTGGTAGCGCTTCTCCATCATCTGAATATCTTGATGGAAGCGCTCTCCTTGCTCGTCACTCACTGCACCAAGGTTTTCAGGAAAGAAATCTAAGTGGGAATGCAGGAAGTGAATTTTTAACGACATTCGACACTCCATTTCTTTGAAGGCATCAAGGAGGTTCTTGACTCCATCCTTATACGCAGGTGACTTGTTGCTTCCAAGAAAGTTTTCACATATCCATTTGAACGCCAGCCAAGCCTTCAATTCCAGCGGACTTAGGACTTTTTCAAATTCAGTGTCATTCAAAACCTCCCTTATTTGTGGCCGAACAAAAATTCCTTCCTTCAATTTGCTGCAGTAACCTTCGGAAATTTCCTTGAAAGGTATTGGAACCCTTCAGAATTGACTTTACCCATTGCTTTAACAAAATTCTTCATTAAACCAAGTTTAATGTGAAGAGGTGGCAGATAGATCTTTTGGGGATGCACTAAAGGGACAGACTGGACATTGCTTATCCCTGGGACATATGTATACCTAAGTGGCCAGTCACTTTTGGTGTAATGTTCTATAGTGGCGCGACTGTCCCACAGGCAAAGGAAACAACAAAATTTTGTGAATCCTGACTGCATACCCATAAGCATTCCTATAACTTTTAGATCTCCACAAACATTCCATTGATGACTGTCGTATTTGATTGCCTTAAGTAGTATATCCATATTGTCATATGTCTCTTTTAGATGGACGGAATGGGCAATGGGGATGGATGGCATTATATTACCATTATGCAAAAGAACTGCTTTCAGGCTTCTCTGCGACGAATCAATAAGAGGCGCCACTCAGATGCCACATACGTCTGAGATATGGCTGTAAATAGTCCATTAATGTCATGGCAATAACAGAGAGGACCGTCTACTGAAAAGAATGCTGTTAATCAAAATTCCGCTTTCGGTAGTAAACTATACGAAACATTGTTCTCAAGTAAATTGTTCTTAGTCTTGAGGCGAGAAGCTCTGATTCTCTTTAAACAGCGATAAGTCTCTAACAAGATCATTCAACTGTCCTTGGTTAACTTTTTAGGCTCTAAATGTCTACTTCAAAAGTGTACTCTGGTTCTGTAGATGGTCCGGAAACGCCAGTTGCACCTTCATCACTTTCCATGTCATCTATGATAGAATCTAGCCTATCACTTGGGGGAATTGGAATGGGCAATGTTTCATGTTTACTGGTCTACGTGTGAATACATGTTGGATATACAATCTGGTGTTTGTTCTTGGCAGAAAACCCCATTAAGTTCACACTACAAAAATAAGTCTTCATGATGATCTCTCGGCTCCCTCATACATGGGTATGGCAAATGGCATTGAAGCTTTCTTTTTGTTAAGCCAATCACGTAATCCATTTGAACAGCCAGAACAGATTTGATGTGGCGCCCATGGTATCTTGGTCACCTAGAGGCAACCAAAGTATAGCTTCTATATTTTCTTAATGTCGGTTGTAATACTTCGTGCGCTTGTTTTAGTTGTCAACTGGCCGCATACGAAACAGAACTTGTCGGGGTCATTCCTACATTGTTGAGGCATGTTGACTGACCTGAGCAAAAACTATAAATTCAAAAAAATGTACACCAACTTGACACAACAAGTTCTTGGACTGGACTGATATTTTGACACACAAAGCACGGCGTTGTTGCCTGAATCACAATGCTGCTAGACGTAAAAGCTCACACCTGAAATACATAAGATGTATAATTAAGATAATTGAAATAAATAAGATGAATAAACTAAAAAAAGACAATAAAATAAATAAAATCAAATGTTGAAATATTAGTATTTTGCCTATTTAAAATGGTTAAATCTGTGTAGTTATATATATGCCGTCATCTTGAAAACTATACGTGTTAGAAAAAATCTGAATGCAGTTTTGGAATCAGCGTGATAAATGCTATCCAGCCACCACAAAGTTTACTCTGATGAAAAATCTTTGTTGACCAGTGTTATTAGAGGGGATAATATCGGATAGGATCGTTGACCATTTGGATTCCTACAAGCTGCTTGGGGACTCCCAACATGGGTTTAGACGGCATAGGTCGTGTCTCACCAACTTGCTCGAGTTTTTCCACGTCATGTTGAGTGAGTATGATAAGAATAGGGCGATTGATATACTTTATCTCGACTTTCAGAAAGCCTTTGATAAGGTACCTCACCGCCGGCTAATGGCGAAAGTGCGCGCGCTGGGTATCGGTGGGGAAGTAGGTAGGTGGATTGAAAAGTGGCTGAAGAATAGGCGGCAGAGGGTTGTAATTAAAGGGGCTAGTTCGGGTTGGGCCTCGGTCACTAGTTGGGTTCCTCATGGTTCCGTTTTGGGGCCGCTGTTTTTTATCATTTACATAAATGATATAGACGGTGGCATCGTCAGTCGGATCGCCAAATTTGCTGATGACAACAAGCTTGGGGCCAATGTTGGGACGCCGGTGGCGATCGAGCAACTGCGTGCGTGCCTAGGTAGGATAGGAGAGTGGTCCGACAAATGGCAAATGCCGTTTAACTTGGGGAAATGCAAGGTGATGCACATTGGCTTAGCCCTGTTCAAAAATCAACTTTTTCTTATTTTCTTAGGTTTCTGTACTTTTTCCCATGCTTTTTAACCTGAAAAGGCCGAAAATCACAACCATTTTGACCTAGGTTGTTGGGAAGCATTGCCGCATGGAGCTTTAAGTTTTCTGCTTGAAATCGGCCAAAAGCACCAGTTCCGGGGTCCCTTGAATCATGTTTTGCACTATAACTTTTTATCTAAACAAGATAGAGCAACAAAATAAGCACCAAATTAAAGTGTTTTTAATCCTCTTTCTAACTTATACAATTATGATAGTCTTGGAACAAGAAATGGCACATTGGTACATACAAAGCTTTCAGAAATATCACAAAATTTGTTTTCTCACACTCAAGGCAGACAAGGCGCCTTATTCATGACACAAATTTGAGATTAACATTTTGTCACAAGTCTAATCGATCAAGAAGTGAAAGCATTACATGATGATTAATTTCATAATGACATTTACACAGTCAGTTGTTGAGAGTTTGTTTCTTGAAGCTGTCAAAGCGGCGTCTGTTGAACTCCACAGCTTGAAGGAGATAGTCCCTTTGCTTGGCATCTGTTGTTATGACATTTGCAAAGTCGCTCATCATCTTGACACCACGTTCAGCAATGTCATTCACCGCTTTCAGATTCTTAACATAGTCCAACGCTTTTCTGTAGTCCTCATTCTGTGGCCAAGACGTGACAGGTTCCAGAAGCCACTCGGATCCAATGTTCAGTGTGTCCAGCAGGAAATGTGATTCTGGGCCAATGAGATCAACCAGGGTGGTCTTAGCTGTGACTCTCTGGAATAGAGGCTTTCCTGTTCTGAAACTGTCTGGCTTCTCAGTGGCATGTAACTGGGCAGCAATGTCGTGCTTCAATGTGTCACTCAATCTGCTGCTGAACAGGGCAAATGGCACGACTTCCTGCGTCAGGTACCATTTGTGGTTTTCCATCTTATTAAGTACTGCATCAGCAAGCTCTGGGTCAGTTTTCTTGTACTTCAACATGTCCTGGATTAGACTTAGATCATTCACGGGAGCATCTGCAGCAGACATTGACATCATCCATACAGGAGTGTAGAACAGCGCAAGGAAGGTGTTGAGTCTTTCCAGCTTTGATACAGTGTCTTCGTCGTACTCAAGTTGATCTGCAAACATCAGTATTTTCATGGAGTACAGGTTTCTGGCCATCCATCTGGCCTGATGAATGGCGCCTGGTCGACTCCAGTGAATACCTCGAGGAGGCGTTCCTCCAAGAACAATGACTGTCAGTTCAGCCATTTCCCTGTAGTCGGCTCTTGGAAGCCTTTCTGCTGTTAGAATGTCTTGGAGTATTTCTTCACTGTTCTTCTTCTTTTCCTTCAGCCATTTGCTGTTGATAGCCAGCATCTTTGGGTTTTCCTTGGACAAGTCCGTCCAACATCCTTCAGATGCTCAAACCATGGATTATCTGGCCCCTTCACCTTCCCAAACAGCTTCTCCCAAACTGCTCCTACTAGGATTTCCAGGATGTGATGTCGACAGGCCAGATAAAACACCTTTTTGTTCAGCATTTTCTCTAGCAGTTTGGCAGCTCCTCTGTGAACTCCACTGTTACTGGATGTAGTGTCAAAAACAAGGGCAGTAACATTATCCGTAAGTTCCCATGTCTCCAGTAAATCCATTGAAGCCTCAGCCTGAGCTGTGCCAGAAGAATTGTCGATGACAGGTACTCCCAATAACTTTCCTTCAGTGTATGAAGGTGGACCAGACGCTAGCACAGCTAAAGTCTCTGAGGTACTTCCAGGTTCACTGCCAAGACATCTTTGAGCAACTTTCCATCCCAGTGTAAGGCAGCGTACTGTGGGGGGTTTTTCACAAAACTAGGACATGTGACTCTGGCTGATATTATACCTGGACAGCATTCTGTTGCGACGTGTTGTTTGAGGTTGAGATGACGAAGTTATCCAGATCAGCCCCTCCAGCTTTCAAGGTGGCAGAAACCATGGCAGTAACTTGATTGTCTGATAAACCAAGACGATCAGCTGTATTGCAGATGACATCACATTCCATGACCTTCCTTGGAAACGTCAAAGTCACACTAGTCACATGTCTTGATGGTGAGAACATCCAGGACGAGGGTGATGGTAATCCATGTCCTCTGTGTTAGCGTCGTTGTCAGTTGAGTCACCCAGGTAATGGTCATCCACATGAACAACTGCCTCTTGTTCTGCTGCAGCTGTAAAATAGTACAACATGTTAAGACAGTAATTGTTAAGTACATGCTAATATCGCAATGGAGTAAAACTTAAAACTTTTTGTGACGTTCAAAGTAATTAGTTTTACCTTGTTCTTGTCTATGCTGCAGTCTTTCATTCCTCGCTGCTTGCTGCAGGGATCTTGTCTCAAAAATCTTGTCATGACCAGACATATGACCTTTCCTCTCAGTCTTTTGGTCTTCGTAGAACCTGATATCCTCATCTTTCTTCTCTCTGGATAACAGTCTGTTGTTCTGTATTTCCTGGATTGCATCTGGAGCTCCTATATCGAACAGGCTGTCTAATTCCAGCACAAATGCTCCTCTTTTTCCTCCAGGGTTACTTGCTCTTCCTTTGCTTTTCACCAGAGCACGATGTTTCTCATGTAGTTTCATGAAGAGCTTCATTGCGTTGTACTTGGTCATTGTCTTGATCCTAGCCATCTGCCAGAATGGGATGATAGATTCAACTGTTTCATATGCAAGGTCTTGAACCATGGGCCTCCCTGCATTTTCCGGTAAATTCTGAAGATTAAGGAAATACTGGAACGCCTGTCTGTTGGTGGGAAGCTGGGAACCACTGATAAAAGCTGAAGGGTATCCAACCAGGAAAGTTTCAGTGAGAGATCTGGTAGATGGCCCAGTTGACACCTGCCTGTGGACAGTACGTGGAGGTTCTGAGATATCAACTGTGCGCCCACGGAGCTCCCTCAGCTCCTTGCTTAATGCCATTGTGAAGTTGTAATTGTAGATGGTTTTCTAGATTCTGATTGAGTTTCTGTTGTTTCCTGAAAAATGATAGATAATTATTATTATTATTATTATTATTATTATTTATTATTTATTATTATTATTATTATTATTATTATTATTATTATTATTAATTTTATGCTCTTTCATTTGATACCTAATTTGTTGCTCTATCTTGTTTAGATCAAAAGTTAAAGTGAAAAACATAATTCAAGGGACCCCGGAATTGGCGCTTTGGCCGATTTCAAGGCAGAAAATTTAAAGCTCCATGCGGCAAAGCTTCCCTACATCCTAGGTCAAAATAGTTGTGATTTTCGGCTTTTTCAGGTAAAAAAGCATGGGAAAATGTACAGAAACCTATGAAAATAAGAAAAAGTTGATTTTTGAACAGGCCTAACATTGGCTACGCCAATCCCAAGTCGGACTACTCGATGTTAGGGAGTAATATCGAGGCGACTGATTTGGAAAAGGACTTGGGTGTGCTAATTAGCAGCGACCTTAAGTTTACGAAACAGTGCGTAGAGGTGGAAAAGAAAGCCCAGAAGCTGTTGGGTTATATCAGGAGGCAATTTCAGTTTCGGAACAAGGAGATTGTGCTCTCTCTCTACAATTCCGTGGTTCAGCCGCACCTGGAGTATGCTGTGCAGTTCTGGTCGCCCACCATCAGGAAAGATATTGAGAGGCTGGAGCGAGTGCAGGCGAGGGCCACAAAGTTAATCCCTTCCGTTAGGCATATGGGCTACAATCGACGGTTAAGCGCCCTGAACTTGTTTTCGCTGGAAACTCGGAGGCTGCGCGGTCAACTGATCGAGGTTTTCAAGCTCTTACGCGGGTTCAACGTTGTCGATTTTAGAAGCATGTTTAGTTTAAATGATAACCCAACTCGCAACAGTGGTTGGAAGTTGGATTTGAAACGGTTTAGGACTAGTGTGTGTGGCAATTACTTTACGTATAAGATCTGTGACACGTGGAACAGGTTACCTTCAGAAGTTGTGAACAGTTCCTCTGTGGATCAGTTCAAGAAAAGGTTAGACCAAATCTTGCACCCTACTTGAGGGTGTGCAAAATTTTCCCTGGCACTGTTGCCATTGGTACTTCGTCGGTATGGGCCGCAAGGCCTTTTGAGGTACTTCTTTTCCTTGTAACTCCTTGTAAACGTCCAGCTATTAATGTACTGATTATTATGTAATGAAATTATAAGTGAAAGGGTGCGATTATTGCCCATATTTGTTTTGTTTTGTGAAATAGTATGTGCGATCTCGTCAGTATTTTGTATAAACGTTTTCTTGTTTTTTTTCTGTTGCCCTGATAGTAACTATGTAACTGTATAAATAATTGTTTCGAATGTAAAGCGATCTTTGACGAGGAATCGCTGGAATAGATTGTGAACTTGAAATTTGTATAACCAGTGTTAAAAACATTGTCCGTTATTTTTCACGTTACAGCTTCGTTACAGGTTGTAAATTTGATGATTAGTGTGAAATTTTATTTTATGTAAATGCTGTGAATATTATAGTTTTTGTTTTCGATTTTTATAACATGATACAAAATGTCTGATGTGTGGAATTTGTAATTCTAAAGATTTCGTCTCTATTTAACTTTGAATTTATTGAAAAAAAAATGCTAAATAAATAACTTTGTTCAATAAATAAATAAATTTGTTAAACGATATTAATAAGTTTTCCTAGTTTAAAACATATTTTCAAGGGGATGATGCGAGTATAGTAATGTCTAATTAAGAATTAAAATGTTTTGGTTATAAGAAATTAATAACGTTTGTTTAATAAAAAGGATAAAAATATTTAATAAGAAATGTAATTACGTTAAATAATATAGAAATACAAGTTCGCAAAACTAAGAATCGACCCAGGCTAGGGGCTAGGTAGAAATGCCCGGGCAGTCATCGGAGGGCCTTGGGCTTAGTAAGGTGTTTTTGTCTGTTACGATGCAATTGTAAATTTAGAATAGTATTTCGTGCTACTCTCCGACTAAAATGTTAAAGTAAATTACCCCGTTTATCTCAAAGTGGTTTCAGTGTAAATAAAAGTCAGTAGAGTGCAATAAAGTGTGTAATTAATCCCCTGGTCTCCCTCACCTTGTTCGAATTATAATGGCGATCACCAGCTCACGTCTACCCGCTTTTTATAAAGTACAGCAAAATGAGTGTGAAGAGTATGATGAATAATAAAGAGAAATTGAATAGAAAGTAAAGTAAAATAAAGAATTTTAATATAATGAAGGAATGGGCCCTTTAATAAACAAATCATCACTGTGATATATATATATATATATATATATATATATATATATATATATACCTTCAACCTTACAAAGGTTTCGCGCGATGAATCCTTATTTCGCGAAGGTCAAGCTTGTCGCCCCTCCTCTTGAGTTGGCCTGTTGAAGTAGCGAGTTGGTGTCCTGTGCTCTCCACCTCACATAGTAAGGTACGCCCGGCTCATCGGGGATTGGTCTGAGCCAGGCGTCTAGTCTTCTTTTGAAGATGTCCACTGCAACTCCCTTCGTGTTTCTTAGGTGTTTGGGCAACTGATTAAACAGTTTTGGTCCTCTCACTACAAAACTATTTTCTTTCAGGGTTAAGGATGTTCCCTGTTTCGCCTTCAATTTGAGAATAGGACACAGTCTACCGTCTCTACCTTCCACCGTTGTTTGGGGAGTTATAGGGTTTAGAGCAAGATTAGTTTCTCCATTATTTTTCAAGTGTAAATAATGGTGTATCTCTTTTTTCTCCTTTCCAGTGTATATAGGTCTAGTTCGCGTAACCTTTCCCAGTAATTTATTTTGCACCCATTGATCTTGGCTGTGAAGCTTCTCTGCGTCCCTTCCAGCTGTCTAATGTCTTCTTTTTTATATGGGCATGTTAGGACCGAGCAGTATTCCAATTTGGGTATAATCAGTGTTTTCAGTAGAGGAATCATTACATTCCTATCCCTTCGTTTAAAGGTTCTCAATATCTGTCCCGTTATTCTCTTTGCTCTGTTTACTACTATCTTATTTTGTGTTTCAAATTCCGCATCATCTATCATTACAACCCCTAAATCTTTTGCTCCGGAATTTCTCTGAATTTTCTGTCCATTTGGGGTATAATATTCCATGGATTTTAGGTCTTCTCTTTTTCTGTACCGTAATAGCTAAAATTTCTCGGTGTTAAACTTCATATTGTTGTCTTCCGTCCACTTGTAGATTCTGTTTATGTCGCTTTGTAGATATCCTATATCTTCTGGGTTTCTTATTTTTCAACTGATCTTTTCTGTCATCCGCAAAGGATGTTACTGTGCTGTCTCTGGTAACGTCCTCATCTATATCAGTTACCATGATTATGAAGAGTAGTGGAGCGAATACTGTTCCTTGTGGTGCTGAGCTGAGGACCTCTGATTCTGATGAAGATACTCCTTTTATTGTAACGACTTGCCGCAGCTCACTAAGGAAATTATATATCCATTTCCCTACTTTTCCTGTTATTCCCATATATTTCAGTTTATGTATTATGATTCCATGGTCACACTTGTCGAACGCTTTAGCAAAGTCTGTGTATAATACATCATAGTTTTCATTACTTTCAAGTGCATCAATAATGTTGTTGTAGTGCTCCATTAGTTGTGATAGGCATGATCTGCCTGACCGAAACCCGTGTTGTTTATCATTGAATATATATAATAATATATATAATATATATATATAATATATATATTATATATATATATATATAATGTGTGTGTGTGTGTGTGTGTGTGTTTGTATATATGTGTTTATATATATATTTTTTTACGTCTGTTTTTTATAGAAGATGTAACGAATATCCCAACGTCATAGACATAATACCTTTTGATAATGGTAATACAGTGCCCGCGAAAAGTATCCGATCACTCAAGAAAATACAATATTTTCCCTTAATATTCAGAGACACGTAATTCACTTTCTATTTGTTCTAGCGACATCTGGTAACTTTGAGGTTGCTCGCTGATATGAGAGCTATCCAACGCATTCTCAAATTAGTGTTCTGGTAGCCTTCGTTGCGGGTGGCTGTGTCTCAAATTTGTCAGATTTCACTGTTTGTGTAAATTTCTTGATATTTTTTTTTTTTTTACAGAAAGTGGTGTAAATAAAATTTATATATAATGTGTGCTAAAAAACAACTTAAGAGTGATTGTCGAGGTGCTATTGTTGCTTTGCATGCATGTGGGAAATCACAGAGACAGATAGCTAAGGAATTAAACATATTCCAAAGTACCGTTAATTTATGGGTTTCACGGGCTAAGAACAATGGTGGCCTAACCACGCCAGTCCCTAAAAAACGATCTGGCAGACCGAGAAAAACAAATTCGCGAACAGACAAACTTATGAAAACGTTTAGTATTGAAAAACCCAACAATAACTGCGAAAGAAATAAAATTTAATATTAATAATTTGTTATCTGGTGTTTCTGAACGAACTATCCAGGAGCGGCTCCAAAAAGAACTCGGATTACCATCTCGCCATGCTGCTAAGAAACCGTTCATTAATGAAAAAATGCGTAAAAAACGTGTCGCATTTTGTAAAAAATACATTCATTGGACTGTTGATGACTGGAAGAAGGTTTTATTTAGCGATGAGTCGACATTTTTGACATTCAGAAGTTGTCCAAAAAAGGTTCGCCGGCCTATTGGCTCAAATAGGATGGACCCTAAATACACCCTAAAGACAATGAAACACCCTCCAAGTGTGATGGTTTGGGGTTGTTTCGGTTACTATGGGCGTGGAAACTTATATTTTCTTCCGAAGAACACAACTATGAATGGTGCACGGTATTTAGCAATGCTACAGGATAAACTTCTAATGGCAATGGCAATCCAAAGGACAAAAACATACATGCATGATGGTGCACCATGTCACAGGGCCAAAATAGTGACAAAATGGATTACTGACAATAAATTTGATATTTTGGATTGGCCTGGTAATAGTCCAGATCTCAATCCGATAGAAAATCTGTGGCTAATAATAAAAAATAAGGTTGAATGCCACGACACTGGCTCAGTCGAAAAATTACAAGAGGCCATCAAAAAGGTATGGTGCAAGGAAATATCAGTGGAAGTTTGTCAAAACTTGATTAAATCCATGCCAAAACGTCTAGAACAAGTCATCCAAACCAAAGGACAGATGACAAAATACTAATATAAGGTTAGTATACATTTAAACATTGTTTTTTATGTAAAAAATACAAATTTCAAGGGTGATCGGATACTTTTCGCGGGCACTGTATATTGGATAATATTGTGGTTAGTGAAAAGGGGGTAATGCGCTATATTGATAAAATGAAAATGTGTAAATCACCGGGGCCGGATTCCATATATCCCATACAACTAAAAGAATTAAAAGAAAGCTTTGTTGTGCCTGTAACAAAGATTTTTAATGCGTCTATTTCTGAGGGATGCATACCAGATAATTTCAAGTTAGCAAAGGTAACAACTATCTTTAAGAAAGGCGATAAAGGTGCGGCGGGAAATTATGGCCAATCAGTTTAACGTCTGTTGTAGGTAAGCTACTGGAATCAATAATTAGGGATCATATAGTCGAACACTTAGAATTGCATAACTTGGTTAGAAATACGCAGCACGGTTTTAAGCGAAACAAATCTTGCTTAACTAATCTTTTAGAATTTTTTCAAAGCGTGGTTGAAGTTTACGATAGTCATCGGTCGGTTGATGTACTGTATTTAGATTTTCAAAAAGCGTTTGACACCGTACCGCACAAAAGACTCATTGAAAAAACTAAGTCTCATGGAATCAGGGGTGTAGTAATAAATTGGATAGAAGAGTGGTTGCGAGGTAGGAAACAGAGGGTGGTCGTTGATGGAGCGGAGTCGTGTTGGGCTAATGTAGCGAGCGGCGTTCCTCAGGGTTCTGTATTGGGCCCTTTGCTTTTTCTTATATATATTAACGATTTAGATGTCGGCCTAGTCAGTACGGTCTCAAATTTGCGGACGACACGAAGTTGGGTGGAAGGCGATTCATGACGAAGATAGAGGTAAAATCCAGGAAGATCTAAATAAAATCGTTGATTGGTCAATCACATGGCAAATGAGATTTAACGTCGAGAAGTGCAAAATTTTACATATAGGTTCGCGTGACGGTAATTTTGCGTATAGTATGTCAGGGAAAGAGTTAGCAAACGTAGAGCAGGAAAAAAGATTTAGGAGTTGTAGTCATTGGTGATTTAAAAGTAGCGAAACAAAGTACAGCAGCGGTTAATAAAGCGAACAAAGTGCCAGGTTTTATTGCTCGAAATTTTGAGTACAAATCGCGTGATGTTATTGTTCCTCTTCATAAATCATTAGTTAGACCCCATTTGGAGTACGCGATCCAATTTTGGAAAAGCATATGCGAAAAGATATAGACAAAATCGAAAGAGTTTAAAGACGAGAAACTAAGATGATTCCCTTGCTTTGGTCGAAGTCGTACGAGGATAGGTTTAAGGAGTTAAAATTGACTACACTAGAGACTAGGAGGCTAAGGGTTGATCTAATCCAGGTTTTTAAAATTATGAATGGGTTCGATAACGTAGATAGAGATAGCTTTTTTGAAATATCTCAATATATCATAATTGGACTAGAAATATCGGGTGTAAATTGACACGTAAAAGGTTCAAGACAGCAGTTACCAAAAACTTTTTTACGCTTAGAATAGTAAATAGGTGGAATAGTTTGCCGATAGAAGTAATTAGTAGCACGTCTATAAACATGTTTAAAAATCGATTAGATGCATATGTTGATAGATTGGATATAATTTAAGGTAGTAAAATTAAGGCCTTGTGGTTCGAAACCCACGTAAAATTGTAGGTCCTCTTCGCTACCACGGAGGACACGCAAAATACATAATTACGAACACAGTTAGGAAGACCAGCCATGAGTGGATCCTAGGGTCTTTGTTGGTCTGAAACATATATAATATATATATATATATATATATATATATAATATATATATATATATATATATATACATACATTTTAACGGCAAACAACACACAGTATAATTAATGTAAAGAACGACGCTTGTGTAGAAGAGCGTTCCGCACAAGATGAGGAGAAAGAACGAACAAATGAAAAATGAGGCACCTCCCGGGAATCGAACCCGGGATCATCCGATTGCCGGTCAGATATGCTATCCACTACACCAAGGACCTCGATCAACTAGAAGTCGTAATTCTCCTACATACGAGCAGAAACCAATGCCCTGAGGGGGCACCTTCGCATGCCGTACATATATACATTTCAACTGCAAACAACACAGAGTATAATGAATGTAAAGAACGACGTTTGTGTAGAAGAGCGTTCCGCACAAGATGAGGAGGGTGAACGAACAAATGAAAAATGAGGTACCTCCCGGGAATCGAACCCGGGATCATCCGATTGCCGGTCAGATATGCTATCCACTACACCAAGGACCTCGATCACTCAGAAGTCGTATGTAGGAGAATTACGACTTCTGATTGATCGAGGTCCTTGGTGTAGTGGATAGCATATCTGACCGGCACTCGGATGATCTCGGGTTCGATTCCCGGGAGGTACCTTATTTGTTCGTTCTCCCTCCTCATCTTGTGCGGAACGCTCTTCTACACAAGCGTCGTTCTTTACATTAATTATACTGTGTATAGGTTGCAGTTAAAATGTATATATGTACGGCATGCGAAGGTGCCCCCTCAGGGCATTGGTTTCTGCTCGTATGTAGGAGAATTACGACTTCTGATTGATCGAGGTCCTTGGTGTAGTGGATAGCATATCTGACCGGCAATCGGATCATTCCGGGTTCGATTCCCGGGAGGTACCTCATTTTTCATTTGTTCGTTCTCCCTCCTCATCTTGTGCGGAACGCTCTTCTACACAAGCGTCGTTCTTTACATCAATTATATTGTGTTGTTTGCAGTTAAAATGTGTATATATGTACAGCATGCGAAGGTGCCCCCTCAGGCCATTGGTTTCTGCTCGTATGTAGGAGAATTACGACTTCTGATTGATCGAGGTCCTTGGTGTAGTGGATAGCATATCTGACCGGCAATCGGATGATTTCGGGTTCGATTCACGGGAGGTACCTCATTTTTCATTTGTTCGTTCTCCCTCCTCATTTTGTGCGAAACGCTCTTCTACACAAGAGTCGTTCTTTACATTTTATATAATATATATATAATATATATATATATATATATATAATATATATATATACACATATATACTGTGTGTATATATATATATATATGTGTGTGTATATATATATATATATGTGTGTGTGTGTGGTGTGTGTGTGTGTGTGTGTGTGTGTGTGCATATATATATATATATATATATATATATATATATATATATATATATATATATGTGTGTGTGTGTGTGTATATATATATATATATATATTTATGTAGATGGCTGTAAAAGACCCAAGAAGTGGCAAGGCCACAGGACCAGATGATGTACCAGCGGAACTTCTGAAAACTCTTGAAGGTAATGCTAGAGAGGAGGTGAATGTATTGTGCAGAAACATATATGAAAGTGGAGACTGGCCTGCTGACTTCATGAGAGTCTCTATGATTACTATCCCCAAGAAACCGAGAACCACCAAGTGTTCAGAATTTCGAACCATAAGCTCGGTCAGCCATGCATCAAAAATAATGCTGAGGATACTAACCAAAAGACTAACGAACAGAGCTCAGCATTACACTGGAGAGGATCAGTTTGGATTTAGATCAAAATGCGGAACAAGAGAAGCTATTGCTATTATGAGAATGATGAGAGAGAGAGAGTGCTAGAACATGATCAGGAAATGTTTGTTTGTTTTATTGACTTTGAAAAAGCTTTTGACAGAGACCAATGGAGGAAACTAAGGGAAATATTGAAGAATATTAATGTTGACTGGAGGGACCGTAGGCTGATAGAAAACTTATATCTTGGCCAGACTGTGAATGTTAGAGTTGCAGGAGGAGAATCGGAGCCTGGATTGGTTGGGAGAGGGGTCAGGCAAGGATGCTCCCTGTCCCCCGTGTTATTTAACATCTACGCGGAAGCAATGAAAACACTGGGTAACAAAATTTGAAAAATTTTCTGTTTATTGTGATTTTTCTGTCGTTTCCTAATGATTTCGGGGGGCTGATTCCAAAAATGATATTGGTTTTGCTCTATCATCAACCGTTTCAAAAATATATGTTATCACACTTTTCATATGGCAAAGTATATAAAGAAGGCTAACATAAATATTTTCTGAAAATAAAAACACTATTGGAAATTAATGTTTATTGAGCCAAAATTGTTTGACAAACCCAAAATGGTGCAAAGGATATAATATATATCATGAGGAGAACCGATAAGAGAATAACAAACCTTGTTATGCAGTGTGCGTTTCTTAAAAATGCACTGAAGAACGCGACTTCCGCGTATGAGCATTCTTATCCTTTCTGATCAGCGACCATACGTAGTCTCCCATCATGGAAGCATCCCAATGGCCCTGGTACCTTTTCTCCATCGTTTGAATATCTTGATGGAATCTTTCGCCACGTTCTTCACTCACATCGCCCAGGTTATCACGAAAAAAGTCTAGATGTGAATGCAGATAGTGTAATTTTAAAGACATACGGCACCCGATTTTGCCATAGCACTTAATCAAGTTTGACACTAACTCCTTATAGTTTGGTGCTTTATGGTTGCCTAAAAACCCACGAACCACATCACGGAAAGCACACCAAGCCTCTTTTTCGATCGGAGAAATCTTGGCTTCAAGGTTCTTTGAATTCAACAGCGCCTTGACTAGTGGTCCTACAAAGATGCCAGCCTTGACTTTGGCCTAGAGAGTTTAGGGAACATGACCCGAATCTGTTGGAAAACTTCCCCTCCAAAACCTAACGCAGTTACAAACTGCTTAATTAGACCCAACTTAATATGGAGAGGTGGTAGCAGAACTATGTCAGGCTTCACATGAGGTTCCCTGAGTACATTGTACTTTCCTGGTTGCAGTCGTTCACGTGGAGGCCACTGAACTGTTTTATAGTGTTCAGTTGAAGCCCTGCTATCCCACAGGCAAAGAAACATGAATATTTAGTAAACCTTCCCTGTAAACCTAACAGGAAACCAATCATTTTGAAATCACCACACACGTCCCAGTTATATTGTTCATACCTGATTTGAGTGAGCAGTTGTTTGACATTTTCATAGTCCGCTTTCATTTGAACAGAATGTGCAACTGGTATAGATGGATATTTGTTCCCATTGTGGAGTAGAACAGCTTTTAAACTCCGAGATGAGCTGTCAATAAACAGACGCCACTCTGAGGGTATATATGTTAACCCAATAGCTGTGAATAGACCATTAACCTCGCTGCAATAACAGAGAGAGCCATTGACATCGTAGAACCTTGCAAATTCTTCATGCCGCTTTCGGTATACAGTGCTCTTGCAGTCTTCTCCAAGCAAATTCCACTCTTTGAGTCTGGAGGTCAGTAGCTCAGACCCTAATTTCGTCGGACCCAAATCTCTAATTAAGTCGTCCAATTCCCTCTGATTTGGAAAGTGAGGGTTTGTACTGAAAGTTACTGTATATTCTTCATCATGACTGTCCTCACCAGCCGACATCTCAGATGAGCTAGCTGCATCCTCATTTTCAACCTGCAAAGCAAAGAAACAAAATATAGGCATAGCTATATATGTAGAAGAGCATCAGCACTAAGAAAAATCGACACATAATGACCCACAATCTGTAAATACAGAAGGTAAAGTAATGGATAGATACCTGTTCTGGTGGACGTGGTATTGGAAGACCTTCGCCATGTGGTACAGGAGCTATGGAGGACGCTATGCTTGGATACTGAAGAGTCTGCCTTCCTTTAACTTTCCTGTACTTAGAAACATCTACCATGCAGTAGTAGCAATCGTGTGGCTCTTTGGTTCTCTCCATATTCTGGATACCGCAAAGGGCATTGCCTTGCGTACTCCCCGCAGCCACCCTTCAAGTGTGGAGCGGCAGCTTCCACAGATCACATGGGGTGCCCAGGGCTTATCTTGGTCACCCATAGGCATACCAAAATAGAGCCGATACGCGATCCAGAACTTGGTACCTTTCACAATCTTGTGCGATACTTGCTTGGGGCCTATGTAATACCCACAAACGTAGCAGAATATATCCGGCGAGTGTTTACAAGCTCTAGTTGCCATTCTCTTTACCAAATTGTACTACATTAATCATAACCTGCAGATATAGAGAGAAGAGTTATTAAATCTGCAACAGATTACAGATTCCAGAAAAAAGATGTATTCACAACACTGAAATAATGTTCGCAATAAAAAAGGATCGATAACACTCAAATCGTCAGCACAGAGAAGCACAGAAACACAGTACCTCAGTGCTGGTAACCATCAGACAAACAACCTGCTTTCTTTGTGTGCTCACACTTACTGACTTCTCAGACTCTGCGTTCTTCTTTATATAGCACAGTGGAAGTTTCGGGCAAATTCTAGAGCAAGAAACTGTCAACGAACATCCGGATTGTTCTCAACAATTCCTGATTATTCTGATATTGCTGCGCCCATAATAACATTATATTGGTAAAACATGAAAAATGGATTATCTCTGAAACCATTGATGATACACACAAACCAAAGCCAGATTTGGACTCAGTGCCCACAAATGCATATAAAAACATACAAAATTCTATATAAACAGAATCAGTGTTACACAGTGTAATCGAAGCACTCTCAGATATGGAAGAGGGAATCAGAGTGGGAGGTAAATTGGTCAAATCTGTAAGGTTTGCAGATGACAAGGCATATGTTTGTAGTACTGAGGAAGGACTCCAAAGAATGGTCAATAG
Source organism: Bathynomus jamesi (assembly GCA_023014485.1). Lineage (NCBI taxonomy): Eukaryota > Metazoa > Arthropoda > Malacostraca > Isopoda > Cirolanidae > Bathynomus > Bathynomus jamesi. The sequence goes on from JAJOZX010004385.1 coordinate 267,289, forward strand.
CTTGACAACAACGGCGGAAGAATTCGGAATGAGAATTAATGAGACCAAGACAAAGGTAATGAAAATTGCAAGAAGGAGAGGAGCACAAATGAACCTAACGATAGGAAATTGGACCTTAGAAGAAGCTGAGCAGTTTAAATATCTCGGAAGTTTATTAACCAACAGTGGAGATTGCAATAAGGAAGTAAGGTCTAGAATTGGTATGGGTAAGGTAGCTTTTGAGAGACAGAGAAGACTACTTACAGGTAAACTTAACTTGAAGCTGAAGAAAAGGTTAGTAAAAAGCTTGATATGGAGTGTGGTACTGTATGGAACAGAAACATGGACACTGAAAACAACTGAAAATAAACTCCGGGAAAGTTTTCAAATGTGGATTTCGAGAAGAATGCTAAAGATAGGTTGGAGGGAACATTGAAGTAATGAGGAAGTACTGCAACATGTGAGGGAGGAAAGAAGACTCATTAAGGTGATAAGAGAAAGACAGAAGAAATACATCGGACATGTGTTGAGAGGAGAAGGATTGTTGAAGGAGGTGATAGAGGGTAGATCTAAAGGTAGAAGACCGAGGGGAAGGAAAAAGAAAGAAATGCTGGATGATTTGAAGGTAGGCAGGCGCTATCATCAGATGAAAATGATAGCTCAGGATAGAACACTTTGGCGAGACACATGAGTTGGAGCTGCCTGACAGGCAGAACACGATGGATATATATATATATATATATATATATATATAATATATACATTTTAACTGCAAACAACACACAGTATAATTAATGTAAAGAACGACGCTTGTGTAGAAGAAACGTCCGCACAAGATGGGGAGAGAGAAGGAGTAAATGAAAAATGAGGCACCTCCCAGGAATCGAACCCGGGATCATCCAATTGACGGTCGGATATGCTAACCACTGCACCAAGGTCCCCGATCAGTCATAACTCGTAATTATCCTACATACGATTCCGCTCGTACGTAGGAGAATTACGAGTTGTGACTAGGGTTTCTCCTTATATGCAGCTTTCTTCATCCCGGGAATTCCCGGAAAAATGAAGCCAATTCCAGGGATCCCGGGAAATCCAGGAAATGGTTGTATATTTAAGAGAACGGTAATTTTTTTTATTGTTCAGTGATAAAATACCCTTTTAGAATTGGGATAACCAATTACTTATGCCAAGATGACCACTTTTGCATTGTAATACTTGAATTGAGTTTGCCAATCAGTGGTAGCTATTTATTATTTATTAAATATAATATTTACCATGCTATTCATCTGCAGGGGACAAATAAACGGCTAAAATATTATATTCCTTTAATTATAATTGAGTGTATTTGCAAATAAAAAAAGAAAAAGAAAAAGAAACTTCATTCAAAAAAAATAATTTATACCTTTTAACTCAACATATTTTATCTTAAAATATTTAGCCAATACAAAAAAATAAAAATAAAATAAACTTCATTAGAAAAAATAATTTCATCCTTTAATCTTAAAATATTTTTCTTAAAATATTTAGAGTCAATCGACATTTTTAAAATAGCTTCTTAAAAAACATAAAGAATCGATACTTCTATCACGAAGACGAGTTCTCAACTTGGTCATAAATAAACCTGCTGGAGAAAAGGCTCTTCCTGATTCAACAGAGGTTGGCGGAATGGTTTTCAGTGCATCAAATAAATTCATGATGTTTGAAGTTCTGTTCCCCTATTGTCTCGAATAACTGCAGTTCTTGCTTCAAATGCTTGCTTAAATTCCGAGCAAGATGAGTTGCCTGCGATCGCTAGATAATATGCTGAGACTCGGTTCCTTGTACTATACGCAGCGCTAGCGACATTCCCTCGGCCAGGTTCTGGCATACGGGCCCACATTTAGATTGCTCTAAGTTGCTAATGCTAGTAGGTGTTCATTTAAGAAAGCAGAAAAGTAGAATAAAATGAGGTAAATATTATGCAGTTTTCTTTAACTCTACCCAAGAGCCTTCTAATAACAAAAGAAAAAACAAATAAATCAATAAAAAATAAATTAAGTAATTTTAAAATTCTGGGATTTCCCAGGATATTTGTCCAATTCCCGGGAATTTCAAATCCAGTAAAACAGCCGGGAACCCGGGAAAGAAACCCTAGTTCTGACTGATCAGGGACCTTGGTGCAGTGGTTAGCATATTCGACCAGCAATTGGATAAGCCCGTGTTCGATTCCTGAGAGGTGCCTCATTTTTATTTGCTCGTTCTCTCTCCCTCTTCTACCCCATCTCAGTTAGGAGGTAGTCAAGGACCTTAGCCCAGACCACTCATTTGGCTACAGAATCATCACTGCCATTAGATCGGGAGAGGTACCTCAGAGTCTAGCTCTCCTGGAGATTGGGCCAGTCTGTCACAGTAGGTGGGTCACCACGGCTCTAAGGTTCTGCAGATTGTGGATTTTCAAACATGGGCTGAAGGGTAGGAACCTTTAGAATCTGAGGATAATTGTGGAATTCATAGTGGGAGTCTGCAGGCCAAACTGGTTCAACATCATGTTAAATTACAGCTGGGTGGAGGGTCCCAGGCATGTACTGTACTAGCTGGAGCTGCTCAGAAGTCAGAAGAAGGAGGTGATAGGAATAGTGATGCCTACAGTGAAGAGATCAGCCTGGTATGCACACTCTGAGGCTGTGCTCCAGGCCATGCTGTGCAGTGAGGTGGAGGAGGAGAGGAGGGAGGCAGTGAAGAGGATACTGGAGATCAGAGGTGAAGGAGATGAGGACACACAGGTAGGAGACTGCAGTGTCAGACCCAGGAAGACTCCTGACATCAACCCAGATGCCACGAAACTGTCGGAGCTTATTAACTGGAACTGAGCCTCCTCTAACCTGCTCCCTCACCACTGATGCAATCAAGGAGTTTCTGGATAGACCAATGGAAGTTCCTGCATGGCCCTCACACACAGAGTCAGTAGTGAGGTGTGTAAGGATAACAACTGAAGCAGCACAACATGTTTACTCACAAGAGAGGAGGGAGGCGTACATCACTGGCCAGGTGGCCAGTAGGGAGCTCATATCCAGGAACAAGAGCAAGGCAGACAAGGCATCCTTGGCAAAGTTCAAGAAACCTATCTATATTTTTAAGTTTTAATATTGAAATACAATCAAAATGTCTTTAATTGTATGTATGTAAAATGTACTTATATATGGGATCCTTGGCAAAGTTCAAGAAACCTATCTATATTTCTAAGTTTTAATATTGAAATACAATCAAAATGTCTTTAATTGTATGTAATGTATGTAAAATGTAGTTGCATACGATAAAAAAAATACTTGCAAAAATTGCTGATTTTTCGTAAACTTGAACTTCAAATATAAGTAGCTAGGAGTGGTCAAATCTGGATTTTAAAGCCATATTTCGATTTACCACATAAAAATGCATCATTTGGTCACTTGTAGTCTTTGAAAATCTAAAGATTTCACTTTGCTCCCTAAAATTGACACACCCTGATACACATCTGCCTTCTAGGTATTCTATATCAACTGGCTGGTTAAGCCAACTGGCAGATTAAGCCAACTGGCGGAATATACCAACTGTCGAGAATATATGCTTTAATTAATTAAATAGCGCAATCTGGCAACTCAACCCTAATAATGTACACCTGAACAAGTCATTTACACCTTCTAAGTCAACGGACTGGTTAAGCAAACTGGCGTATTAGGATCTTATAAGACAGCGAACGCTCGGCTCAAGTCTTAATATGTGCTTGGCTCCTGCCAATCGAACACCTGTTCCTCTCTCCTTTCTCTCTCTCTCTCTCTTAGGTTACTATACCCCTTTCCGGAGTGAGGCCGTCCCAACTCCTCCCCCAAAGAGGTCTCCCTCAGCGGGAGTTCATTGCAACGTGGGGAATAACTCCTCTCCCAAGTTGCACAGATTGCGCTATTTAATTAATTAAAGCATATATTCTCGACAGTTGGTATATTCCGCCAGTTGGCTTAATCTGCCAGTTGGCTTAACCAGCCAGTTGATATAGAATACCTAGAAGGCAGATGTGTATCAGGGTGTGTCAATTTTAGGGAGCAAAGTGAAATCTTTAGATTTTCAAAGACTACAAGTGACCAAATGATGCATTTTTATGTGGTAAATCGAAATATGGCTTTAAAATCCATATTTGACTACTCCTAGCTACTTATATTTGAAGTTCAAGTTTACGAAACATCAGCAATTTTTGCAAGTATTTATTTATCGTATACAACTACATTTTACATACATTACATACAATTAAAGACATTTTGATTGTATTTCAATATTAAAACTTAGAAATATAGATAGGTTTCTTGAACTTTGCCAAGGATCCCATATATAAGTACATTTTACATACATACAATTAAAGACATTTTGATTGTATTTCAATATTAAAACTTAAAAATATAGATAGGTTTCTTGAACTTTGCCAAGGATGCCATGTCTGCCTTGCTCTTGTTCCTGGATATGAGCTCCCTACTGGCCACCTGGCCAGTGATGTACGCCTCCCTCCTCTCTTGTGAGTAAACATGTGCTGCTTCAGTTGTTATCCTTACACACCTCACTACTGACTCTGTGTGTGAGGGCCATGCAGGAACTTCGATTGGTCTATCCAGAAGCTCCTTGATTGCAGCAGTGGTGAGGGAGCAGGTTAGAAGAGGCTCAGTTCCAGTTAATAAGCTCCGACAGTTTCGTGGCATCTGGGTTGATGTCAGGAGACTTCCTGGGTCTGTCACTGCAGTCTCCTACCTGTGTGTCCTCATCTCCTTCACCTCTAATCTCCAGTATCCTCTTCACTGCCTCCCTCCTCTCCTCCTCCACCTCACTGCACAGCATGGCCTGGAGCACAGCCTCAGAGTGTGCATACCAGGCTGATCTCTTCACTGTAGGCATCACTATTCCTATCACCTCCTTCTTCTGACTTCTGAGCAGCTCCAGCTGGTACAGTACATGCCTGGGACCCTCCACCCAGCTGTAATTTAACATGATGTTGAACCAGTTTGGCCTGTAGACTCCCACTATGAATTCCACAATTATCCTCAGATTCTAAAGGTTCCTACCCTTCAGCCCATGTTTGAAAATCCAGAATCTGCAGAACCTTAGAGCCGTGGTGACCCACCTACTGTGACAGACTGGCCCAATCTCCAGGAGAGCTAGACTCTGAGGTACCTCTCCCGATCTAATGGCAGTGATGATTCTGTAGCCAAATGAGTGGTCTGTGCTGAGGCCCTTGACTATCTCCTAACTGAGATGGGGTAGAAGAGGACCAACAGTGATCCTCGTGAAGTTTGGGTTGATCTCCAGCTCAGTGGCAGTGTCTAATATCTTCCCTATGGGCCCAGACCACTTGTTGTTGCTCAATGTCTTGCCATCCAGTGCAGTCACCAGGTGTCTGAAACTCAGCTCCCCAGTGTGCAAGTCACAGACAATCCACACCAATTTCCTGCTAAGCTTGGCCTCCACATGATGCATTACTCCTCCCTCCCAGCCAGTATTCACATTAGTACTGTCACCTCCTATGGCCAAAATGGTCTGGTCTGCTTCTCTCTTTCTTTGTCAGTTCACCAGATGATCAGCAATGACCTCAGCATGACTTCTCTCCTCTGCAGCTTCCTCTGGTACAAAATGCCACAAATATTTCCCATCTGGTTCAATGCACACTGTGTAGTGTTCTTCCTTAATGAGGCCAGAAAACTGCCTGTCACTGCCCTCAGCTTCCATCATCACTTTGGTGTCATCTCTTTTCCCATCAAAGAAGATACAGGTGATGCCATTTTCCCTAATCTCTTCATCAAACTTCTTGACCAGTTCCTTAGTCAGTCTCTCCTGAGCCATCCTCACCTTGTTGTGGTCAATCACAAGTGCTGTGTCAAACTCTGTGATAAGACCAGCATCAATCCAGGCAGCAGTGGCAATCTCTGCAGTCTCTCAGCCCAGTGTGATGTCTGAAGCTAACCAAAGCTATGTTGGTGATATCTTCAGTGTTATAGTTCTTCTTTTTAGCCACAGGCCAGGGAGAAGTTGTCGCAGCCTCTGGTATGAAGTCTCCAAATCCTCCTTTCTCCTCCCTGCCTCCTCCAGTATATCTCCAGTCTCCTCCAACTCCATCTCCAGCAGTGACTTCTCCCTCAACTCCTCTTCTTTCTTGGCTGACTCCTCTGCCTTCCTCCTCCTCTTCTCCTCGGCCTTCCTTCTCTGCTCCTGTCTCTGCAGCACTGCTTCCTGTCTCCTGGTCTCAGGGTGATCAGCTAGACCCACCTGGTGTGCCCCCACACTTCCCACCTTTTCTCTCTGACCTTTAATAAAGGCAAACTCCTGCACTGGTATCATCTGCTCGTTCCTGCAGCTGCAGTCAATGTGAACCTCACTGTTGCAGACAGGACAGGGTTGCACCCAAGCTCACTGCAGCTTCTGATCACACAGTAACAGGTCAGTATGTACACCAATATGTCCAATATTTTGTCCAATTACACAATATTTACATTACGAAGTAGTCAAATTTGTCAAAAAGGAGAAAAAACACATGCATTCACAATCAAAACTCCAGTATTTGTGACTATTTGAAACTTAGGAACCATACTGCACACCAAAAATAACCAAAGTTGACCACACATAACAATGGCACATTGATATACGATGCTACAGTCATAATTAGGTTATATTTCAAATCTTTATGGTCAAATATAAGTAGGTAAATTGCTGTTTTAAACAACACTAAAGATATTTCTAAGTTTGCTAGATAATATGACATCTTTTGAGCATTAGTAGTTTTTGAATTGTTGACTTTACTAAAATTGACACACCCTAATGTATATATATGTGTATATATATATATATATATATATATATATATATATATATATATATATATATATATATATATTACCTTTTCAACTGACAGATTGCGCTATTCAGATATTTTTGACAGTTGGCTTAGAAATCCGTCTTCCGTTTTAGAAGGCAGACATTTGATATAATTAAATAATAATGTCGTTTACAACCAAAAGAATGAAATAAAACACCATTACATCATTCTGTTTATTTAGACAAATTATTGGACTCAATTTCACGAAATATATAGAAAATAAATAAACAATCAAACGATGGAATATATATGATGAAAAACAAAAAAAAATAATAATAGCATAAGAAATACGAAAGAGGAATATGTATATATAATCAAAATAGAAAATAAATATACAATCAAACGATGAAATATATGATTAAAAAGTAAACTAAAAAATAATAATAGTATAAGAAATAAGAACGACGAATATATATACATAATCAAAAATATACAAAACTATGTAGTATAACCATCAATATATTAGCACAGGAAATATATATATATATATATATATATATATAATATATATATATATATATATATATATAATATATACACAGTTATATTAAATAATTAAATATATTGAAAATAATAATATTGAAAATAAAAAAATAATATACAAAACGAAGGAGTATAACCAGCAACATATATATATATACATAATTATATTAAATAATTAAATATACATCAAAATTCTTTATGTTCTACGGCGCATAACATTAAACTCACACGTAATCGAGTCTACAGACTCATTATTATTGCTTTGCACTAGGCGGTAAATACGCGCCTTAACAATATTTCACCGCTCAAGTTATACGGATACCTATACTCGATATAAATGGCCTTCATATCGTTCAATACTATTTTTGTGCCACTTTACATTCGGCTGGCAATTTATCTTTAAACACGGCTAGAATACAATCAGAAGCATGCAGAAAGAGGTCATCGTTATCCACAACATCATTACTAACTACAAGTTTATAAACACTTTTTTCCAATCGAGGGTTTTTTCTGACCGTCCCGAGCTTTTCAATCGTGAACTCTTCTTCACTCTGCATACCGGCAATTCAAATAATCTTCCAAGTCATACCGACAGCTACTCATTAAATAGGGATACAGCTCTTCAGGGTGAACAGTGCTGGCGAGCTCTGCCCTGTACCGCTCAAGTGCTCTGTACCAAATTTCGGGCTATTTTGAAGAGTCGAAACCTTTTAAATAAGCATCCAGCTCTAGACCATTCTCGCCTTGTTCATTTCTACATTCGATAAATCCGTCGAGTAGAGCGGTGTATATGTATTCAAGAACCGTGTGAAAATAAATCATATCCGCAACACGCGCATTTAATATAGGCTTCAGCTTGCGGAATACGACGATTTCGAACATTCTATCGAGGATGAAACGGTTTTGCGTAGAAACAAGAACGTTATTATCAGATGCATTCTTCCACATCAATGGTTTATCAATGCAAGGCTGATCATTATTTATACACAACGTGCAAACAACGGCATATGAGGGGGCATCACTAATCTTTTCTCTTCTTGTACCTACACCTGCAGGTATTTTATAACGGTCCTCTCCCCACTTCTCAACTATCACGAATACTCTATTCATCTCCTCAAGACTTAAGTAAATAACTTTACGTTTACCAGAGTTTGCTTGCCTGAAAGTCGTTTCAAGTACATAGTTAATGGCACCGGTTTCGCGCCTTAACACGCGCAATGACTTCTTCACGGACATCGTATACGGCGTTGAGAATGCTTCTCAAAGGAAGTTCTATCGTATTCGCACGTCCAGTCCGTTCAAGCTCTGAGATGACTATGAGCCACAGGTGAACGGATCGGCTCGACGGGCGGAGAGAGTCACGCCGATGAAACGTGTACGGGTTTGTTCGAAATCGTTTGTTTCGGAGAGGTAAGGTACACGGGTGGGATGCTCGATGTGGGGAGCGAGTCACACCATAAACTGCAGAAACTTGTACGGGCTTGTTCCAACAAGAGAATACTTGTGCCCATTATACTAGGCAAGCAGAAAATTTAAGCTACATGAAGCAATAACGGTTTTAATGTTTTATCGGGACGCTCACCAGATGTTCATTACCACAAACTAAACACATCTTATTCGCAATCTGGTGCACTATTTGAGAGAAATACAGTATATGCTCATATTTTTCCTTTTTGTTTAACAAACCATACTCCTCTTTAAAGTCTGTTAAAAACTCGCACAGGCCATTAGCCACAACCTCACTACAAACCACGTCACGATATATATTAATATAGTAGTAAAAATACTTAAGATTCTCGATGATGACAAGATTTACATTCTCAACCGTAGGGTAAGAGTACTCGGTATGATGTAACATGACATAATATCGCTTCTCATACCACTCATAACAAGACTCATTATCCATAACCGTTGCTTATCTTCTGAACGTGTTTTTTCTTCTACTTCGCGGTATATGTGAGCTTTTATAAAGGCTAAGTCTACAACATACTTCAATACATCGCTTGTACTAAGAAATCCTACATTGTCCTCGCAAGAATAGCGGTAGAGTATTTGAACATCTTGTACCTTCGCACGGTTCAATGTAACCTTAAAAGTATCAAAGGAGAGTGGAGTAGGGAGTTTTTCAGTATCCTACATATCTTCGCACTTTGATGAATACCACTTCATAAACGTTGAACACACAATATTAAAGGTAGCCATTACTTTTTTTCGTCTACGCGAGAAAATACACGTCTGAGATCCACGGCTTGCAGCGGACAACTGAACACGCTGGGAAGAGATATGCTCAGCTAGTGGCAGGAGTCAAGTGACCGATCTAACAGTGGGCGGATCTTAGGAATGCATACACGCACGCACGCAAAGGAAAAAATTAAACCTTAATTGATGCAAATATACTTAATAAATAAACATGTCGTTAACAATACACAAATATATAAATACAATCAAGGATTAAGGTACCCAAAAGGTACGGTATCGTAGGTACCAGGCATATGGTAACGTTTCCTTTAGCTGTTACGGCATACCTTCGTGTCCATAAGTTCCTTCACACACCCCATTTAGTTTCTGCGCCCGAAAATTGTGGGTCCCACAGTCAGTTTGGGTGGCTGGTCGCCCTCATCTTCCAAGCACACTAGATCCTTCAACGAGTCAAAGTTAACGACTTGTCGGTTCGCATGGTTAAGCATGATACCCTTAGCCTTCACGATATATTTCATATCATCCCCCATCCTCACCGTACCCCCATAGGTTTTTGGCCCTGTTGATCCAAATTAGTCTGCATATGGACCATCACCATACTCATCCTTGATCTCGTCAGTTAGCTCTCCGAGGAATTCTCCAATAGCAGGAATGTATTCGTCCTCCCTCGCTGTGAAAATAACGCTATCTGTGTCAGCGTACAGCACCTTCCGTCCACGAGAGTGCAATAGTCGCCAAAGCTTGATGCGGGCGTAGGCCGTTGTGAAGCTGGCTACAGGTATGTTTGTAACTCGTGAGGTATCTGTGGGTAGTTGGGTGATGTTGCACTTTATTATGTAAGTATTACCTACATTCACGATCTCCATAACATCTTTATCGGGAGCGTTGGCATAATCCAAGACTTCACTATAACTTTGTGCCAAATGAACGTTCCCTTTGCCGGTATTCTGTGCAAATTTCCCCAAAGACTGTTTAGACACAACTTTGCATTAAAGCGCTTGCCAGGATTCTTAACAATTTGGGATCGTTCAAGCTGTATACCTTCCTGGGCACGGTAACGCTGAATATAAGGTGTTTTTTTCATCCTCGGTATCAATCCCTCGCCGATAACCCGATGCTTCTACCTTATCATTCAAAAAAGCGTTTATATATGGCGTGAAAAGGTTGGGTAGCTTCTGAAACCTCCACACTTAATGTATCTTCAATATTCTCTATCCATGGCGAACGGCTAGGTCCAGCTCAGGGCTTGTATATACACACCTTGGATCTTACGCTGGTTGGTTGTATGGTTACAATCACCGTTGTTCTCTCCGCACTTCAGGCACAGGGAAAACATGAGCTTGTGATCTATAACGACGGGTAACATTGGCATCCATAAATCGAGAGGGGGAGCACTTCTACGAAAGAGAGTCCAAAGTAGCGCTCATTCAAGTTAGCTGAAAACCCTTCCATGATTGGCATGGTGGGACCGACCAGTTTTTCAGGCGCACCTACGGGGTACGGGTTATTCTTCATCACGGAGGGGTATAAAGAGCAGAAATCATAGTAATGGAGTTTCGCGCCCTCCGGGGGCGGAAACTGTAGCTTGAATGGGTTTGTACGCCCTCCAAACAAATTGTCACCGCATTTGAAGGGATCCAGCACCATTGAACGTTTGATGGTCTTTATTTCTTCACGGTACTGGTCATCTGTTTCCATCCGTGCATCATACTCATGCTCCCACACGCTCTTTTGAGTGAACTGGGAGCCTATAAGTTGATCGCGGTTACGGGTCCATGCGAGGCTGTCCGCGAAGAATCTTCCATGGAGGTCCGCTGCGACGGCACACCAGCAGCCGTTAAAAGAATACACAGTCTTCTCATCAGTGGTTGGATCCTCACTTAGGCCATCACCCCAAAAAACACGACCATTGACCTTAACGGTTACTTCACCAGTGTTGCGGGCATGTCCTATGTATACCCCGGTCTGTTGCTGTAGGTGTATGAGCCAGTAAATAGCCTTGTGCCCATAACTGCGAGGGTTGTTTCTGTGAATGATTGCTAAGGTGTCTTTAGGCATGAAGTTATTCTTGAACACCGTAAAACATAATGAGGCGATCGTGGTTGCGAATTGCAGTGGATCGCATTTGAAACGGACTATGTACATTGTACATCCTTCTAAAGGCCAGGAAACACTCTAAGCACGTGCACATCATTCATGGAATAACGTTCACATTCATCAGCTATATTGTATGGACTAGCTTCATTAAAACCTTTGTAGTAGCGGTCAAATTCTTCACGCTCACTATCACTCACGTTGGTGTAGTTAAAGTAATGTTTGGGTGGAGGTAGTCCTACTTAATTTAAAGTTTCGCAAGTGAGGAATGTGTAACGAAATACCCTTTTGAAACTTCAGCGGCTACGCGCATGACCTTGGGTAGCTTTGCTAATTTACAAGGTATGAAGAGCAGGGTGTCTTTAAACTGTACATTACCTCTTATGTGCATCTGTATTAGTTTGTTGCCTCTTTTTAAGGGATCACCTGTAAATATCGCAGACGACTCATGTTGAAGCAACTCCTTATGAAGGAACTGTGTGCCAAATTTTGTTCCGTTATGGGCAAGAATATGCACAGTAATTTTTTTTAACTTGTCCGCTAATTTCACAATATAGGATACAAAGAGTTTCACAGCGCTGTCGTGAGCAGTCCGTTTAAAAACGTTTGTCAGTTTTCCACATTTGTGACACTCATCACACTCGATCTCCGTGCACTCATCACAGGTAGTCTGACTTACGATTAAATGTGGAATAAACTCTTTGGTTTCAACGTCGTGTAAGTTTCTATATCGTGGTACACGGTTATACAAGGGCTATTTTTAGGCTTAGCATCTTTCATATAACATACATGCTTCACTCCATCCGCCTTATATTTTCCATGACATGTAGAACAGTGAATTTCATCGCATTTATGTTTGAAACTCCCCCAGTTATCCATGTGAAACATACCGCACTTACAAATCCTCATATTTTCCTACAAGTACCAATTGATTTACAGCGTTCAAAGCATTTATTATTGAAAAATGTACGTCCACACACATTACATTCCCTCTTCTCGGTTTCAACTACACGACTTTCACATTTGAGGCTTTTACACTGCTCACATACCATGTAGCAATCCTTACAATGTTTCACTATATCATCAACAAACTCCAAACATCCCTTACACAAATCATGATGCCTTCCATATTTTCGACTTTTATCAAACTGTTCTTGACAATCCTATAAAAAGTAGAGGTCTTGTACGATCTCTCACGCAGTTTTTAAAAACATACACAGTCCTGCGACAATCGTCCATTCCAAATACGACTATACGAGCATTCATTTCCTGCTCGACCCTTCTCAGTTCTTGAGAAAATATATTACACTCAAACTCAAGCTTACAATCTGAAGCCAGTTTACGGGGACGCTGCACATCCGTAGGCAGCCAAATTTTTGGCGTCCATGTATTTAGCACAGTGAACATATGAGGTAAGACTATTGCTATAAAGCCGCAACCACGATCGATGTTTAAATGCTTTCTGTAAATAACCGGAGAATTGAAATTAAGAATATGAGGTGTGGCACTATGACCAGCAACACGGAATACTCTGTCAATATCTACCATGAAGTTGTACATATTGAAGGCTGTACTACTTTGAGAGGCCTGCATTATACGGCCCAAGATATATTCTATGTCTACAGCCACCAAACATCTGAACGGTATTACTACCCAAAAATCATCTACGTCCCCGTCATCTGAACCGAAACTGAAGGACAATCTCGTCCGAACTTCACGTTCGTCGCGGTTCTGAAGGGCAAACTCCACAATACGTTCAACTACGCGCCGCAGTCCAACACGTTGCTATACATAGATCCAGGGTCAACCCTGACCACGTACCGATTTCTAGTCAGGGCAGGGGTGGGGGTAGCGGTGCGCACCAACTCGAATGTCATACCTTCCTCTCTAGTATGAGAAGCTGCTGCTGCTGCTGTAGAGGAAGTGCCCGGAACTGGAGAGGAATAAAGGGGTATATTTGAGGAAGGTACTATTGGGGGGTTGTGTCGTAAGACGTAGAGGGTTAGGTTTATATTACTGGGGTTCTAACAACTGGAGCAATCCTGACACGCTTTAAACCTGACGGTTCTGTGGAAGAAGGGAAACAAGAATATAAGGAACAGCACTTAAATTTTGTAATATTTTGTAAATGACCCACTTAGGGGTGTGACGTGGTAGAGATGGAATCTGTAGAAAAATTCAAGTTCACAAGCCCCTCCACATGTATTTTATCTGGCCCCACAGGATGTAGTAAAACTGTATTTATGCTTAAAACCATTAAAGATAAGGGGGAGATGTTCTCAAAATTTGTGCATAAAGTTATATGGTGCTATTCGACATATAAGTTAGTGTTCAACCACTACAAAGACGACATTTTGTTCCACAAAGGTGTATATGACGTTAGTTCGTTAATGGGTAATGAGCATACAGTCATTGTAATTGAACTTCTCATGTTGGAAATGGATAAAACGTTTGCCGAGACATTTACATTGTTCTCCCACCATTTTAACATAAGCGTATTCTTCATCAATCAGAATCTATTTTTCAAAAATAGATACATGCGCGATGTGTCGTTAAATGCACAATATCTAGTCTTATTCGCACAACGTACAGGTGACACAAATTGGGGTATTAGCTAATCAAATGTTCCCGAATCAGCGTAAGGAGTTTTTGGAGGTTTCTAAAGAAGCCACAAGTCAGCGTTACGGATATTTGCTTTGTGACCTTCACCCACGAAACACCTTTAGAGTGCTTCTAAGAACGAATATATTCCCAAACGAACCTGAAACGGTGTCAATCCCAGCATGACATATAGGCTGAAGAAATATCGTCAATTAATAAAAATCTATCAACGATTGCCCCAGGAACTGCAGCAGATGTTTGTTAAAAATATCGACTCCGACTTTTTAAAATGCATCTGTGAAATCTGTCTTAATGTTATAAAATGTAATGTGCCAATGAAACCCCCTCAGAAGGCTCGCTTACGTCGTTACAAGAACATAATACGTGCGCTCGCGCATAAAAGTCAAACTGTGGGGAAGAAAAAGCGAATTATTGTACAAAGAGGGGGAGCATTCCTCCCCATCTTATTTTCAGTTTTGGGGCCTTTACTGACTAGATTAATATAATGAGAAAGTGGTAGTGATTCCGCACGAGGTGTATGCTTCATTGCAAAGTTCAAAGATTCCAGACACGGCTGTAGAACATCGTAAAAGTAGGCTTAAAAGAATGGAAAGCGAGTTGCCCTCCCAATTAAACAGTGAAAAGTCAAATGATGAGAAAAAGATCTTGTACCAAGAGGCTTTGCAGAAATTTCTTCATGAGTACGAAGATTATAAAGGTCCCACAGAGCTCCCCGTGGTTATTAGGAACAGCGCGAGCACTGCTGAGCATGTTGACATAGGACCTGGGCCCGACGTTAGAGATGACCAACCAAAGAATAATGAACACAACACATCGAACATGTATTAAAAAGCAGTCTCCCACATACATTGAGGAATAACGGCTTAAGTCTTTATAATCTATTGAGTGAGGACCCCATCATACATTGGGGCGATACAGGCGAGGTCATTGTTGAAGGGACAAGGGTACAAGGATCCAATATCGTTGACATTGTCCATGATCTGGCAAGACTACAACAAATAAGTGACTCCTTAACAATGATAGGTAATCTGAATAGGTTAAAAGACTTGGAACAAGTCTCGCATGTGGCACAACTGAGTACGCCATCGCCCCCAGCAGTAGCGTCTCTGAAGAGGAGAAAGAAGAGAACAAACGCACAACTTCATCCACGTGTCTCTAAAATACGCAAATGGTTAACGTGTTAAGAAAAAGCTCTGATGACATTTCTAACCCCACCTTCTATGTCGGCGTTAATAGACTGTAAGAGTTATTTACAGAGTAGGGAAAAAAGACGCGAGAGGTTTACGCGGGAGCAGGATACTTATACACTTCATAAGCTGGTGAGAAAAACGTTTAAAACGGCCAAGACAACAGCGGCTTCAATTTATTCTATTTGGCAAGCGGATTTAACAGACATGCAAAGATATTCAGTGTATAATGACGGATATCGATACATCCTATTCATAATAGATGTATTCTTTAGATATCTGTGGTTAATTCCACTGAGAAATAAATGGCCTGAAATAGATGCTAAAGCGACCCAAACGTTGATGTTAAAAGAAGATAGGGTTCCTGGTTATTTTTGTACGGATAGGGGGAAAGAATTTATAGGCCCAGCTTTTCAGAACATGTTGACAGAGTTTAATATCAGTTACTA
Organism: Bathynomus jamesi; assembly: GCA_023014485.1. Lineage (NCBI taxonomy): Eukaryota > Metazoa > Arthropoda > Malacostraca > Isopoda > Cirolanidae > Bathynomus > Bathynomus jamesi. Next base: position 283,167 of record JAJOZX010004385.1, read on the forward strand.
CACTAGCAGTTCTATATATGAGGCCTCTTTAACTGAAAGAATTCAACATACCATAAAGAACGAATGCTTCGCTATTTTACACATAAAAACACACACACACACATATATACACATTCTCGGGTCATTGGCGTCGTCATACAACCGTTTACACCACCGTACGATTTGCACAACACCTAACGAAGTTTTACAAAGAGGTACGCGCCCAGAGGTGAGAAGAGATGGAGTACCGCAACCACATTCTACACATTTCAAAATCAATGATTATGTAAGGCTATCACGTTCGGGAAATAAATTCGCGAAGGGATTTGAGCAAGGATGGAAACGTGAGATTTTTAAAGTTATTGCTATGAGACCTAAAGGCGAGATAATGATGTATTACTTTGAAGATTTGAATGGGGAAGAGATCGCTGGATGCTTTTACCGCGAGGAGTCGCAGAAAGTGACATTTAATTTAGGAAAAAGTTTGTTTAAAATTTAAAAAATTTTGGGCAGCAAAGGTTCAGGAAAGAGAAAAATGTACCTGGTGAAATGGCTTGGTTACCCAGAAAGCTTCAACACCTATATAAAAGCTGCCGCAATAATGAAGCTTAAATAGTATGCAACATGGCTCCTAGCCACTTCTATATCACACTCCCTTCCTCTTTTTCTCTGTCTGTACATCCTAACAACACCCTGGCCAACTTTGTGACAGAACTCCAGGGACCCATTGAATTGGAGCGTGATTCGTATGAGTTGGGTTTATGTGAACTCCAGTTAGCTACCAAATTTTTAACTCTTGAAAATGAGCAAATCATATATCCGAACCTGAGAAGAATCGATGAGTGTGAAAAATTAGGCATAACCTAAGACAATACTACAATACTACAATGCGATCAGTCCTGTTCGGTGAGGTACAGTACTATAGTACAAATGTATCGCTAGGAATCGGACAATATGACAGAGCCATGGATATTGTGACGGGCTTAAACAAGAGTCTTGAAAAGTCGTACCTGACAAACGATTTACTTTCTGAAGGCGTAAACATAGACACGCCTGCACGCACATTGAGTTAAAATCAACGTATTGTAGAAATATTAAAGGTAAAGAGCTGTTCACAATTGTGGCACAAAATGACTTGTCCAGCTTAATGTATCAGTTGAAGATGGATAAATTGATTGAAAGCTGCCCATCCTCAGACATGTGCTATATTTACATTAATATGGTAGAGCATCAATTTGTTGAGGACAGCCAGGCGCGCCTGCTGCGCATTGCACACATCCCCAACCATAGAGGGAAAACTTTCAGCATTACATTTGACAAGCCCCTTTATGTGAGTGTTGCAACTAATCTATTAACCAACATCTCGATATATATAAGAACGAGTGAGGGAAAAAATTTCCCATTCGGTGATGGGAGCTTAACAGTGAAACTACGCTTTCGTCAGTTATAATGACCCGAAGGCCTTTCACATTCTATCGATGGGTAAGATATCAGCGTGGGAGTGGGCTTCGATCCATTTTTTCAACCATACTACGCACCGCTGTCCCACTGTTGAAGTGGGATGCTAGATACCTCGGGAGGAAGGCGTTACAATCAGGTTTTAACGCGGCAGAAGATATAATGTGTGGACTAAACCAAAAGAAGCTCTAAACAAACATTTAAAACGTACACGGGACGAAATCATCAAAGATGCAAAGAGGAAAATGCTTGGTGGCGGAAAGAAAATGGCTGTCAGGAAGAAGGGGTTACCAACACGTGGCGCTAAACGTAAAAGGACATAAAAAAAGAAGTGTTCTAAGCGTATGAAGCCTATGGCTGATCATTTTTTTAACTGATATAAGCTGAGGACACTACTCTCACGAATCATAGGCTGATTACTAGTTATCGAGAGAGGTGGTCATGGCGCGTTTCATCCATCCCTGTAGTTCACAATGCTGTAAATCGCAACTGTCCCTCTTTGATATGCCCCCTACTCAGGTCCCTATTCAGAATAGCGACTTTATTACAATTAACCCATTAAACACAATTAATTCACCCGAGTGCCCCTATAGAATTCGTGATACCCAGCTCAGACCCTTACATTTTTGACCCGGGCTACATGCACATTTACGCTAAACTGCGTATAGCGCATTCAGATGCAACGGACTGCGATGATAGTTACTCTACATACCCTGAAACCATCTTTATACACTCCATGTTCAGCCAGTATGAGGTGAATTTAAATCAGGTTAACATCTCGGCAGGAACGGGGTATTATCACATACGAGCCTATCTGGAAAATGTCCTCAACTTTTCAAAAGAAGCGAAGGACACCTTTTTAACCGCCGAGATATTACCAGACTAAAGATGAAAGTGGTATAAAGGATTAATTTAAAAGTTCTAAAAAAAGGATATACGAGTGTTTTGGACTTCTTCACAAAGACTTCACATTCCAGGAGAAACTGCTTATAAACGGCATCGACCTGAAACTGAAGCTCAACCACACGAATCCTGAGATCTGCATAAATCTGGAACCTTATCAAGAAGAGGGCGCAAAACCCGTTGTGATTCACATCTTGGAAACATATCTGCAACAGTAAAATACCCAATTAACAGAGTACAGATCAAGCTTTACACAGTACCCGCCGGGTTGGCTTCGAAGCAGCTAGAAAACGTGGCCCTGGGGATTCTACCTAAAAGATATTAATGGGAATGCAGGACCACGCCTCAACGAATGGAAAATATAAAAAAGCGCTTTTATATTCCAGAATGGCGTTGCATTGGGAGGGACTATGGCCACGGACTACTCATCAGTCGCTGTCTTCCCGCTCTGCGCGAGAGCTTATAGTAGTCTGGCTCATAATGTTGTTGCCTGTGACGAGCTTGGGTTTAGCGTAACGCAGAAAGAATTTGTGGAAGAATTTAACATTTATTCATGTGATATTACGCCTGACTTGTCCGCTAGTATAAATGCGCATTTAAGTCCACAACAAAGTGGGAACATCTCAGTCAGGTTGGAATTTGCCAACCCTATAGACGCGCCTATTAGCGTACTCGTGTACCTCGAATCACAGGCTCTAATAGAAGTTGATCGTTTCAGGAACGTGGTCACAGACTTTTAAAATGGACGCGAATACACTCCAGAGAGTAATGAAAAGTGACCAAATCCCACGCGCCAAATTTATCCGTTTGTTTGCGAAGAATGAAATATTGAAATTGCCAACTACGAGAGACTGGTATGGGATTATCGTGAACACCGACATTGTGGGGGATGAGGGGATTCATTGGTTTGCAATCTATTTTAAAAATAGGAAAAGAATGTACTATTTTGATTCACTTAGCACTCGGCCCTGGGGTGACCCTGTTATTGTAAAATTTATTGGACAGATGCATGCCCCTGAAATTGTATGGAATCCTTACCCCCTCCAAGGATATTTTAGTAATACTTGTGGCATGTAAAGCCTTTCATTTCTTCTGTACATGTCACGTGTGAAGGGATTTATAAATTTTTTAAAATTATTCGATTTGTGCGTCACTGAGATGAATGATGAAACGGTATGCAGACAAATAAAAAAAAGGTTCCCATATGGTCGCACTCATTGTATTGTGTAAAGTTGTGTATATATATTTGTATCTATATTGAGTAAAGGCATATTTGTAAAACGTCTCCATTAAGGCTTATTTAATGGAGGCTAGTTCTGTAAGCCGCTTTTTACATGTTTTCTACCATTTAATAAATTAAGTGAAAATACACTGTTTTGTTCTTAAACCCAAAAATACTTGCATTAGTTCCTCGATGACCTAGCATTGGTTGGACCGGATGTGAGCCAACACCTCGACCCCTTTATTCAGGTCACCGGGTTGGCTGTGCGGTAAAGCTTGCAAATCATTTATTCCCCTTTCATCAAAATGAAAAGTAGCTGTAACACGTTCAAGTTCCTCTAAGATCCTTTAAGGAGAAAGTAACATGATTAGTTCATACTGAATCATTTAAAGTTAAGTTAAATTAAAGTTTAATCAAAGAGTTACAATAAAAGAAAATGCCGATTAGGACGCCTGGCAAATTATAATCACAAAGCAGATATCCTCTAAGGCGAAGTGAAAAGCTTGAACTTCATCATATTGGACAATTCGGGGGTTAGCTAACCAAAGGTACCAAAGGTATATATATATATATATAATATATATATATTATATATATATATATTTACTTGTACCAAAGAACCCAATTTTCCCTTGCGTAGTTATTAAAAGTAGTTTGAAAGTATGAAGTGAATCCTACTTCATAATTCGTATTAAAAGGACTCTGTTTCAAATACTTTTATTTTTAACAAAGTTCCCTTCGACAAAAGTTTTCTTATTCTTTGAAAAAGTTAAGGTCCTAAATTTTAAACGCTCGTTTATCTTATAAGGTGCATTAACTATTAAAAAGTGCACATTTGGAGCTTTACGGAACACACTCTCGAAGCGTATGTGGAAAGTATGTACGAAATTTGTGTATATATATATATATATATATATATATATATATATATATATATATATATATATATATTATAGGGTGGGCCAAAATTCAGGAAACATTGGAACTACGCTTTAAATATAATATACTGCACACACACACACACACACACACACATCATATATATATATATATATATATATATATATATATCAGGTCATCCCATAAGTAATGTCGTTTTTTACGATAGATTAAGCTTAAACTAGTCCTACTCGGTTTAAGCATAAATTTTCCGAAGGTTATATCTAAGAGGAGATCTATCGTGTTTCGCTACATACTTTACAGACCTTGACCAGTGAAAACGTGTTTTACTTTATGTGAACCCCTCATAAACATTGCGGTATCAGAAGAGCATATCAGGCATATAATGCTTTACGAGTTCAAAAAAGGGAATAGTGCTACTGAAGCAACGCGAAACATTAATGACGTTTATGGCAATGATATTCTGCATGTGAGGAAATGTCAAAGATGGTTTCAAAAGTTTAGGAATGGTGACTGCTGTTTGACAGATACACGCTCTGGACGCCCTGCTGAGTTTGATGATGACCTGCTGTTAGCCGCACTTGAAGAAGACTGTTCAACAACTGTCAAAGAATTGGCCCAGAAACTCAATTCATCCCCGTCCACCATCCATCGACATTTGCAACAACTCGGGAAAGTGCCTAAGTTAGGAAAATGGGTGCCACATGAATTGTCGGTCGACAATCTGAGGGTGCGGGTAAATATTTGCACAGCTCTTCATTCCCGTGAACTCCAAGATCCGTTTTTGCACCGTTTAGTGACTGGTGATGAAAAGTTGATACTGTACCATAATGTTAAGCGTCGTCGACAGTGGGTTTGTGCCGGAGAACCAGCGACACCACAGCCAAAACCAAATCTTCACCCTCGGAAGGTGTTGCTTAGTGTTTGGTGGGATAAAGGTGGTGTAATACACTTTGAAACCTTACCACACAACCAAACAATCACCGCTCAAGTCCACTGTCAACAACTGGATCGATTGAATATTGCACTAAAAGAAAAGAGACCTTCTTTGGTTAATCGGAAAGGAATCGTGTTCCACCACGACAACGCACGTCCTCATACCGCTCGGATCACTTCTGCAAAAGTTGAGGAGCTTGGGTGGGAAAAACTGCCACATCCTCCATATTCTCCAGACCTTGCGCCTTCAGATTATCATCTCTTCAGGAGTCTGCAAGACTATCTTGACGAGAAACAGCATACTTCTTTAGATAACCTGCACACCAGTCTTTGTAGGTTTTTTGCCTCAAAACCGCCTGAATTTTATAAACATGGCGTTGAAAAGCTTGTAGGACGTTGGCAGAGTGTCAATGATTCCGATGGAAAATATATACTAGATTAAAATGTTTCAGTTGAGTTTTTTTTGTCCTTCAAATTCCGATCTAAAAAACATTACTTATTGGATGACTTGATATATATATATATATATATATATATATATATATGCCGAAATAACTACGAAGGAAACACAGAATGGGGAATAATTAAAAACCTATTGTTTTTCACCAAAATACATACACAGGAACATATATATATATATATATATATAGCCCGAGAATAAATCACAGACTAGTTTTTCAAAACGCATTTATTATGGCTTTTTATAAATTAACTAACACTGATTGAAACGTTATATATAAATAGCCCGGCCTTCCGCTTAAATCACAAACTTTTTTTCAAAACGCATTTATTACGAATTTTAAAATTTATACATGCAGTGAATGACAAGACGTATATAATCACAATTTAATTACTTACATCTCTATAAAGTCGTTAGCGGGAAAATCGTTCTCGCCGTCACAAATTTCTGCAATAGTCTGCGTTGAAAGAAGTTCATTCTGGTCAGTCGCAGCGAAAAGATAAATTGCAGACACCAATGAGTCATCCTCGTCTTCAAACAAATCAGGAGAGTTGTAGAGCTATGAATTGCTCATGGCGAGGTATTTCAAAATCGCTGTTCGAAAAAAAACTGAATTGATGCTCTGTGATGATAGTGCCCCCTTTTATAAATGGGGCTCGTAATTGTGAACATCTCACAATACCCGATTCGCGAGCTTCCTATTGGCTATCAGTGAAACTTGGGCGTGGCTTAACGTATAGGCCCGCCTAGCCTCCAACCAGAGGTTCTGTGCTCCGCCCAAAGGGTTGTGATTGGCTGCCCCGTGAAATCTGGGGCATGTCAAATATATCTTGCCCGTTCCAGATCCGTGGAGAGAGAAACGAGTTGCTTTTGGTCTTTTTTTCTGTCGCCGATGAGTTGGTGGGGGAAGGGAAGTTGAACGTATAGTAAGCATCCAATTAGATGAGGTGCTTAACGAGGTTGAAAGATGAATTTGTGAATCGATTTATTTTTCTCCATCTAAAATAGGTACGGAAAATTTATTATTTCCTCCGAAAAATAAATCGCCAGAAACTGGAAGATAGTTTCAAAACCAATTACCCATGAAGGAAAAAGGAAAAATAATCATGGCGCGAAGGTCTACAGCGCTATATACTGGGGTTTTAGTGACATTTCGAAGATATATTCGGAATTCGAAACAATTCTCGAAGCTGTAAAAGTTTATGGCTTCCAGATTTCGCGTACGATACAATCTTGGAAAATAAATTTAAAAAAATAACAGAGATGTGTGATGGATGCGGATCATTAAACCCCATAGTTTATTTCGAGATCATAAACTTCTGCGGAAAGAAGTTTATCTATCGCCTTCGTCAAACTCCACAATTTTCAGTACGATGTTTAATATAATTGTGTATATATATATATATATAATATAATTGTGTATATATATATATATATATATATATATATATATATATGTAGCGGAACAGACAACTACAGAGAGAAAAAAGACAAAAAACAGCCATAGGAATTCGTTTCACCGCCACTATTCAAACATTATTCGAAAAACACACGTGGGCAAAGAATCAAACACTGGAAACGTCTGTTTCTTCCCAAAAGGAGCGAACGCAAGCTCTTCAACAAAAGGACGCGCGGACAAGGCGTCTTAAGATTTGGCGCGAAGTCCTACGTCACAGGAACTACGTATAAAAGCGAGCACCCACTCACACTCATCCTCACTTCTTTAGCGCGTCCACTTCGTAAGACTCTCTGTACGCTGTCACCCCACATCAGCTTTAACCGGCTCAAGACCAAGGCTCACTTCAACATTCACATTCAAGAAAAGAAGCATCATTGGAAGTGAACTACCAATACTTCCACAGCAAACCACAAAGGCATCAGGAATTTTCCCTTGGTCTCTTCATAACCACTCAACCGGTTATCAATCATCCTCGAGAGCACCGGCAAGGTGGACACATTGCGTGACTCGACGGCGAAAGCTACAAACCCAAATCACTCCACATCTGGTCAGCTTTTACCGCTTTACGAAGAACGGTCGTCTACGAGACTCCATTATGCCCATCAGACCTTGACTTACGGAACAAACTTCCAAGAAACCACAACAACCAGGCCTACTCCTACAAGATCCTCTTCATTCCATCCACCAGCAGCAACACTCGGGCCTACGTTCTACGCAGCCTACATCAAACATCTCCATCATCTCAAGAGGTTTAACGAACAACGACACTTCGAGCCTACGGTAATAGTTCTCTTTTCAACACTCCCTCAACAGCGGTTTCATCGTCCCGTAAAGATAAGTACCTCCTCTCTAAGTAACCCTCGAAAAGCCTACACCAACATACCGCCGGACGGTAGGCTATACTCCCAAAGTGAGTAATTAAACGTTCCAATTGACTCTCGTTAAATAACGCAGTAGACCCATTTCCTAATTCCTATTTCCTAATTCAAGTGTCCTCCAGAAACTGTAATTCACATCATCCGCTATTGTGTTCACTTATATATTTGTGTGATAATTAAGTTCTCTACTGCAGGCCTAATTCATGTACAGTGCATATTCCCTCAACTATCATTAGGCCTATCCCATAACGCACGTCATCAATCCATTATTATTAGGCCCATTCAGTTGTTCTATGTTGATCCATGCCATTAATTAGCCTACTTAATCAAATAACCACTTATTCTATTCAGTGTACCAAAACGCGTATTCTATTCAGTGTACCAAAACGTACGCGCATTCTGTCATTAATAGGCCTCTTTCAATGATCATTCATGCATAATCTGTAGCTTCCCTAATCAGTGTATTACATAACCTATTTGTTATATTATTACGTACATGCATTATTTTTGTATTCACTAAGTTTCATATTTCAGGTTGTGTCCCATTTTTGTATACCATTAAGCCTCACATAAACGAGCGTATTTCAAAGGTCGTTATAGAATTGTTACGCTTTCTAGTCAGTGTCTTTCAATTGTATTTTTCACTGTGAAAATTAATATAAATATATTTTCTTAATTAAACTACAAAACCATAAGGTACTTTTTATAAACTTAACATTATTTGCTTGGGTGTAATCCAAGCTGGTGACCCTCGCTGCCATTCCGGTCGCTTCCAATAGTATGGTGGGCCTACTCTATTAGCTACTTTTCAATTGGTGATACTTTACATCATAAATTATTAACCCAGCTTATTATCAATAAACAATCAGAAATTGCATCAATTAATCATTAGCATACAATCAAATCATTATCACCTTAAACGGCTAAAACTACGCCCACTATATATATATTTCATAAATATTTATGTCCTTCTATTGTTCAGCTATTTACATCGTTTAAATAGGAATTGTTGTTTAGGTAGGTTTTAGTTTATCTCGCTTTTGCCTTCCTTCTTCTCATTTCCCTCCTTTATCATATTCGTTTCTATTTATTCATTTTTGCTGCACATTTTCATTTTAATGCTATGTGTACCATTTGTC